>LR738713.1:330006369-330016756 GCA_902687465.1 Secale cereale
TGAGCCTAGGAACTCCAACGTCATCAACAACATTGGAACCAAGGCTCGAGAAGCGCCCACGTGGTGGCATGCAGATCTTTTTGGAGACAAAGGTCTATGGCTCACGAGATGAGAACCCGACGACAAGGCAATGGCAAGGCTCCTTCCCGAGGATGCCCGAGAGGCCCCGACAAGACTCCTCGCCAAAGATACCCCAAAGCCCCGGCAAGCCTCTTGTCGAGGAAGCTCACGGAGGCCCCGACAAGACCCATGCCGGGAATAGAGGCCGGACCACGGCAAGCCCTTGCCGCCCCGTCGTCGCTCCAGCACAGCGGCCGACCCACTAGCCCAGGCAGGTACCCACGTGGTGGTACGTGGTTCCAGGTCTAGGTAGTCAAGCACCTGCGTGGTGGCATGCAGATCTTCGTGATGAACCTACCACCACGCCACCTCAGCTGCCTGCCCCGCTGGCCTGGACGCGCGTCGCAACCAGGCGGAGCGGCCACGGACGGGACGGGCCTCGTTTCCGTCCCCGATAAAGCAAGTGGACACCTAAGTAGTGCATTTATTGCGTCTTGTCCCGTAATGGCATGAGATAAGCCTACGCACTGTACACCTTTCCACCTCCTATGTGCCACTGTGGCAGCCCCTTTGGACTATAAAAGGAGGCCCGCGGCATACTGGAGAAGGATTCGGATCCTGTGGAGATGGACGTACACCGCAGCTAGTTCAAGAACCCAATAACACTCGACTATACACCAAAGCAGGACTAGGGTATTACGCATCCTCGCGGCCCGAACCTGGGTAAACAATCTTTGTACTGACTCTTAGACCCGCTCTTTGCACAACCTCGCGCCCGTCAACCGTAGAAGGGATTCAAGTGATCCCATAGGTGTCATTTCGCACCGACATCTTTGGCGCGCCACGTAGGGGGTGCAGTTGTGAAAATCCGATCTAGTAGTTAGTGTAGCGGTTCTGCATCGCCATGGCTCCAAAGAAGAAGACGATCACGACGATCGGCTCATTTGGAGCCGAACAGCCCGTGCCGGCACGAGCTGGCGACGGGGTGGCTGCGGATGGGAGCCGAGGCGCGACCTGCGAACACCCACGTCGTTCCAGCAGCCGAAGCCAGGTAAGCGGCGTCATTCGTGCACGAGACGACGAGCCGCACGCCACCATGTCCAAGGGCGGAGCTGGCCCCCCGCAGGTGGCGCGGGGCCCTCCAAGAGCGATGTTGTACCGCGTACGGGCGACGCGGCGACTTCCAAGACGCCCATGATGCGCTCCTCCCAGGTCGTGCGCGATGAGCAGTGTCGCCATGCTGAGAACCCCGGGCGCCGCCGCGGAAAGAGCTATGCGCATCAGTCACGGGATGTAGAGGACCAACATGCTCGCCGAGACGCTGGCGAAGACATCATGCAGCTGCAGGACCGTGATAGAGCTCCTTCTAACATGGTTAGAAGTCACAGCGCGTCACGGTCCACACGGCTTTCACCGCCCCCCATGCCGGCGGAGGCCTTAGCGTGCGCGCAATTGCTCCTCGACTTCCCTCCTGCTACGGAGAATCTCAAAGAGTGAAGAGCTACCATTCGGAGCCTCGTCGCCATCGCCAACAAAGACGAACCACAGCCGGCGGGGCCCTCGGGTTGACACTCTGTCCAGCCGCCGCACGCCAGCGGTGGAAGGATCGGAGGCACCGCAGCCACGGTGCATTCTCCTCCTCCTCGCCAACTACCACGAGCACCGGCCCGTCGAGACGACGCTTGTGATAACATATCCATAGCGTCGTCCGACCCGCGGACCCATCGCGATCAGCGCCAAGTTCTTCGGGAGCGTGCCCACGAGGACACTCGAACCACCATCAAGTGCCGGTGCGAGGCACGCCACCAGTCGGATAGGCAGGCAGGGCCCATTACGGACCACCCAACACCGGGAGGCTCTGGAGGCTTACCTTACGAGGTAGGCTATCCAGCCTTTACCCGCGAGCTGCGGTGTTTCCAATGGCCCACCCACCGCACCTTCAAGCCTGACGTCGGCAAGAAGTAGAATGGCAAGACTCACCTGTCAAAGTTCCTCAGCATCTACACCATCACGATGTAGGCTGCTGGGGCACGTGGCGACAAGGTGCTTGCCAATTATTGGCTGTTGGCACTTTAACCCAACGTCATGTCATGGTTGATGCATTTGCCAGTAGGCTCTATTTCTTCCTGGTCGGATTTGTGCCATGAGTTTGTTGGCGCCTTTAAGGGAGGCCACCAGGCTCATGGCTAAGCAAGCGATTTGCATGTCATCCCCCTAGAAGGAAGGTGAAAGCATGCGCAAGTACATCCAGAGGTTCAGCCAAGTGCAATACAACATCCTAGACGTTCATCCTGCTGCCGTCATCAGCATGTTCCATCAGAACGTACGCAACCGCATGATGCGTGAGGAGCTGGCGATGAGTAAAGTCAAGGATGTGGCCAAACTCTACATTCTGCTCGATAGATGCGCTCGGGCTGAAGAGGGAAGGAAGTACCCCGGGGAAAACGCCAGTGTGGAAACCGGTTCCTCGGATGAAGATGCCGTCTCCATGACGAAAAAGGGCCGATGCCGCAACAGGAAACGCAAGGGCAAGGCCGTGCTTGCCGTCGAGGGATCCTTCGCCGCCGCCGCCAAGAAAACCAAGGCAGATGACCCCGGCAAGGAAATCGACGGGTGTGTCGCCTACCGGGTCTTGGCGGCCGCCGACAAGCCAGGAAGCTCCGAGAAGCAGTACTGCAAGATCCACCGCACCAAAGGCCATGACCTCCAGAACTGCCGACAAGTCGAGCAGCTCGCAGAGAAGCAAAATGCCGAATACGAAAGGCGGGACAAGGAGAAGGGCCAGGATGGTGCCGAGGGATCCGGCAAGAAATGTGGCGGCCAGCCTGGCGGCCGCGGCAAAGACAACCAACAAGAACGGCCCGCCCGTGGCCGTGAAAAGAAGCGAGAAGATGATGATCGCGATGAGGACAACGAGTCCGGCGAGCAAGAGTTCTAGAGAGCCACGGAGGCCAAGTGCGGCGACGGCGGTGCCTCCCTGCACACCTCTCACCGCCAACTCAAATAGTGTGTGCGTGAGATCACAGTAGCGGAATCATCGTTCGATGCCCAGAAGCCGCTGAAGTGGTCCAACACTCCTATCATCTTTGACACCGAGGACCACCCTGATCGCACAACTGCTGTCGGGTGTTTGCCATTGTTGGTTTCACCAACAATACGCAACCTCAAGGTGACGAAGATGCTAGTTGATGGCGGGGCCGGTCTAAACTTGATCTCGCCCGTCGTGATCAAAAGGCTGCAAATCCCTGATGGAGACCTCGAGGAGACGGGCACGTTTCAAGGGGTCAACCCAGGAAGGAGTCAGCCCAAGGGTAAAGTCACGCTACCCGTGACATTCGGGGGCGAGCTAAACTACAAGACAGAGAGGATTGTTTTTGATGTTGCCGAGATCCCCTTGCCTTACAACAGGATCCTCGGCCACCCCACGTTGGCCAAGTTCATGGCGGCGTCACATTACGCCTACAACACGCTGAAGATACCTGGGCCGATGTCCATCATCACCGTCCCCTCCGACAAGAAGGATGCGCTGATTGGCTTTACCAGGAGGAAGTTGCAGCAACTGCCGCCAAGGCACTTGCTCCTGCCATTGAAGCCCCGGGAGGAAAGAAGACCGGTAAGACCTCTCGCGCCCACTCTGGCAAGCGCTCCTCTTCGAAGTGCAGTGCTCCCATCGAGAACGCGCCAGAGAGATCCACCGGCAAGAACAAGAAATCCAAAGATGTTCCACCAGAAACCAAGAAGGTGTCCGTCAAGGAGGATGGCACGGGAGGGGCTTTCACCATAAGCTCCGCCCTCGACAGCAAATAGGAAGACGTGCTCGTCACCTTCCTACGGGGCGAATGTCAACGTGTTTGCATGCCAAGCATCCGAAATCCCCGGCGTTCCCAGGGAGGTGATTGAGCACCATCTTGCTGTCTGCCCTCATGTGTGACCTGTCAAGCAGAAGGTCAGGAAGCAAGCTCTAGAGTGACAAGAGTTCATCAGAGAGGAAACCATGAAGTTAGAGCCGGCATGCTTAGTGAGAGGAGTGCTCCATCCAACATGGCTGGCCAATCTGGCGGTGGTGCGCAAGGCGAATGGAAAGTGGAGACTGTGTATTGATTACACAGACATCAATAAGGCTTGTCCAAAAGAACCTTTCCTGTTGCCGCACATCGACCAGATTGTAGACTCCACGGCCGGATGTGACTTGTTATCATTCATCGATGCTTACTCAGGCTACCATCAAATCTTCATGACAAGAGAAGATGAAGAGAAGACAACATTCATCACCCCATGTGGTACGTATTGTTCCATACGGATGCCTTTCGGGTTGAAGAGTGCTGGCTCAATATTTGCAAGAGCAATCCAAATTGGTTTTGAGCCTCAGCTACATAGAAATATGGAAGCCTATATGGATGATATAGTGGTCAAAACCAAGGACAAAGCAATGCTCATACAAGATTTGGAAGAGACGTTCGTGAATCTGCGCAAAATCAACCTTAAGCTGAACCCTGAGAAGTGTGTCTTCGGCGTCCCGTCCGGCAAGCTTCTCGGTTTCTTCGTGTCACAGCATGGAATTGAGGCGAATCCAGACAAGATCAAGGCCATCGAGCAGATTGAAGCACCCAGGTGGATCAAGGATGTGCGTCGGCTTGCTGGCTGCGTTGCCGCCATGGGAAGATTCATCTCCAAATTTGCCGAGCGCGCCCTCCCCTTTTTCAAGATTTTGAGAATGGTGGGCCCGATGGAGTGGACCCCAGAAGCCGAAGCAGCACTACAAGATTTGAAGAAATACCTCTCCTCTACACTGATACTCGTCGCGCCAAAACCACAAGAACCGTTGCTGCTGTATCTAGTGGTAACGAATCAAGTGGTCAGTGTTGCGCTAGTGGCCCAGAGGGAGGTCAACACGGAAGCAATAACAACGACAGAACCTGATGCCATTGGGGCCGAAGCAACGCAACTAGATGGAGTGGTGCAGAAGAAGAAGGTGATGCAGCACCCGGTTTACTTTGTCAGCTCCCTCTTGCGGGGGGCTAGGTCGAGGTACTCCGGCGTGCAAAAATTGCTCTTCGGCCTCCTTATGGCCTCAAGGAAGCTGCTTCATTACTTCCAAGCACATGAAATTACCGTCGTCACCCGCCTCCCATTGCAACGGATATTGCATAACCCAGATGCGACTGGGAGGATTTTGGAATGGGCCTTGGAACTGTCGAGTTTCGGTTTAAAGTTTGAAAGCACTTTGACGATTCAGAGTAGAGTCTTGGCAGAGCTCGTTGCAGAATGGACCTCAATGCCTGACGAAGAGATCCAGGAGACTACCCTCCCCGGTAATGATACGAGTCACGACTGGATTATGTACTTTGACGGGGCTTTCTCGCTGCAAGGCACCGGTGCTGGTGTGCTGCTTGTTGCACCCACCGGAGAGCACGTCAAGTATGTGGTCCAGATGCACTTCCCCAGGGAGGTGTCAACGAACAACACTGCCGAGTACGAGGGACAGCTTGCTCGTCTCAGGATCGCGGCAGACCTCAAAATCAAGAAGCTCATCGTCACAGGTGATTCGCAGCTTGTCGTCAGGCAAGTGAACAAAGATTACCAGAGCCCGTTGATGGAAGCCTATGTGGATGAAGTGAGGAAGCTGGAGGAGCGTTTTGACGGTATACAAGCAGAGCATATTCCCCGAGCGGAGAACGACATCGCCGACTACTTGTCAAAACGCACCGCCCTCAAACTACCTGTGGAACCAGGTACCTTTGTGCTTAGATTAATTCAGCCATCCGTTGAAACATCAACCGAGCAGAACAAGCGATGGAAATCAGGCCCCGGCAAGTACTTTCCTGCTGAGCCCCCAGGGGTGGCCGGCGAAGATGTTGTCGGGGACGGTGAGCCTGCCGTGGGGCGACAGGCTCCGGCAGGGAATCAAGCCCTAACCGTAGAGGAACTCACTCCCGTGACAGAGGAAATGCCCTTGGTCCTTGCCGTCGAGCCCCAGGCTCCGGCATGGGCACAACATACCGTCCAATTCCTCCAAACCGGGGAGCTTCCCGAGGAGCAGGAAGAAGCGGAGAAAGTAGCTCGTCGGTCCGCCATGTACCAGTTCATCGACGACGTCTTGTACAGAAAAAGGCCGAACAGTGTGAAATTGAAGTGCATTCCCCGGGAGGAGGGGCTGGGGCTGTTGGCAGAGATACATGGAAGCATATGTGGCTCCCACATAGGGTCGAGGGCCCTTGCCAGCAAGGCATTCCAGCAAGGTTTCTTCTGGCCCACTGCCCTCCAGGATGCAATGGCACTAGTAACCAAGTGTGAAGCGTGTCAGTTCCATTAAAAGAAGCTTCATCAACCAGCTCAAACTCTCCAAATAATCCCTCTTTCCTGGCCATTCTCGGTCTGGGGGCTCGACATACTGGGCCCTTTCCCCCATGTCGTCAAGGGCTTTGAGTACTTGTACATTGCAATCGACAAGTTCACAAAGTGGCCAGAGGTGGAAGCAGTGAGAAAGGTGACAGCGCAGTCAGCCATTAAGTTCTTCAAAGGCCTGGTCTGCCGATTCGGGATACCAAACAGAGTCATCACCGATAACGACACGCAGTTCACAAGCCACTCCTTCATGCAGTATATTCAAGATCTTGGCAGCAAGGTCTATTTTGCTTCTGTTTCACATCCTCGAAGCAACGGCCAGGCAGAGTGGGCAAATGCTGAAGTACTGCGAGGTCTCCGGACAAGAACTTTCGATAGACTACACAAGTGCGGAAGACGCTGGATTGATGAACTGACGGCGGTTCTTTGGTCAATCAGAACGACACCAAATCGAGCCACCGGCCAGACACCTTTCTCCCTCGTTTATGAGCTGGAAGCAGTTTTACCCACGGAACTCACATACGTGTCACCCCGAGTGCTCGCTTATGATGAGCTTGAGCAAGAGCAGCTGCGCCAAGATGAAGCAACGCTCCTCGAGGAAGATCGTCTTCGGGCGGCTGTGCGAGTAGCGCGCTACCAGCAGGCCTTGCGCCGCTATCATAGCCGCAAGGTTCATGCCCGAAGTTTTGAGGAAGGTGACCTTGTTCTTTGGCACGTTCAGTCAGCCAAGAAGTCCAACAAGTTGACGCCAAAGTGGGAAGGCCCTTATCGGGTAATACGAGTCACCAGGCCTGGCGCAGTTCGCTTGGAGACTGGAGATGGTATCCCAGTGAGTAACTCCTGGAACATCAAACATCTTCACAAGTTTTATCCATAAGGCGCGGTTGCCGGGCTTCCCGACAAGCCACCCTTTTGTACAAGCCTTGTCGGCAAGGCATGTAACCCTTTGTGCAAAGCCAGGCGCAGACCCTGAGCATAAATAAATGAAGCGCTGGCGCCTTAAGTTTTAGCATGCATGCTAGGTTGAGTCTCTTTCTCTGTTGGGGTTGATAGTGCTTGACGGTGGATAACCCCTAGCATAGAGGTCGAGTTTGCTTCTCTCTGTTTCCTTTCCGTCCTCTTGTTCGTAGGATGCGTTGACATTTCTGCTGAGCTGTCTGGAAGAAAGAGGATGATCCAATGCCGCGACCCCAGCAAAACCAAGGTTGCCGGGGGCAACAGATCCAAGGGTCAGGCCACGGCAAGACAAGGTTGCCGGGGGCTACAAGACCAGATAAGTCTTTCATCCCCCACTCCTTACTTCCGTATGAAACTTGAACGTACGGGACTTCGTTCACTCTTATGCCATCATGCTACCTTTTTCCCTGTGTCCAACAAGCTGTGTCTTGGACCGGGGCTCGGTCGTAGTGTGACGGGAAGGGAGTAGACGAAGGGCCAAACCCTACCCTACTCCTACTTCCGCCAATGGTGCGAATACAGCTATGGAGCGGGGGAGGGACGACAAGGCTTGTTGCCGGGCCCTTTTTTATCTTAAGATAACAAGGATCCGTTCCTTGGTGTGGCTCCTGCCGGCACACGAAGAAACCCGACAAACACCCTTCTCTTCATTAATACGTTGTAAACAAGTACAATTCGTACGGAATGCATACATGAGCGAGGGGGTTACAAGATTTAAATCTTACAAAGGCCCGTAGGCTTAAAAACTAAAAGAGATAGGATGCTCGTAATCCCTTTTGTGTCCCTCTCCTCAGGAAATGGAACAAGATGGCGAAGGGCAAAAGGAGCTCCTAGGGAAGCGCGAGCAGCAGGAAGCACCAAGAGAACATCCCACAGGCCGTCCCGAAGGAGGCTGACGATGATGGCGACAAGAGAAGAGCCGAAAGATGGGGCAGCGGGCCGGCAATGCGCGAGTTGACGCCCGCGTACTCCGACATGACGATTGCCGCCCACCTTCTTCGCCTTCTCTGGCCTCCCAACGCCAACGACCAAGGAGGTGACCTCGAGAAGTTCGAGGGGCTGGCGGTGCAGATGATGGTCCGCCGCCTAGTCGGACCCGTCATCCTCCCGCCCACTGCCCTCGTAGATTTTGTCGCTGTCCTCCCTATCGCTCTCGCTCGAGGAGGAGTCTTCATCGTCAGTTGAGCTCTCCGCATAGCACCCTAGTCTGTGTCCCGAGTGCCCGAAGACCTTGACGGAGAGCAGATCACCCTCCGCTAACCTGAAGCAGAGGACATGCCCTTCCGTCAAGGAGTGGGCGTGCGCGTAGGTCTTCCACCCCCGACGGAGGAGCATCACATGGAGAGCAGGGAACTTGGTGTCGACCCACATGGCACCATGGCAACACCCCTCCATGTGAAGCCTCAACCTCGGTGGCCGATCAACCTCCAACACTGTCACAGCCTGGTTTTTGGCCCTTTTCTTTTAATTTTTGATTTATTGGTTTTTGCTCTGCTTTTCTGTTTTGAGTGGTTCTGTGGCCTTGTCACCTGGGAAGTCATCCTCTTTTTCCCTCCCAAGTGGCTCATCATTCTCCAAACCTTTCCAAGATCATGTCACTCCACTGCTTGACCAAACCCTAATTTCTTTTTCTAGGGAATATTCCTTTTTCTATTAAAGGAATAACCATGTCTGCCCTAGGTTGTGAAGCAACCTATATTTCTGTCACTTCAAATATTCCCAAATAATTTCTAATAAATTGTTTGGGTCATATCTTGCTCAAATATGGCAAAATATTTCATTGCCATGTTAAAAAATAATCCTCCAATATTCCTTTTTCTATTCTCCCCTAAATGGCACTTTGTGAAGCAAGTGCTATTTATCTTTGGCCAATTGACTACAAACTCATTGGGAATCTTTTCATGTCCATATTATTGACATGTGCCAATTTTCACACTCATTTGCCTATTGAATATTTTTCAATGTTTTTCCAAAGTTTCTGTCCAGAAAGGAACTTTGTGAAGGAAGTATATTCTAGGCATGTCCAAATGAGATGAAACTTGGTCACATCCTTCATTTGACCAAATCATGAGTCTCTACCAAATGAGAGATCATGGAGACCATCTATGTGAGCTCAGCTCCAAATCTTGTTTTCTGGTAAAATTATCACTTTGTGAAGCAACCCTATTTTACCTTGCTTCATTTGAGCTGGCAATTTACTAGGGCATTCTTACATCTACATCTACTCCCTCCACCAAGTTTTGGCTCAATCCACTTACCCATTCACCATCAGTAAATTTTCTAAGTTACTGGCCAGAATGGAGCATTGTGAAGGAAGTGCCACTTTGGTAACTCCAAATGGCATAAGCTTTTTACAGCAGCTCCATATGGTCAAATAATCCATATACACCAAAATTCCGCTCAAGTGGTTACTCCAAGTGAGTGCTACTTCATCATCTTATTTCTGGACCAGATTTGGCAGTTGCAAAGCAACCATATTAAATGTTGGTCCATTTCCTGCCAAACTCCCCAGTATGGTAGTTCTTCCTAAACTACTCACCCCAGACAACTCTTTTGCCTCCAATCCTACCTCAGTTGATCATTACTTCATGATCGAGTTTACTGCAGTAAACTTCAGAGGTAGATTTCTATTTTACCATATCACCTTTCACCACGTTACCACTGCAGGGTAAACCTATCTTCGATGATCTTACCACTAGACAGCATCTGGCAAACAGTGTTGCACTGTGTGCACCAGTGCGCGTGGTGACCACCGCCCTGGCATGCAGCCAGCGTGCTCTGGCTCGAATCCGGCGTCGTATTCGTCCGTTCCCTCCTCGTCTTGACCTCCCACTGTGTCTAGTAGCCTCCCAGTGTTGATCTCTGTCGCCCTGACCCCTTGCCCCCTCCGTCCGCTTCCCCGTCGATGCTCGTCGCTGCGCGCCCACGGGAGCATTGTGGCCGACCTTGCTTCAGCGGCGCTCGGCCGTTTCTCTCCTATGCCCTCGGCCCCCCTGCATAGTGCGCTGCTGTAGCGCGTCCGCAC
>LR738713.1:330024629-330041649 GCA_902687465.1 Secale cereale
AGCCCCTCCATGCATCACCAGCAGCCTCCCCGTCGTCCACTATCCCTCCCCAGCCTCTCATTTGAGCTCGAGGAGCTCTCTGTGCTCGCCGTTGCCGACATGGCCGCCGCACGGCCTCGGCAAAATTCGGCCGACCCCAGCCACCCCTCCACTCCCTGACCCCACCTCTAGCTTCCCCACTACCCACCTAGCCTCCCCATCCCCTCGCCGAGTCGCCGGAGTAGGCGTGGCCGCGCTTCCCCAGGATCAGTCGCCGCCCAGTTCTCTGTTACCGCGGCCACCTCGTGCTCCACCCCTCCCCGGCGCCTCTTTCACTTCTGGACAGGTGCACCGTTGAATCCCGGGGCCGCCGGTGTCCTCACCTCGGCAGGAGGTGGCCGGAGCCGACCTGGCCTCGCCGGCGCACGCGCCTGGCCACGCCGCCCGAGCCCTCTGCTCCGTAAGCCGCCGTCACTTCATTCCCTCTTGGGCGATGCCGCTGCTCCAGGCGGGAGCAGCACACCGCCCCACGTCCGCCAGTGGTCTCCTCTTGGCCGTAGGCCGCCGGAGCTGGCCGGGCCATCGCCGGCGCTGCGCTCCTGTGTCCTTCCTCTGTTCCGATTGGGACAGGGGGAGGAGGAAGAAGACAGAGGCCAGGCGGGCCCCGCCTGTTTCCCCGACCCCACCTGTAAGCCTCCAAGCCACTAGGCCCCGCCACTGTTCACTTGGATAAGGCGCGGGACCCACCAGTCTGTGACCCAGAAGACCAGCCCCACCCCCGCTGACGTGTTAAGTGGAGACATACTCCGCGAAGTATGCTTTCCCTTAACCGAAGTCGTATTCTGTTTCTTCGTCGGGCATAAGTACGTTTTCATCTCTGGAAAGCATATTTTATCAAAACCCGCTTTTGCCTTATCCACTCAGGGACTTGTTTGTGATGATATTTTTGCAGAAAAGTCCCTCAACTCCAAACGGGGTGAATCCAAAGCCCACGTCTTCGTCTCGTCGGGCCCGTTCTGTTGGTATCATTTTCACCATGTGTTAACATTCTGAAAATGACAATTTTTCCCTTGCCATAAACAGCCCCCTTTGAGAGAGTACTGTTTCCGGCGATTCTTTCCGCGGCTTCACCGCACTTCTTCCTGAAGTATCCCGTCACCCGAGGCAAGCCACAATAACCACTCGCATGATAGTCATGCAGTAGACATGGTTTTCAACTTGAATATTTAATAAAAGATTGTTGTTATCTGTCTGCTTGTTTGCTACTGTTGTTGTTGTTTCGGTTATTCTCGTGGTTTCATGTTCACTGACATGCTATGATCTGATGCTTCTTGTTACCTTGTACTACTTGTTATCATGTTCACATGTTATGCTTGGTAGTATAAGTATTTGCTAGCAGTAGTCTTGATGCATGCTTGTTGTACCGTGATATACATGTTCCGTTGCAACTAGCTGGTTACATGTTTACTTGGTACTGTTCTTGCTATGTTCTTGCATGATGTTTATTGTTGATGCTAGTATGCTCTTGCATGGTATTTAATTATGATGCTAGTAGTCTTGTATGCCATGAGTAGCATTATACTTGTGATATTCATGCTCATCAGTATGTCATGTTCATTTGGTTAAATATTTCATTGTGGTTATGCTCGATGATTATGTGCACCTTCATGCTTATGTTGATATCATGCTCATGCACTGTAGTTGCACCATGTTATTTTATTATGACTCAACTTTTTGCATTCAAGTTTAACCGGATTAAATTGAACTTGAACAACTGTTGGCTGAGTCATGGTGCCACCATATCGAGCTAACCAGTGCAGCCACACTTACCTTTATGGAAGGTCCTAACTGGGTTTATTGTCATGCCTCTCACAGGTGCCTCCAACGAGGGAAGGTTATGGACACGCGTTACCCTGATCAGGTAGGAGCACATAACCTTGTGTGCCTGTTGTTGTTGTTGTTTTGAGCTCGGGTCCCCGTTTGGGACCGTTTGGCCACGACGATGGTCGTTGTGTCTTTGGTAGACACGGGGCCACCCAGGACTTAGCCCAAAAAGGGAAGTTGGTCGGAGTGGCCGGGAGAGTGTCATGACAGTAGATCGGTTTTGTCGGAACACCGTTGGTCCACCCGAATGGGAGAACGAGGCCATGGGTTCTATGGTGTGGGTACAGTGTGCTACCTGTGCAGAGTGTGTGTGTCTTAATCTATCGATAGCCGTGCCCGCGGATAAGGGCCCAGTTCGTGCCGGTCACACCGTGAGTCAACAGTAATAATAATAATAACTTGATTAATAACAACCCTAGTTCGATGATGAGATAAGTTGGTTGTGATCACCGGAATGATCACTGTGGTATCGAGGATACTGAGTTGTTGGATATTTTGTGATGGTTACGAGGTAACCCGAGCAGAGTAAGTTGGTGCATGTTAGTATCATCATGTTGCATGTAGCATCATCATGCTCGTATGTTCATGCTATGTTGTCCTAGTTGTATCAAGTTCAGTTGTGCATGCCATGTTGTTCTGTTAATACCATGATCATGAATGACTTAACTTGCTAATGCCATGCTGTTGTTTGTCTTGATTGCCTTTGGTTTATTGTGAGCTTACAAGTACATTCAATGTACTGACCTGGCGTGTCATGCCAGTTTGCAGGTCGTGCCTGGATTGCTTGCTTGTTTGGTACTATTCCTTTGTTCGCGAGCTAGGATAAACGTTCCAGCCAGAGTCCCTGCGGATTGGAGTCCATCATCGACGTTCATTGTTCCGCTGCCAGTAGAGGTTCCGCTGCCTTGAGTTGTTATGCTGCTTGCATAGAGCAACTGGGGTTGGCGTAGTGTCGCTGTGCCGGTGTTATTCATTGTAATATCGGAGACCTTGTATCCATATTCGTGTATTAATAGAAAGCTGGCTTGTTCTATGCTAAGCAGTGCCGTATTCCAGAAGACTTCTCCTCGATCTCTGGGCTGGAATACGGGGCATTCCGGTTTCTCAGAGCCAGGGTGCCACAAACACCCTCGTGAATGCTTCGGGGAGACGGAGGTGACTGCGCGGCAGCTCGCGCAGTTGCAAGATGAACTCCAGCGTCGTGTCCCTGACATGGCCGCGTGGGGAGGCAGGAGGAGACGACGGAGGAGATGAAGACGAAGATGATGATGGCGCAGGTGTCCCCCGACCTCATCCGCCTCTACCTCGACCGCCTCGACGATCACGACCCCGGCCAGCACCTCTACCTCCCGCGTGATCCTTGTCCTGGGCATCCGCCTCTTCTTTGACCGCTGCCTCCCTCTGACGGGAGGATGACCTGGTCGCCGCCACGGAGGCACGACCACAGCCACGCCCTCTCTGCATATCTTGGAGAGGAAAGGGATCGAACTGGAAGAGGATGAATGGAGGGATGAGAGGCACCGTCCCTCTCTTCCCCCCTCTTTATAGAAGGGCAACTGCCCGAATCAACTAGTCCAAACGCCGGAGGCACAAGAAAACCAGACCGACCCGCTGCTCCAATCAGCGGTGCCTGGCCCCCCGCCCCAGCGTTAAAACCCGCACCCTCTGCCTCTGCCGCCTACCATCCCCGATGCATGGGGGGCGTGTGGCGAGCAGATCAGAGTTTCAGGTGGCATGTGGAACGACCATTTTTCGCACCCTGTGATCGTGGGGCGACCCAAGTCTGCCTAGTGAATGGGCAGTGCCCCCGCAACTTCCTCTATTTTTTATGAGCAGGGCGCGAACCGTCTCTTTACTATTGGGAACCGCAAAGTGACGTAAGCATGCTGCGATCATCCCACGCACGACCCCCACGTCAGCGCAGACCATGGGGAAGGGCAACCACCAGAGGAGTTACTATGGTAAAAAGGATCAAACCCTACTGCCCGCGCACCGTTCTGGGCCTAGCCCAACAACGCGTTGCGCTTATGAATGGCCTAGGCCCGGGGGCTCCTGTCGGTGTACAAAAGTAGGGGCGCTCTTTTATACCCCTTACTTGTGCACGAGCAGTCAGAGCCACGCCTACGACCAAATATAACAAAGCAGAGGAGGGAACCCAGAAACACAAAGTTACCAGAGCAACACCAAGACGTGGCACAAGAAGACCAAGCAAGAAGACAGGCTCTCCCCCGACAAGGGCTCTTGCCGGGGCGGCCTGCACGCCCCCGACAAGGGCCCTTGCCGGGGCGATTCACCGAAACGCCTCCGTCGCGGCCACCCTTGAGCCTAGGAACTCCGACGTCATGAACAACATTGGAACCAAGGCTCGGGAAGCGCCCACGTGATGGCATGCAGATCTTTGTGGAGACAAAGGTCTATGGCTCTCGAGATGAGAACCCGATGACAAGTCAATGGTAAGGCTCCTTGCCGAGGATGCCCACAAGGCCCCGACAAGACTCCTAGCCAAAGATACCCCAAAGCCCCGGCAAGCCTCATGCCGAGGAAGCTCACGAAGGCCTCGGCAAGACCCTTGCCGGGAACAGACGCCGGACCACGGCATGTCCTTGCCGCCCCGTCGTCGCCCCAGCACAATGGCCGACCAACTAACCCAGGCAGGTACCCACGTGGCGGTACGTGGTTCCTGTTCCAGCTAGTCAAGCACCTACATGGTGGCATGTAGATCTTCGTGAAGACCCTACCACCACGCCACCTCAGCTGCCACGGACGGGACGGGCCTCATTTTCGTCCCCGATAAAGCAAGTGGACACCTAAGTAGCACATTTAATGCGTCTTGTCCCGTAATGGCATGAGATAAGCCTACGCACTGTACACATTTCCACCTCATGTGTGCCACTGTGGCAGCCCCTTTGGACTATAAAAGGAGGCCCGCAACATACTAGAGAAGGATTCTGATCCTTTGGAGCTGGACGTACACTGTAGCTAGTTCAAGAACCCAAGAACACTCGAATATACACCAAAGCAGGACTAGGGTATTACGTATCCTCGCGGCCCGAACCTGGGTAAGCGATATTTGTACTAACTCGTAGACCCGCTCTTTGCACAACCTCGCGCTCGTCAACCGTAGAAGGGATTCCAGTGATCCCATAGGTGTCGTTTCGCACCAACACAAGGGTATGTAGACTGATACGTCTCCAATGTATCTATAATTTTTTATTGTTCCATGCTGTTATATTATCATTCTGGGATGTTTTACAATTATTTTATAATCATTTACATCATTTTTTGGGACTAACCTATTGACATAGTGCCCAGTTCTAGTTGCTATTTTTGCTTGTTTTTTACATCGCAGAAAATCAATACCAAATGGAGTCCAAATGCAGCAAAACTTTTTGTGGTTTGTTTGGAACAGAAGACATCCAGTGAGCCCTAGAAGCACCTGGGGGTGCCCCGAGGGGGGCACAACCCACCAGGGCGTGCCCAAGTGGATTGTGCCCACCTCGGTGGCCTCCCACACCGCCTCTTCGCTCTATAAATACCTCCATACTCCAAAAACCCTAGGAGACTCGACGAAATTTTATTCCAGTAGCTGAAAGTTCCAGAACCACGAGATCCAATCTAGAGCCCTTTTCCAGCACTCTGCCGGAGGGAAACACGATCACGGAGGGGTTCATCATCCTCATTGGTGCATCTCCGATGATGCGTGAGTAGTTTACCACACACCTACGGGTCCGTAGGCAGTACCTAGATGGCTTCTTCTCTCTTTGTATCTCAATACAATGGTCTCTTGGAGATCTATTTGACGTAATGACTTTGTCCGGTGTGTTTATTGGGATCCGATGAATTGTGAGTTTATGATCAGATTTTCCTTGATTTAAAATCCATTCTTGATTATTATAGCCTCGTATTTATTCTCCGATATTTGGGTTTTTTTTGGCCAACTTGATCTATTTATCTTGCAATGGGAAGAGGTGCTTTGTAATGGGTTCGATCTAGCTGTGTCCTTTCCGAGTGACAGAAGGGGCAGCAAGGCACACATGTATTGTTGCTATTAAGGATAAAAAGATGGGGTCTATTGCCACATGAATAGATCTTGTCTACATCATGTCATCGTTCTTATTGCATTACTCCGTTTTCCATGAACTTAATACACTAGATGCATGCTGGATAGCGGTCGATGTGTGGAACAATAGTAGTAGATGCAGGCAGGAGTCAGCCAACTAATCTTGGACGTGATGCCTATATACACGATCATTGTCTTGGATATCGTCGTAATTATTTGCTTTTCTATCAATTGCCCAATAGTAATTTGTCTACCCACTGTATGCTATTTTTCTCGAGAGAAGCCACGAGTGAAATCTACGACCCCCGGGTCTATTTTCCTATCATATACTTTGATATCTCTATTTCTATTTGCTTTTCCCTCTATTTGCCACTTTTATTTTCAGATCTATATCATCAAAAAACGCAAAAATACCTTGTTGCGTTTTATTTGCTTTTATTTGCATCTTTCAATCTACTACAATTTTATCCAGCCAACTTGGCAATTTCTGGCACCGTTACTCGAAAGGGAGTGACAACCCCTTTAACACATCGGGTTGCAAGTATTTGTTCTTTGGGTGCAGGTACCGTTTACATAGTGTTGCGTCGTTCTCCTACCGGTTCAATAACCTTGGTTTCATAATTGAGGGAAATACCTACCGTAGTTGTGCTGCATCATCCCTTCCTCTTTGGGAAAATACCAACATAGCTTCAAGCGACATCATAGACACACTCACCTCTCGTAGCTATACATCCCCTAGATGGGATCTTGGGTGTTTCGTAGGAATTTTTTTATTTTCATGCTTCGTTCCCCAACATGTCCACCATATCTACCTATGGTTTGAATAAGATCCTTCAAGTAAGTTTTCATCGGTGCAAAAAGCAATAAAAATTGCTCGTAGAATATGTATGATCCTTTATTGTAAGAGAAAATAAGCGTTATACGAACTTGTGATGGTAAAGAAATAAAATCAATGGACTGCATAATAAAGGTTGCTATCACAAGGGGCGATATAACGTGATGTTCCTTTGCATTAAGGGCTTGCACATCCAAAAATAAAAAGTGCATGACAACATATGCTACCCTCTGCAAAGGGCCTATCTTTTACTTCTATGTATTTACTTTTGCGCAAGAGTCGATAAGTATTCATTCTCATTTCAACCTCAATTAATCTCTAGTTGACAAGCATCATGTGGTGGAGAAAGATTCAGGCACACATGCACATTCTAATATATTTGATCATGAATTATTACTATTGACAATTATTTCTATGATAAATGAGTTGGGAGAAAAGCATTAAGCCCCTATCTTCCTTTGGGTTTGATGGATGCTATTTGTTCTATAATTATGCTTTGGTTAATGGCAATCATAGAAGACTAAATGATAATTGAGTATGTGGGGCTCTTACTTAGACTTTGTTGATGATAAGTTGAATAGCAATTGTTGGGTGACTAAGAACATAGGTTGTTAAGTTTCAAGAGAATGCATTGTTTGAACCATATCATATGAATTGATTACTACTTTATGGTGATGAGTTTTGTGAGAAAAAGTTGTTGTCATGATGCTAGTAAAAGGTATTGAAATTATTGTTGATCAAACTGATGCACTATGCTAGCATCTCCACTTCATAAATTGTTTCTTTCATCATTTTCCTACTCGAGGGTGAGCAGGAATTAAGCTTGGGGACGATGATACGTCTCCAACGTGTGTATAATTTATGAAGTATTCATACCATGTTTACCACAATTTTATATGGTTTTGGTATGATTTCAATGGAACTAACCCGAACTAACTATGTTTTCAGCAGAACTACTGTGGTGTTGTTTTTTGTGCAGAAATAAAAGTTCTCGGAATGGCCTGAAACTTTTTGATGATTTTTTTTGGAATAAAAGAGACCCCCGAAGCTTCGTGGGAGGACAACAAGAGCCACGAGGGCCCCACAAGCCACAAGGGTGCGCCAAGTGGGTGGTCGTGGCGTGGTGGTTTGTGGGCCCCTCGTGACTCCTTTTCGCGTGAGACCGACGCCAAAAAATCTTATAAATAGAGAAACCACGAGACATAACCCTAGAACTTCAACTCAGCTGCCGCAAGCCTCTGTACCTTCTAAATACCATCTGCAACCCTGTTTTGGCACCCTGCAGGAGGGGGAAATCCTCACCAAAGGCCATCTTCATCATCCCAGCAGTCTCCATGACGAGGAGGGAGTAGTTTACCCTCGAGGCTAGGGGTATGTACAAGTAGTTATGTGATCTCTCTCTCTCTCTCTCTCTCTCTCTCTCTCTCTCTCGTGATCTTGATTTGGCACGATCTTGATGTACCGCAAGCTTTGTTAATATAGTTGTATCATATGGTGTTTCTCCCTCTCTATCTTATTGTGATGAATCGAGTTTTTACCTTTGAGGTTTCAGTATCATCAAATTGAATACTTACGCACTGGTATGAAGGGAGTAGGACAGTTGGCAAGCAACATATGAGCTCTGCTTATTGATGTACCCAGTAATAATCAAACAAATCCACAAATCATCATTGCAAATAGTGCATAGAAATGGCTAATGCGACAACCACAACTACACATGTTAGTTCCTTCTTGTCTCGTGCTATCATATGTTTCCTGTTATTGACTCTTTCTTGCTTCATTGTAGTGATTGTACACTCCAGATCAGTCAATTTCTTCTGCAACTTTACGTTATCGTCTGCGAGCTTGGTGATAACACTTCGAGCCCTACCATGCCATTCTTCATCCAACCATTTAACAAGAACACAAGCCTCATATCCCTACCAATGTTATATAGTATTCAGGATTAACGGGGGCGTTAACTCAACTTAAATGATGAACTTAGCACTAACCTCTAAGGGAAAATTGAGGAACTGTCTGCCAATGTCGAATCCCTCGGTGCTTACTGTTGGGGAATGTTGCATGGAAAACAAAAAAATTCTACGTACACGCAAGATCTATCCATGGAGATGCATAGCTACGAGAGGGGGAGAGCATCTACATACCCTTGTACATCGCTAAGCGGAAGCGTTTATCAACGTGGTTGATGTAGTCATACACCTTCATGATCCGTTCCGATCAAGCACTGAATGTACGGCACCTCTGCGTTCAGCACACGTTCAGCTTGATGACGTCCTCGCCTTCTTGATCCAGCAAGAGGGGCAAAGTAGTAGATGATTTCCGGTAACACGACGGCGTGGTGACAGTGGTGGTGAAAACTATTTCCGTAGGGCTTCGCCAAGCACAACGGATTTAGATGGAGGAACTAGAGGGAGAGGGGGCACTGCACACAGGCTGGGGATTCGTGGTATGTGGTGCCCCCACCATTCCTCTCATATATATAGGTGGAGGGGGAGGGGGCAGCCATTGGGGCACCTCAAGGGGACCGGTGGTTGCCCTAGGGCGCCTGCCCTAGGCGCGCCCCCCTTTCCTTCCTATGGCGCAAGGGAGAAGGCAGGAGGGCAGGCGTCCCCCCTTTTCCTTTTTCTCACATGCAAGAGAAGGTAAGAGGGGGCTGGCTCTCTTCCTTTCCTTCCATAGGGCCGGCGGCCAGGAGGTGGGAGCGCTAGCCCCCTGTGGGCTGGTGTGCTCCCCTCTCCTTCGCCCGTTAAGCCCAATAACTGCCCGTGGCCTCCCGGAACCCCATCCGGCACTCCGATGGTAATCATGTGCATTCTGAAACCTTTCCAAAACCCAAATACCTTCATCCTACATATCAATGTTTACCTCCAGACCATTCCGGAGCTCCTCATCATGTCCGTGATCGGATCCAAGACTCCGAACAACATTCGGTCACCAACATACATAACTCATATAATACTATATCATCAACGAACTTTAAGCGTGTGGACCCTACGGGTTCGAGAATGATGTAGACATGACCGAGACACTCTACGGTCAATAACCAATAGCGAGACCTGGATGCCCATATTGTTTCCTACATATTCTACGAAGATCTTTATCGATCGAACCTTTGTGACAACATACGTAGTTCTCTTTGTCCGTTAGTATGTTACTTGCCTGAGATTACCATCGATGTCCCAATACCTAGTTCAATCTCGTTACCGGCAAGTCACTTTACTCATTCTGTAGTACATCATCTCGTAACTAACTCCTTTCTCACTTTGCTTGCAAGCTTCTTGTGATGCTATATTACCGAGAGGGCCCAGAGATACATCTCTGTCATACGAAGTGACAAGTCCCAATCTCGATTCATGCCAACCCAAATAGACACCTTTGGAGATACATGTAGAGCACCTTTATGATCACCCACTTACAAAGTGACGTTTGATACACACAAGGCATTCCTCCGGAGTCCGGGGTTTAAATGATCTCATGGTCAAAGGAACATGTATTTGACTTTAACAAAGCAATAGCAACAAAATGAACGATCATATGCTATGCTAACAGATGGGTCTTGTCCATTACATCATTTCCTAATGATGTGATCCTGTTATCAAATGACAACTCATATCTATGGTCAGGAAACCTTAACCATCTTTTGGTAAACGACCTAGTCTAGTAGAGGCTTACTAGAGACTTGGTATTTGTTTATGTGTTCACACATGTATTTAAGTTTCCGACCAATACAATTCTAGCATGAATAACAAACCTTTATCATGAACAAGGAAATATGATAATAACCAATTTATTATTGCCTCTAGGGCATATTTCCAACACATACACATCGAGCGGGAGTATGTCCTTACACACAACTCAGCTTTTGATACTTCTCGATGGCACAAAACTTGAAGTCGAACTACTATTGAGGGAGTCTGGAGTCATACTCCAGATCTGATGGTTGATCGCTTTTCTGGGTGTGTGTGTGTGTGAGGGGGTCATTTAGGATGGATTGAGCAACTAGCTTCTTTGGACATGCTAAAAAAGATCGGGATAGACTGGAACCTGACAAGACGATTCAGATATGCCGTACACATGCCTTCTAATGAGCTTAGGAAAGAGCTCGGCGGTGACCGCCATCGTGGCGGCGCCGCCCATTTCGCTACTGAGAGCAGTGATACGAGTAGGAGTAGCCGCACCGAAACCATCAGCACCACTGGTCTCCTTCCCCCAATGTAAGTGCCACATGAGGGATGGGGGCTAGGAATTTGGAGGCTATCTAGGGATTTGGGTAAATGGAGAGACTGTGGGGACCTGATAACATACGGGAACTACTTATCGCACCCGGTTGTATACGACACACGGTTTGTGCATATCATTTTTTGAGGCGAAATGATGAAGTCACCGGCGAGTGGAGTTTGAATTTCCATGTCTACTTTTGGAAACTACGATCCTTCTTGTGAGATGCTCCAGTTTCTAAGGAGAGATCATTAAAACTTATGCCAAACTTTACCCAAAAAATTCCACGGGGTCATGAGAGCATGCCACGGTGACACACCAAGTGTGTCTGCATTTCCTGTAATTAAAATGCCAACAAGACCTATGCCGTTAGCCACACCTCGCAATCGAAATGTTTGAAAATTCTTCCCATTCCTTGGACAATGAATGAAAACATGCAAATCAACAAACAATTGATTCTTCTAGACCTTCTTTGCCAACACCCACATGCAGGTTTTTTTATTTTATATGCACTAAATGCATGTTAATGCAAAAAAGGCTCTAATGTAGCAAACGAGACTGAAATGGGCCACAAAATCAAACCTAGCGTATATTGGTGATTGCTTCCCGTGGAATTTTTTCGAGGCGGGACTATGTAGTCACCAACAATTGGAGTCCGAATTGCCACATCTCCTTTTGTAAACTATGATCCTTCATGTGAGATGCTCTAGTTTCCAAGGAATGATCATTGTCATTCATGCCAAACTTTACCAAAAAAATTCCACTAGGTCTTGAGATTGCGCCACAGTGACACACCGATTTTCATGATTTTCAGACTCCATCCGGTTTCTTGTAATTAAAATACCAACAAGCCATACGCCGGTGGCCGCATCTCGCGGTCGAAATGTTTGAATAATCTTCCTGTTTCTCGGACAATGAATGAAAACTCACAAAGCGCCACACAAATTATGTGTACACCTTATTTGCTAACACCCAAATGTAGTTGCGGTAGGGTTTTGATATATATGCACTAAATGCATGGTAAATGAAAAAATGGCTTAAATACAGCAAGTGAGACCTAAAGTGCACCAGAAAATCAAACCTAGGGTATAACGGTTTTGATTTCGATGCAGAACGATGAAGTCACTAAAGATTGGAGTCCGAATGGCCACGTCTCCTTTCGGAAAGTATGATCCTTCATGTGAGATGCTCAGGTTTCCAAGGAACGATCATCGCAACCTGTGCCAAACTTTACCAAAAAAATTCCACTGGGTCTTGAAATCATGCCACGGTCATACACCGATTTTTCTTATTTTTGTACTCCATCCGCATTTCCTGTAATTAAAATACCAACAAGGCCTATGCCGGTGGCCACATCTGGTGGCCAAAATGTTTGAATATTTTCCCTATTTTTCGGACAATGAATGAAAACACGCAAAGTGCCACTCAAATGATGTGTACACCTTCTTTGCTAACACCCACATATAGTTGCAGTAGGGTTTTGATGTATATGCACTAAATGCATGGTAAATACAAAAAATGGCTTAAATATAGCAAACGAGACCTGAAATGTACCTAAAATCAAACCTACGGTATAATGGTGATTGCTTACCACGAAAAAATAGTCGAGGAGAAACAATGAACTCACGTCTTCATTCAAACAAAAAAATTGTTGTTAGTTGATGTAAATGTTTGGAAATAGCACATGGTTCTTTCATGAAAGCCGCTGGTCCACCAAACCATGGCCAATGACCCCTAATGTGCGCGATGTGAGTTGTGCGTTCTGATTGGCCAGAACCCAAACCCCGCGGATCGTACGTCTGCACAATTGGATTCCTCCAGATCGAATGACAATCCTCATCCCTTTCACCAGCACATGCAGTTGCGCTTAAGATTTGATTTATATGCACAAAATGCATGGTAAGTGCAAAACATTCCTTAAATATAGCAAACGAGCACTGAGATGCACTAGAAAAATGAAATCTAGGGTATAATGGTGATTGCGTACCATGAATTTTTTTTAGGCGAATCGATGAAGTCATTAGCGATTGGAGTTCGAATTGCCTCGTCTCCTTTTGGAAACTATGATCCTTCTTGTGAGATGATCCGGTTTCCAAGGTGCGATCATAAAAACTTGTGCCAACTTTACCAAAAAATCCACGGGGTTGTGAGAGCACGCCACGGCGACACACCGATTTTCTTGATTTTCGGACATTATCTGCATTTCTTGTAATTAAAATACCAACAAGACCTACGCCGGTGGCCGCACCTCGCAACCAAAATGTTTGAAAATTATTCCCATTCCTCGGACAACGAATGAAAACTCACAAAGCAACACACAATGATGTGTACACCTTCTTTGCTAACACCCACATGTAATTGCAGTAGGGTTTTCATTTTATATGCACTAAATGCATGGTAAATGCAAAAAAATGCTCAAATATAGCAAACAAGACCTCAAATGGTCCAGAAAATCAAACCTAGGGTATATTGGTGATTGCTTCCGTGGAAGAAAATTCGAGGAAGAACGATGAACTCCCTCTTCATTTAAAAATTACCACGTCTACATTTCAAATTAAATTATGTTATGTATGCACACGGGCGCATAGAGGCAACCGTTTGCATAGGCCTTTCTGCGCGGCGACCGACGCCCTTTTTTCACTTTTTTCACCGAAGCCACCAACATCTCCCATCGCCTGCCCTCATTTGACTCAATAGTCCACATATACCATGCAAACTCCATTGCCAGCTCCCCCGTCCCCCAAATCCACACAAGATCCCTTTCCAGCGCCGACGTGCTCAACCTGGCCATGTGCCCGCTCTTCTGCATCAACCCTACCTTCACTTTTGTTCCCAACACACGACTGCCGGCGGCTCGCCGTCTTCGTTTGCTAACCAGACGCCCTCGAGCATATCGATCCTGTAACCCTCACCTCTCTTGCCAGGTTTGTACGAAAACCTGTCAGTTACGACTCTCCATTGCGGTGAGGCATATTTCTGTTACTTGTGAGTTGCGTTGGAATTTCCTCGAAGAGGATAGGATGATGAAGTATAGTAGAGATAAGTATTTCCCTTAGTTAAGAACCAATGTTATCGATCTAGTAGGAGAAACACGCGAAACCTCATGAACAACGCCTACAAACAAAATAGCTAATACTTGCACCCAACGCGATCAAGGGGGTTATCAATCCCCATGGCGGTTACTTGCAAATATTAAATCTGATAATGGTAGATAGATAATATGAAACACAAAATAAAAGAATGGTAAATAAATTGCAGCAAGGTATTTTTGGATTTTAATATATTGTAAAGGTGGACCGGTGGACATAGTTTTCACTAAAGGTTTCTCTCTCCATCGAAAAGCATATTGTGGGCAAACAAATTACTGTTGGGCAATTGGTAGAAAAGCGCATAGTTATGATGATATTCAAGGCAATGATCATATATAGGCATCTTGTCCAAGACAAGTAGACCGACTCATGCGTGCATCTACTACTATTACTTCACCCGTCGGCCGCTATCCATCATGCATCTAGAGTATTAAGTTCATCAGAAACGGAGTAATGCCTTAAGCAAGGTAAAATTATGTAGAAAAAGTAAACTCAATAAATATGAATAAACCTCGTCATTTTACCCTTAATGGCAAATATAGAAATATGTTTCTTGTCCCTTTCAGTCACTATGATATAGATCACCGCAAGATTGAACCCATTACAAAGCACATCTCCCATTGCAAGATAAATCAGTCTGGTTTGCTAAACCAGACAGATAGATCGAAGAGAAATACAAAGCTATAGTAATCATGCATATAAGAATTAAGAAATGACTCAAATAATATTCATGAATAATCTGATCATAAACCCAGAATTCATATGATCACAACAAACACACTACAAAATAAGATTACATCGAATAGATCTCGAAGAACATCGAGGAACACATTTCATTGAAGATTAAAGAGAGAGAAGAAGCCATCTAGCTGCTAGCTATAGACCCGTAGGTCTATCATAAACTACTCACACATCTTCGGAAGGGCAACAAGGTTGATGTAGAAGCCCTCCGTGATTGATTCCCCCTCCGACAGAGTACCGGGAAAGTCCTCCGGATGGGATCACGGAAGAACCGAAACTTGCGGTGGCGGAAAAAGTAATTGTGGTGGCTCTCTGTTGGTTTCCCGATTTTAGAAAATTTATAGAGTTGTACTTAGGTCAGATGGAGCCTGAGGGACCCACAAGGTACTAAGGTGCCCCCTAGGGCATGCCCTAGTGCCTTGTTGTCTACTCGTTTCCCTTTTGGTCTCCTGCCAAAGCTTCTAGGGTCTCTCTTGTCCAGAAAAAAATTGTCAAAAAGTTTCGTGGCATTTGGACTTCGTTTGGTACAGAATTTCTAGAAAACCAAAAACAAGCAAAAAAACAGTAGCTTGGCACTTGGCATTGGGTTAATAGGTTAGTCCCAAAAAATGATATATAATTCCATAACAACATCAAGCGTTGATACTATAATAGCATGGAACAATGAAAAATTATAGATACATTGGAGACGTATCAAGCATCCCAAAGCTTAGTTTGTGCTCGTCCTTGAGTGGGTAAATGATAAAAACAGATATTTTGATGTGGAATGCTACCTAACATGTTCATCATGTAATCTTTCTTTTATGGTATGAATATTCAGATCCGAATGATTCAAGGCAGTTGTCCATAATTTGACATAAAAACATCAATACTCAGGCATACCAACAAACAATCGTGCCTTTCAAAATAAAATTCTAAAGAATGATATCCCTACAAAATCATATAGCCTTGTCATGATCCATCTTATTAACAAAAAGTATAATCATGCACTACCCCGCTGTCAGTCAAGCAATTGGTTCATACTTCTTAATGCGCTTCAGCCTTTTCAACCCCCATGCAATACATGAGCGGAACCCATGGATATAGCACTATGGGTGGAATAGAATGCGGTGGTAGAGATTAATATGGAGAAGACAAAAAAGGAGAAAGTCTCACATCAATGAGGCTAATCAACGGGATATAGACATGCCCATCAATTGATGTCAATTCAAGGAGTAGGGATTGCCATGCAACATATGCACTACGAACTATAAGTCTATGAAAGCTCAAAAATAAAAACTAAGTGGGTGTGCATAATGTATAATTGCCACTAGTATATGAAGTGACTACATAGGAGACTCTCTATATAGAAAACATGGTGCTACTTTGAAGCACAAGTGTGGAAACAGATAGTAGCATGCTAAGGGGGTCCTGGATCGAGGGGTCCTCATGTGGCGGATAACTCCTAGTGGACTGGTGGGCCGTGAAGATCATAATCGAAGATCATCTCACATATCCGGATAGGACTCCTGTATTCATGTAATGGCAAGTTTTAGGTTTGGGTGTATATTTTCCTTCCTCTGTAAGATGACATGTACAAACCCTAGGCCCCTCTAGTGTGTATATAAACCGGAGGGTTTAGTCCGTAGAGGCTAGAACAGAGAATCTCAAATCCTCATAGGCTAGACTCTAGGGTTTAGCCACTACGATCTCGAGGTAGATCAACTCTTGTATTCATATTCATCCATACTAATATAGCAGGAAGTAGGGTATTACCTCGATCGAGAGGGCCTGAACCTGGGTAAACATTGTGTCCCCAGTCTCCTGTTACCATCGATCCTTAGACGCATAGTTCGGGACCCCCTACCTGAGATCCATCGGTTTCGACACCGATAGTGGTGCTTTCATTGAGAGCTCCACTATGTCAATGATGGAAGGATGGATGGATCACGTCATCAACCACATCGACGACACCGAGGGAATTTTCCCTCCTGGCCAACTTTTCATGTTCGGCGGCTTCGCGCTCCGTGCCAACACCGAAGGCCACGTTGAGCAGATCGAGAGCTACCCCCGTGGGCATCAAGTCAGATTCGGAAGCTTGAACTACGTTGCTGGTATCCGCGGAGACTTGATCTTCGTGGGTTCGAACCAGCGGCAACCTCTCTCTGCCACCACGATGGGCATGACCTAACTCTGTCATCGGATCAGGAAATAGCATCTGCAATAGTTTTGGCC
>LR738713.1:330045971-330086762 GCA_902687465.1 Secale cereale
ACGAAGCCTAGTCTTCTTAGGTGCAAGGGCCTTATTCCTCGCAGGCACGGAGCCTAGTCTTCTCAGGCACAAGGGCCTTGTTCCTCACAGGCACTAAGCCTAGTCTTCTCAGGCGCAAGGGCCTTGGTCCTCGCAGGCACGGAGCCTAGTCTTCTCAGGTGCAAGGGCCTTGTTCCTTGCAGGCACGGAGCCTAGTCTTCTTAGGCGCAAGGGCCTTGTTTCATGGGTAGAACCTCCGGAGGTGCCGGATATTCCATGAGTTCAGGACGGGGATGTCGTCCCCTGTCTCCAGGCGCACGACGCCGAGTCTGGAGACATGGGTGATCTTGAATGGCCCTTCCCACATGGGTGAGAGCTTGTGCAGTCCCTCTCCGGAGAGGACTCTCCTTCAAACGAGGTCACCTACCTCAAGCGTCCTGGGGCGAATGCTGCGGCAATGCTACCACCGCAATGCTTGCTGGTATCTTGCTGCCCGGAGTGAAGCGTCGCGCTAGCGCTCCTCCACCAGCACGTGGTCTATCCCCTGCACGGTGCCTTGTTGCGCCTCATCAAATGCTAAGACCCGCGGCGACCGGTGCCTGACCTCATGAGGGAGGACCGCCTCGGCTCCATAGACGAGGAAGAATGGGTACTCGCCCGTCGGCTTGGTGGCAGTGGTGCGGATGGACCACGACACGGACGGGAGCTTGTTGTGCCAACCCCTTCTGCAGGCTTCGAGCTTCTTCTTGAAGGTCCGGGTCTTGAGGCCCCTCAGGACCTCCGGGTTGGCGCGCTCGGCCTGGCCATTGCTCCTGGGATGCGCTACAGAGGCGTAGCAAATCTGCATTCCAAGGTTAGCACAGTATGTCTTGAAAAGGTTACTAGTGAACTGCGAGCCGTTGTCGGTGATGATGCAGTTAGGGACTCCGAACCGGTTTACGAGGCCCTTGATGAACTTGAGTGAGGAGCCGACCGGGATGGTTTGGACTGCTTCCACCTCAGCCCACTTGGTGAACTAATCGACGACGTGAAGGTATCGGTAGCCCCCGGGCGCTCGAGGGAACGGGCACAAGATGTCCAGCCCCCATACCATGAATGGCCAGGAGAGTGGGATGGTTTGTAGGCCCTGAGCCGGTTGGTGGATCTGCTTGGCATGGAACTGGCAAGCCTCGCAAAACCTTACTAGTTCGGCGGCATCGTTAAGTGCCGTGGGCCAGTAAAAACCACTGCAGAACGCCTTGCTGACCAAGGTGCGCGATGATGAGTGATGCCCGCATTCCCCCGTATGGATGTCGGCTAGCAGCTCGTCTCCCTGCTCCCTGGAGATGCATCGTAAAGAAACATCATTTGGCTGTCTCCTCTAAAGCTCACCGTCTTGGATGCAGTATGTCGTAGCCTGTCGGGCCACGCGCTCGGCATCTTCCTCCTTTTTTGGCAACACTCCTTGCACCAGGTATGACTTGAATTCCTCGGTCCAGCATCCCTCCTGAGGCTCGAGTGTCAGGAGCAAGCGAGCTCCTGAGGCCGGGCCGCAGGCGGGGGCTCCCAAGGTCGGTGGCTGGGGAAGTTCTTCCTGAGGCTTCGCCGGTCCTTCCCGCGGGGGTGACGCCGAGGGTCTGAGGAGCCTTTCCTCGAAGACGCCGAGCGCCTGGGGCAGGCGCCTGGATGCTCTCTTGGCGATGTCGTCGGCCTCCTTATTAGTGCTGCGAGGCACGTGTTCCAGCTCGAGGCCCAAGAACTGCTTCTCCATCCTGCGTACCTTTGTGAGGTATGCCTCCATATGCTCGTCCCTTGGCTCGTACACCTTGTTGGAGAAGTTGACGAGGAGCTGGGAGTCACCCCTGATGACGAGGCACCTCACCCCAGGGCTATCACTGCCTTGAGGCTAGTGATGAGGCCCCCGTATTCCGCAATGTTGTTGGAGACCTTATCGCCTGGCTGAAAGCAGAGTTGTACAACGTAGTAGAGCTTGTCTTGATTGGGCAAGATGAGCACAGCCCCTACCCCATTGCACTGGCGGGCGAACGCGCCATCAAAGTACATGACCCATCCATCCGGTGCTTCACACCCTGGTAAGAGGGATTGGTTCGGGATCGCGTCGGGCCCTGGGGCGTCGGTCCATTCTACCATGAAGTCAGCAAGCGCGCCCCCTTGACAACCCTGGTGGTGTTGAACTCTACCTGAAACGCCTGCAACTCTATATTCCATTCTGCGACCCTTCCTACCGCGTTTGGGCTCCTGAGTACCCTTTCCAGAGGGTAAGCTGAGACAACCTTGATGGGGTGGCCCTGGAAGTAGTGGCACAACTTTCATGAAGCAACGAGGAGCGCAAGCAGGAGCTTCTGTGGCATGGGGTAGCGTGCTCGGGCATCACGAACCACCGTGGTGACGAAGTATACCGGGTGCTCGACGGGGATGAGGTCCGAACTCGCTAGTGATCGTGTGGCCTGATTGGGTGAGGTGCTCCGGAGTCTTGGGCGCCAGTTGGGGTAGCTACGGCCTTAGGGGAGTCGTCTTGCAGGATGCGGTCGTCTCCTGGCCCGGCCAGGGCCTCGGGAGTACCGCCCTTGGGTAGCAAGGTCTTGTCTTGGCATCCCTCTCGTACAGCCACTAGTGCTGCACTAGCTGAGTGTGGTGTCATGGCCAGGTAAAGCACTAGTGGTTCCTGAGGCTTGGGGGCCACCATCACTGGTGGGCTGGTGAGGTATCTCTTGAGGTCTTCGAACGCCGCATCAGCCTCAGGGGTCCATTCGAATGAGCCCTTCCTTTTCATCGGCTTGAAGAAGGGAAGGCCTCTCTCCCCTAGCTTGGAGATGAAACGCCACAACGACGTTACACAACCGTCTAGCTTCTGCATCTCCTTGAGGTTCTTGGGCGAACTCATCTTTTCTATGGCCTTGACCTTCTCGGGGTTTACCTTGATTCCTCGGTGCGACACGAGGAAGCCCAAGAGCTTGCCTGAAGGGACGCGGAACACGCACTTCTCCGGGTTGAGCCGCAGGTCTACCTTGTGTAGGTTGGCAAAGGTCTCTTCCAAATCTGTGATAAGGGTCGAGGCCTCCTGATATTTTACCACGATGTCATCTACGTACGCCTCAGCGGTTCTCCTGAGCCGTTTTCCCAGTGTGATGTGCATTAACCGCTGAAAGGTTGCTCCTACATTCCGCAACCCAAACGGCATGCAGGTGTAGCAGTACACTCCGCACGGGGTGAGGAAGGCAGTCTTCTCGATGTCTTGCAGCGCCATCTTGATCTGGTGGTAACCTGAGAAGGCGTCCAGGAAACACAACAAGTCGCACTCAGCGATGGAGTCGACAATTTGATCGATGTGCAGCAGAGGAAACGGATCTTGCGGGCAGGCTTTGTTGAGGTTCGTGAAGTCGACACACACGCGCTCTTTCCCTCCCTTCTTGGGTACGACGACGGGGTTTGCCAGCCACTCCAAGTACCGGACCTCGCGGATGACACCCGCCGCCTCCAGCTTATGAGTCTCCACACGATGAAGGACTGCTTCTTCGTGGATTGGCGCCTGGCTTTCTACTTCACGCGGCAAATATTAGGGCACACGTTTAGGTGATGCTCGATCACCTCTCTCGGGACTCCCGCCAGATCCTTGGGTTCCTACGCGAACACGTCCCTGTTCGCGCGCAGGAATCCAACCAGCGCCTCTTCTTGAGCTGGGGGACGGCCAGCACCTATGGTGAAGGTGACACCTGACGGCTCGTCTTCATCCACTGGCACCTGCGTTGTCTCGGCTTGGTCTTGGGAGAAAAGTTGCTTCTTCTTGGCAGGGGCAGCCCCCTCGGTCCCAGGGGCGGCTTCCCCGGCAGGACGCGCCACCGCAGCGGTTCGGAAGGCGCGCTTGAGGGCCGCCAGAGCTTCTTTTGTGTCCCCCTCCGCGGTAAGGACTCCGCTGCTCCCTGGCATCTTCATGAGGTTATAGGCCGGATAGGTCGCGGCCAAGAACTGAGCTAGCGCGGGGTACTTGAGGATGGCATTGTACGTGAGACCGATTCGAGCGATGTCGAAGTCGATCAGCTCGGTGCGGTAGTTGTTTCGGGTGCCGAGGGTGACCGGGAGGCGGATCTGCCCCGGAGGGCTGGTGGAACTGCTGCTGACTCCAGAGAAGGGTTTGGTGGAGCGTAGCCGCTCTAGTGGTACTTGGAGCAAGCTGAAAGATTCCACCGAGAGCATGTTGAGGCCAGCCCCACCGTCGATGATGGTCTTGGTGACTGCCACGTTGCAGATGGTGGGGGTGCAGAGCATCGGGAGACCGCCCGAGCCTGCGGTGGAGGCAGAGTGGTCTCCCGAGTCGAAGGCGAGGTCGGCCTTGGGCGCCACTCATCCAGGAGGAGCCCCCTGGCGTATGGAGGTGACGCCCGTCTGGCGAAAGGTCTGCTTGATGTGATGGCCGGAGGGTGGCGCTTGGGAGCCGTCGAGGAGGGCCGCGATGACGTGGGGCGCCGGCACCCTGAAGCGTGTGATGAAGAGGTCGCGCAGTTCTTCCTAGGACGCCACGGGCGATTTTGGCAAGCTGAAAAACCAGGCACGCGACACGCCGTTGAGTGCCATGGGGAGCCAGCTGGCCATGAGCTTGTTGTCGCCGCCGGCCGCGGAGATGGCCTCTTCGTAGACCTGGAGGAAGACGAACGGGTCTGCTGCCCCGTTGTAGCAGGGTGGCAGATTCGGCCTGAACCTGAGTGGCCATTGTACCCTCCGTAAGGCGGGGGTGAAGGCCCGGTGGCCCGAAGCGCCGCCGCGCGCGGCCACCAAGCCCGTCGGAGGAGGGACGCCCGCCATTGGAACTTGGTGAGTGGAGAGCGTGACTAATGGGGAGGAAACTTCAGCACACCCCTACCTGGCGCGCCAAATGTCGGATCTAGGGTTCCGGTAAAACCCTTAAGGTTCGAACTCTGGGGTGCGCACGAAGGTCTCTCCTTCCGCCCTAGATCGTCTACTTGATGGCCCTAGGCCTAGCTCGTCAGGTTGAAGAACAAGGGACACCAGATTAATAATGGTTCGGGCCACTGTTGTGGTGTAATACCCTAATCCAGTGTGTGTGGTGGATTGCCTTGTAGGCTGATGAAGAACTAGTACATGGATGAACTGCCTCCTGAGGAGAGGTGTTCTTGAGCTCGGGCGAGCTTGTGGGTGTGTAAGTGGTCTCGATGATCCGATCCCTTTCTAAGGTGGTGGCTAGTCCTATTTATAGTGGCTCGGGTCCTCTTCCCAAATATTGAGCGGGAAGGAATCCCACAACGGCCAAATTTGAAGGGGGGCAACTAGGACAAGCTATCCTGACAATAGGTGGTCTTCGCCTGCCAAAGGCTCCGGTGGTGACGCCGCCGTGGGCTCCGCATCCTGTAGTCCTGCTGGTCTTGGTCTCGTTGCACCGATATGGAAACCTTTGCCTAACGCCTCGGGATTCTTCTTCTGCACCTGCTCCTTTAGCACCAAAGAGGAAACTAGCACTTCTGTGTCTGCTGGCGCCCGCCTAGCCTTGGTCGTCACTGCTCACGTCATGCGGACCTCGCGAGGTGCCCCTTGCCTTGATATCTCCGATCCTCGCGAGACGGCCTAGTGAGGTCGCCCCAAGGGATGCCCTGTGTCGTCCACCTCACGAGGATTGGCCCCTCGCGAGGGTCTTGAGTGGTCGCTGAAGATGCTGGGCCATACCAGGCCGCCTGGTGAGCCACACCCTGGGCCGCAGTCAGGCAAGTATGGGTACCCCCGGTCCCAGAACGCCGACAGTATCAAGCATCCCCAAGCTTAATTCCTGCTCGTCCTCGAGTAGGTAAATGATAAAAATAGAATTTTTGGTGTGGAATGTGTTGACACCCAAAAATGGCATGATCGCAAAGACTGACTTGAGCCTATAATGGTATGCGGTTAAAATTATGAGTTGATGTCATCATTTGATGGCCCTCGTCAAGATGATCGAAATAAATATGAAGATGGATCAAAACGGAGCTCAAGTGCAAAAGATAGGACAATTTCGGAGATACCCATGTTGACATCAGATTAGAAAATGCCATAGAACCTAATTAAGAGGGCCTCAAATGAAAAAGTCTTAATACTTCAAAGTTCTTCGTCTCGTCGAAACGGAAAATTTTGATATAAAAATCGTCCCCATCCGAGTTCGTATGCAAAACTTACAGGCAAAACCGTGCGCTGCAGTCATGTTTGGCCGGATCATCCGGGCCGGGGTCTGGATCATCCTGAAAATTGAAGCACAAACGACAACAGAAGGTTTACGCTGAAGCCAGATGATCTGCGTCTACTCCCGGATGATCCGGGTGAGGCCGGACAATCCGGACAATCGTCCGGACGTCCGGACAGTTTTTTCTGCTGCAGACTTTAGAAAACGGCCCGAAACACCATTAAGATGGCTTCAGATCAAAATGTGTTCAACATGAAAGTTGTGCGTCTCGTCGAGGCGGTTGATTTTGATATAAACATCATCTTAATTCGAGTTCGTATGAAAAAGTTACAGCCCTATTAGTGGACCGCTGTCAGAAATCTGGGTTTGGCCGGATCATCCGGGCCTAGAGCCGGACACCCGGGCCGGAGGTCGTGAGAAGTCCGAATTTGGTTAGATTTTGATGATTTGGATGGCAAGGCAAGTCATTTTCTTGTACGGAAAGTCCATCCGCCTCTTATATAGACACGAGGTGACGGCCGATTGAACAACACACAATCAAACAAACACATCTACTACTTTTTCGTGTTCATCTATCCCCTACCCTTGTATCTTCTTCCTCGTTCTTCGTTCATTCTTCTTCATTGCAGGGCGGCGAACCTTGAGGCCCTAGGGGCGATCAGGTCGACCTAGGGCAGCCCATAGCCGCCGCGAGCCCTGACGGGGTCCCTCCCGGGCGTGTGGGTTTTCCGGTCTACAAAAGCGCCCGCCGGATTGCTTATGTACCGTGCTTCCGGACGGGTCTCCTTCGACGTGAGCCACGGTGCATCATCCCCGGCGTCGAGGGTACACGATGACATGATCGTGTGCGAACAGAATGCTAACCAACATAATTCTCAATGTAATTTTCTTTGTTGTGGCATGAATGTTCAGATCTCAAAGATTCAAGACAAAAGTCTATATTGATATAAGAGTAATAACACTTCAAGCATACTAACAAAGCAATCATGTCTTCTCAAAATAACATGGCCAAAGAAAGTTATCCCTACAAAATAATATTGTCTTGCTATGCTCTATCTTCATCACATAAAATATTTAAATCATGCACAACCCCGGTTTCAGCCAAGCAATTGTTTCACACTTCAATTCTTTCAAACCTTTCAACTTTCACACAATACATGAGCGTGAGCCATCGATATAGCACTATGTGGAATAGAGTGGTGGTTGTGGAAAAGACAAAATAGGAAGACTGTCTCACATCAACTAGGCGTATCGATGAGCTATGGAGATGCCCATCAATAGATATCAATGTGAGTGAGTAGGGATTGCCATGCAACGAATGCACTAGAGCTATAAGTTTATGAAAGCTCAACAAAAGAAACTAAATGGGTGTGCATCCAACTTGCTTGCTCACGAAGACCTAGGGCATTTTGAGGAAGCCCATCATTGGAATATACAAGCCAAGTTCTATATTGAAAAACTCCCACTAGTATATGAAAGTGAAAAAACAAGAGACTCTATATCATGAAGATCATGGTGCTACTTTGAAGCACAAGTGTGGAAAAAGGATAGTAACATTGTCCCTTCTATATTTTTCTCTCATTTTTTTATGGCCTCTTTTTTTTCGTCCGAAGTCTCATCCCGACTTGTGGGGGAATCATAGTCTCCATCATCCTTTCCTCACTAGGACAATGCTCTACTAATGATGAACATCACACTTTCATTTACTTACAACTCGAAGCTAGAACAAAATATGACTCTATGTGAATGATAATGATGAAGCGTGTCATATGAACGGGACGGTGGAAAGTTGCATGGCAAATTATCTCGGAGTGGCTATGGAAATGCCATAATATGTAGGTATGGTGGCTGTTTTGAGGAAGGTATATGGTGGAAGGGTGAGAGTGTGTATAATCCATGGACTCAACAATAGTCATAAAGAACTCATATACTTATTGCAAAAATCTACGAGTTATCAAAACAAAGTATTCAACGCATGCTCCTAGGGGAAGGGTTGGTAGGAGTTAACCATCGCGCGATCCCGACCTCCACACAAAGGATGACACTCAATAAATAAATCATGCTCCAACTTCATCACATAACGGTTCACCATACGTGCATGCTACGAGAATCACAAACTTTAACACAAGTGTTTCTCAAATTCACAATTACTCCACTAGCATGACTTTAATATCACCATCCTCATATCTCAAAACAATCATCAAGTATCAAACTTCTCATAATATTCCATGCACTTGTATGAAAGTTTTTTACTATATTCATCTTGGATGCCTATCATATTAGGACTAGTTTTATAACCAAAGCACATTACCATGCTGTTTTAAGAGACTCTCAAAAATATATAAGTGAAGCATGAGAGATCAATAATTTCTACAAAATAAAACCACCACCGTGCTCTAAAAGATATAAGTGAAGCACTAGAGCAAAACTATCTAGCTCAAAAGATATAAGTGAAGCACATAGAGTATTCCAATAAATTCCAACTAATTTTTATCTCTCTCAAAAGGTGTGTCCAGTAAGGATTATTGTGGCAAACTAAAAAGCAAAGACTCAAATCATACATGACGCTCCAAGCAAAACACATATCATGTGGTGAATAAAAACATAGTCTCAAGTAAGGTTACCGATAGATGAAGTCGAAAGAGGGGATGCCTTCCCAGGGCATCCCCATGCTTAGACTTTTTCCACTCTTTGTTCCATAGTCCACCAAACCCATACTCAAAACTTCAAAAACTTCACAACACAAAACTTAGCCCAAAATCTCGTGAGCTCCGTTAGTATAAGAAAACAAACCACCACTCAAAGGTACTGTAATGAACTCATTCTTTGTTTATATTGGTGTTAAAACTAATGTATTCCAACTTCTCTATGATTCATACCCCCGATACTACTCATAGATTCATCAAAATAAGCAAACAACACAAGAAAAACAGAATATATCAAAAATAGAACAGTCTGTAGTAATCTGTAACTTTCGAATAATTCTGTAACTCTAAAAAAATTGAAATAAATTGGTGGACGTGAGGAATTTTTCTATTAATCATCTGCAAAAAGAATCAACTAAAAAGTACTCTCCAATAAAAAATTATAGCTAATCTCGTGAGCGCTAAAGTTTCTGTTTTTTACAGCAAGATCGCATAAACTTCACACAAGTCTTCTCAAAGGTTCTACATGACACAAACACTAATTAAAACACAAAACCACATCTAAACAGAAGCTAGATGCAATATTTATTCCTAAACAGAAGCAAAAACAAATAAAATAAAATTGGGTTGCCTCCCAACAAGCGCTATCGTTTAACGCCCCTAGCTAGGCACGATACAAGAATAGATCTAGGTATTGCCATCTTTGGTAGGCAATCCATAAGTGGCTCTCATAATAGATTCATAAGGTAATTTGATTTTATTTATAGAAAAGTTTTCCATCCCTTTCCTTAACGGAAATTGGAATCTTATATTTCCTTCCCTCATATCAATAAGGAAAGGTCTACCAAGAATAATAGGACATGTAGGATTGCAATCTATATCAGGAATGATGAAATCTACGGGCATATAGTTCCTATTTGAAACAATAAGAACATCATTAATCCTTCCCATAGGTTTCTTAATAGTAGAATCCGCAAGATGCAAATTTAAAGAACAATCATCAAGTTCATGGAAACCTAACATACCACACAAAGCTTTTGGAATTCTGGAAACACTTGCACCCAAGTCACACAAAGCAAAGCATCATGATCTTTAATCTTAATTTTAATAGTAGGTTACCACTCATCATAAAGCTTTCTAGGGATAGAAACTTCTAATTCAAGTTTTTCTTCATAAGATTGCCTTAAAGCATCAACTATGTGTTTGGTAAAAGCATTATTTTGACTATAAGCATGCGGAGAATTTAGCATGGATTGCAACAAGGAAATATAATCTATTAAAGAGCAATTTTCATAATTAAATCCCTTGAAATCCAAAATAGTGGGTTCATTGCTATGTAAAGTTTTGATCTCTTCAATCCCACTTTTAACAATTTTAGCATCAAGATCTAAAAACTCTGAATCTTTGGTATGCCTTTTAACTAAAGTAGACTCATCTTTAGTCCTATATTTATCAAGATTCATACTAGAAAACAACGATTTAATAGGGGACACATCAATCACTTTCAGATCTTCATCTTTATTCTCATGATAACTAGAAGAACACACTTTCATAAAGCAATCTTTTTTAGCACGCATCCTAGCGGTTCTTTCTTTGCACTCATCAATGGAAATTATCATGGCTTTGAGAGACTCATTGATATCATGCTTAGGTGGAATAGATCTAAGTTTCAAAGAATCAACATCAAGATTAATTCTATCCACGTTTCTAGCCAACTCAACAATCTTAAGTTATTTTTCTTCAAGCAAAGCATTGAAATTCTTTTGCGAATTCATAAACTTTTTAACACTAGTCTCAAAATCAGAGGGCACCTTATTAAAATTTCCATAAGAGTTATTGTAGGAATTACCATAATTGTTAGAGGAATTACTAGGAAAAGGCCTAGGATTAAAGTTTCCTCTATAAGCATTGTTACCAAAATTATTCCTACCAACAAAATTCACATCCAAAGATTCATTATTATTTTCAATCAACGTGGACAAAGGCATATCATTAGGATCAGAAGAAGCACTCTTAGCAGCAAATAATTTCATAAGTTCATCCATCTTTCCACTCAAAACACTAATCTCTTCAATAGCATGCACTTTTTTACTAGTAGATCTTTCAGTGTGCCATTGAGAGTAGTTAACCATAATATTATCTAGGAGTTTGGTAGCTTCTCCTAAAGTGATTTCCATGAAAGTGCCCCCCGCGGCCGAATCTAAAAGATTTCTAGAAGCAAAATTCAACACAGCATAAAACTTTGTATAATCATCCATAAGTTCAAACCATGTGTAGGGCAATTACGTATCATTAATTTCATTCTCTCCCAAGCTTGTGCAACATGCTCATGATCTAGTTGCTTAAAAATCATAATATCGTTTCTAAGAGAGATAATCTTAGCAGGAGGAAAATACTTAGAGATAAAGGCATCTTTGCACTTATTCCATGGATCAATACTATTTCTAGGCAAAGAGGAAAACCAAGTTTTAGCACGATCTCTAAGTGAATAGTTCCAATTTAACAATATCATTATCCGTATCCCTCTTCTTTTGCATATCGCACAAATCAACAAAGTTGTTCAGATGGGTAGCGACATCTTTACTAGGAAGGCTAGAAAATTGATCTTTCATGACAAGATTCAATAGAGCAGCATTGATCTCACAAGATTCAGCAACTAAGATAGGAGCAATCGGAGTGCTAATAAAATAATTATTGTTGGTATTGGAAAAGTCACACAATTTGGTATTATCTTGAGCCATAGTGACAAGCAAGCAATCCAACACACAAGCAAACAAGAGGCAAGCGAACGGTAAAACACACGGAAAAAGAAGGGCGAATAAAACGGCAAAGGTGAAGTGGGGGAGAGGAAAACGAGAGGAAAATAATGTAGTGTGAGGGATAAGGGTTTGTGATAGGTACTTGGTATATGAATTTTGCATAGATCTCCCCGGCAATGGCGCCAAAAATTCTTCTTGCTACTTCTCGAGCTTGCGTTGTATTCCCTTGAAGAGGAAAGGGTGATGCAGCACAGTAGCGTAAGTATATCCCTCAGTTTTTGAGAACCAAGGTATCAATCCAGTAGGAGACCACACGCGAGTCGCTCGCACCTGCACAAACAAATAAGAACCTCGCAGCCAACACGATAAGGGGTTGTCAATCCCTTCACGGTCACTTACGAGAGTGAGATCTGATAGATATGATAAGATAATATTTTTGGTATTTTTGGTATAGAAATAGAAAGTAAATAATGCAAAGTAAAGTAGATAGAAGATTAATATGATGAGAATAGACCCGGGGGCCAGAGGTTTCACTAGTGGCTTCTCTCATGATAGCGGAATTCTACGGTGGGTGAACAAATTACTGTCGAGCAATTGATAGAAAAGCGCAAAGTTATGAGAATATCTAGGCATGATCATTACATATAGGCATCACGTCCGTGACAAGTAGACCGAAACAATTCTGCATCTACTACTATTACTCCACACATCGACCGCTATCCAGCATGCATCTAGAGTATTAAGTTCATAAGAACAGAGTAACGCCTTAAGCAAGATGACATGATGTAGAGGGATAAACTCAAGCAATATGATACAAACCACATCTTTTAATCCGCGATGGCAACAATACTATATGTGCCTTGTTGCCCCTGCTGTCATTGGGAAAGGACACCGCAAGATTTAACCTAAAGCCAAGCACTTCTCCCATTGCAAGTACTATAGATCTAGTAGGCCAAACCAAACCAATAATTCGAAGAGACTTGCAAGGATATTATAATCATACATAAAAGATTTCAGAAAAGAATCCAATATTGTTCAAAGATAATCTTGATCATAAACCCATAATTCATCGGATCTCGACAAACACACCGCAAAAAGATTACATCGAATAGATCTCCTCGAAGATCGAGGAGAACTTTGTATTGAGATCCCAAGAGAGAGAAGAAGCCATCTAGCTAATAACTATGGACCCAAAGGTCTCTGGTAAACTACTCACAACTCATCAGAGAGGCTGTGGTGTTGATGTAGAAGCCCTCCGTGATAAATCCCCCTCCGGTGGAGCTCCGGAACAGGCTCCAAGATGGGATCTCATGGGAACAAAAGGTTGCGGCGGTGGAATTAGGGTTTCATCTGTTGCCTCGATGTTTTCAGGGTATGAGAGTATTATAGGCTGAAGAGGGGCACCGGGGGAGCAACAGGTGGCCCACGAGGGTGGGGGCGCGCCTACCCCCCTAGGCGCCCCTGCCCTCGTGGCCACCTCCTTCGCTTCCTGGCGTGTACTCTAAGTCTCCAGCGTTGATATTGTTCAAAAAATAACTCTCCCGAAGGTTTCATTCCATTTGGACTCCATTTGATATTCCATTTCTGCGAAACACTGAAATAAGCAAAAAAAAATAGCAATTTTCACTGGGCCTTGGGTTAGTAGGTTAGTCCCAAAATTTATATAAAAGTGTATAATAAAGACCATTAAACATCCAAAATAGAATATATAATAGCATGGAACAATCAAAATTGTAGATACGTTGGAGACGTATCAGCGCCCTTCAAACCCGATCAGGCGTCTATCGCCGAATTCAGTGGTGCAGATATCTTCCAGCACTCACCCTTTGGCGACATGTTAAAGTCGTTAAGATACCTCTCCCTAGAGGAGGACACACAGCCGCATTGTATCCGGTTTGAACTGGAGGCTGATGGAGAATTTTGTTCCCCACCCACCACCCACTTGGTGGCCACAATTGAAGATCTAACCGATCTACTAGACTATGCTTCCGAAGACTTCGAAGGGATCAACGTCGAAACTGAAGCGGATCCAGATCAAGGTCGGCCTATAACCGGGCGGTGGACAGCTACATCTTCGTACGACGTGTACATGGTGGATACACCCAAAGAGGCGGAGGGCGACGGTGAAAACAATCCCGTAGAGCACAAGCCCGCCGAAGAACCTCCCAAACGTCGGCGACCAAAACGCCGAACTAAATCCCGTAAAGGAAAGGATAGCAACACTGTGACTAACGACGGTGATATTTCGGAACAAGCCGAAGACCCCGCAGACTCGGCGATGGAGCAGGAGGAGCGAGAGGACGGCGAAGAGAGTCTGAAGCCGCAGTCCGATGACAGCGATGTTGAAGACAGTAATTATGAACCTGTCTCCGAAGAAGAGGTTAGCCTAGGCGACGATGAATTCATCGTCCTAGAAGAACCCTCGAAACAAAAGCGCTTCCATCGGAGGCTTATTGCCATCGCAAGGAGCCTGAAAAACAGCAGAGACGGCTTGGAGCCGCACAGGACACGCTCAATGTTAGATGGAATGAGGTGCTAGACACCGAACAGAAACATGGCTATAACGGCCAGACCAAAGGCTATCCCAAGCGTAAATTGCTGCTTGAATTTGACGACGAGGCCACCGCGCCCGTCCTGCAGAAGAATAACACCGCCGACAAGCCGGACCGACCACCTCGAGGACGGGACAGAGTCGCTAGCAATGGCGTGCACAAACCCGCACCACCACTTCGTAAAGGTAAAGAGGGTGCGGCTCAAGTCCGAAAACACGATTAGCGTGAGGACCTGAACAAAAAGGCTAGAAAGACCAGGTCTATCTACGGACCTAGGGACCGGTCTCCCGCACGGGACGGCGTCTATCAAGCCAATCGCGTCGGTGACATAGCAGTTCGGGGTCAATACCGAACAACACAACCATTGGACATACGCCACGATATAGCAAGATACAGAGGAGCCGCACACCCTCTATGCTTCACCGATGAGGTGCTGGGTCATGATTTCCCAGAAGTGTTTAAACCCGTGAACATCGAAGCGTACGATGGAATGACGGATCCCGCCGTCTGGATAGAATACTTTATTCTTCACATCCACATGGCTCGAGGAGATGATCTCCACGCCATCAAATACTTACCCCTCAAGCTAAAAGGACCAGCTCGGCACTGGCTAAACAGCCTCCTAGAGAACTCCATTGGGAGTTGGGAAGAACTTGAGGATGCTTTTCGGGCCAATTTTCAAGGGACTTATATCCGGCCCCCAGACGCTGACGATCTAAGTCACATCATCCAACAACCCGGGGAGTCAACCCGCAAGCTTTAGAATCGGTTTCTTACCAAGAAGAACCAAATCGTCGATTGTCCGGACGCTGAAGCCTTAGCGGCATTCAAGCATAGTATCCGGGACGAATGGCTAGCCAAGCACCTTGGACAGGAAAAGCTGAGGACAATGGCAGCCTTAACTACACTCATGACTCGCTTTTGGGCGGGTGAGGATATATGGTTAGCTCGTAGCAGTACTAGTGACCCTGGAACATCTGAAGTCAGGGATGGTGATGGTCCCCAAGTGCAGGGAATCATCGTAGCAATTCCCAATGGTGGAAGTGATAAGTACGGAGTGTCGATCCCACAAGGAGCTAAAGGTAAGATCAATATTCTCTCAAGTCCTATCTGCCACTGATACAACTCTACGTACACCAAACATTTGCTTCCAACTAGAAACGAGAAATAAAACTACGTTGTGGGTATGAAGAGGATAACTTTGCATGATATCGGAGAGCTAAAATATAAAAGTAGGTGTTCTTATCATAAAGTTAGAATATATTACTAAATATTATAAATAGCGAGTGTGGAATAATGATGGATCGGTGTGCGGAATTGTCCTAGGCAATTTTTAACAAGACCGGTAGTCATCATTGCAATTTCATATGAGGGATAGGCATAAGCTAACATATTTTCTCTTCTTGGATCATATGCACTTATTATTGGAACTCTAGCAAGCATCCGCAACTATTAAAGATCATTAAGGTAAAACCGAACCATAGCTATAAAGCATAAAGTCCCCTTTATCCCATACGCAACAATCCCCTTTATGCTTCTGTCACTCAAGCAACCCAATATAAGTGAATCATGAACGTATTGCAACACCCTACATCGGGAATCCCTCACGCTTGCGCGACACGGAGGTTACCATAGGACAACACCAAAATAAAACATATAACTCGTACCAATCTAGATCATCAATCAACCCAAAGACAAAGGATATCTACTCGAAACAACATATGATGGCAACACATCATTGGATCATAATATGTGGCATAAAGCACCATGTTCAAGTAGGGATTACAGCGGGGTGCGGGAGAGTGGACCGCGTAAAAGAGATGAGGATGGTGATGTTGATGAAGACGATCACCGCGGCGATGATTCCCCTCCCGATGGCACTCCGACGCCATCGAGAGAGAGGAGGAGAGGTTCTCCCCCTTGTGCTTCCTCCTCCATGGCCTCCCCCTAGATGGGGAGAGGTTCTCCCTCTGGTCCTTGGCCTTCGTGGCAATGATGGCCCTCCGGGATCCTCCTCCATGGCCTCCGGTGATGATTGCTCCCTCCGGCAGGGTGCCAGAGAGGGCCTAGATTGATTTCCCATGGTTAGAGATTTGCGGTGGATGAACTTCTAATCTAGGTTATTTTCTAGAGGTTTCTGTATTTATAGGAATTTTTGGCGTCGGTCTCACGTCCAGAAGGTCTCTGAGTCGTCCACGAGACAGGGGCCCACGCCCAGGGGGGTGGGCGCGCCCCCACCCTCGTGGACAGCCCGGGACTCTTCTGGCCCAACTCTTTCACTCGAGGGGCTTGTTTTGGTCCACAAAAACTCATCAAAAATTGGCACATCAATTGGACTCAATTTGGTATTCCTTTTCTGTAAAACTCAAAAACAAGGAAAAAAACATAAACTGGCACTGGGCACTAGGTTAATAGGTTAGTCCCAAAAATCATATGAACTAGCATATAAATGTAGATAAAACATCTAAGATGGATAATATAATAGCATGAATACTTCATAAATTACAGATACGTTGGAGACGTATCAGATGGCAATGGAAAGCCATGACGTAACAAAAACAAACGTCGAAACAATGCTGGAAGCCCAGATGATACATCGGTAAACACCGGATTCAGTGGCTCCAGACTCGGTCAATGAAAGAAGCCATTTAAAGGCAACAAAGATGGTCCATCAAGTTTGGACAGAATATTAGATAGCCCTGCCAAATTCATGGCACCCTAGAGAAACCTGCCAACCATACCAACCGTAACTATTGGGTTTTCAAGCAGGCGGCAAACTAAACGCCGAACACAAGGGGAAGGAGCCTCAGAGCAAAGACGAGGATGAACCTCGCCAGCCGAATGTAGGGGGCAGAAGAAACTTCCACCGGAGGTCAAAACAATGAACAGAGCGCAAGCACGCACTCCGAGATGTCTACGCCGTTGAGCCCGTCGCCCCCAAATTTAACCCATGGTCAGCCTGTCCGATCACTTTTGATCACAGGGATCATGCGACTAGTATTCAGCATGGGGGTTCGGCTGCCCTAGTGCTTGACCCAATAATCGATGGATACCATCTAACCCGAGTCCTTATGGACGGTGACAACAGTCTCAATCTGATATATCAGGATAATGTCTGCAAGATGGGGATCGACCCGTCAAGAATCAAGCCAAGCAGCACGACCTTTAAAGGAGGGATACCGGACGTTGAAGCCCGCTCCACAGGCTCTTTAACGTTGGAAGTTGTATTCGGTTCTCCTGACAACTTTTGAAGCGAAGAACTAATCTTTGACAGAGCTCCGTTCCGAAGTGGCTATCACGCTCTACTCGGAAACACGTCCTTCGCCCACTTTAATGCAGTCCCGCATTATGCCTATCTAAAGCATAAAATTCCTGGACCACATGGCGTTATCACGATCAATAAAAATATGGAGAGCTCTCTCCGTATGGAGGAGGACACTGTGGCCTTAGCAGCCGAAGTCCAATGCGGCCTGCTCAAGCCAGATAATCTATCAATAGCAGACATAACTAAACGTGTCCGACACACGCCTCAGTGCGGCAGCTCAGATGAACCTGAGCAAGATTGGCAGCTACGCCCCCGTTGACTACTCCATAAGCTAATATCATATGTACCTCGAGTACATAATTATGCCTTAAAAATTCCTTGGGTGGCGACCGGGGGCACCTGCATATAGTCCATAGTTCAGCTAGACCCTATTCGGACTCTAAACTTATCTTCCTTAGGTTCATTAAACGAACCAGACTTGTTATGGCCACACTGGATCAATTTTTTCTTTTCCAGGTTTATTTTCCTTTCTTTTTTTCTACAGATGGCCATCATACTCACACCTTGAAGGACACATTGGAGAGGAGGAAACGACGCAGACGTGCAACAGGGACCCGCACTAAGGTTTCTTTTTTAGATTAAGACCCTGTGTAAACCTTTTTTTCTCTTTCTTGTTATATACCTTCTTGGCATGTAAAATGTCCAAAAAGGTTCTCGGCATTGTCTGTAAGTTTGTGGCTCGCCGTACAATAGAGGGATATTGATAGAGCATCTTTATTCGCATTATGTTTAGAGTTTTATTCACTCACCATAAAATGTTCTCTTCCCGCATCAGATTGCCATATGTGCCTTGTCAATAAGGGTTTATTACCAGGGGCTGTATTTAGCCCGGTATATGTTGAAAAGACCAAACACCTGTAGGGAGTGTTCGGTGTCCTGGATGTTTGCCTTATGTGCATCAGTTCCGAATCATGTCTTGGGTCAATAGTTGGGTTGCCCGGCTCCTGTGCTTACCCCTACGTTCCCGATTGTTCGGCTAGGGTGTAAAGGGAGAACTGCTGGGATTGTACTTCTGGCTAGTCTGGTTAAGTACCTCAGTAGAGAAAGCCGAAAACTGACCGTCATGACAGGCGAGAACTTGGTCTGCAATCCGGTGACTTAGTTTCATACTACGATCGATAGAGATATACCCCGTGTTATACGAAGGGCGGGTTTTCCGCCCAGCCAGGTGCAATTGGATACCTTAAGTAAGGAATATTATATCCGCACCAGGGGCTAGTACCTAGCCCCACATGTCAAACTCCTACGTCTAAGTGAAAGCAATAATGCTGCATAGTCTGATTGCCTAGTTCGCTCCGCATACACCTCCTATGCAGACCAAGACGTTGGATAAAGAGTGTACATGCATATGACCGAACACCCCAATACTATGTACATGGGGGATGAAGCCGACGACTGAAAACTTTCAGATTTAGATAAATAGTACGCAGGAGGTAAAAGAAGCTGATATTATAATAGCGCAAAAGTTATATACATCGGATTCATAAGCATAGTATTTACATCCGGATACAATTAGTCGAAGATAAGATCCTTCGAACACTGGCCTTCTACAAGGCGGGCGCCCTCGATGACGTCCTCGAAGTACTTCTCCGGCTTGCGGTGCTCCTTGCCGACGGGCGGGCCAGCAGTAGCTATATGCCCTGCGTTCATCTTCACCCAGTGCACTTTGACACGAGCGATGGCCATCCGAGCACCTTCTATGAAGGCCGAACGCGTTAGTGCGTCGACCCGCGGACTCGCCTCGACGAGCCGCTTCACCAATCTGAAGTAGCTACTTGGGATTGGCTCAGCGGGCCATAGCCGGACTATTAAGTCCTTCATGGCCGAACCCGCCATGTTGTGCAGCTCGACCAACTGCTTCATCTAGTCGCTGAGGGGCACCAGATGTTTTGGCGCATAGAACTGCGACCAAAACAGCTTCTCCGTGTTGTTCCCCTCCAGGGCTCAAAAGTACAAGGCGGCGTCAGCACTGCTCCTCGGAAGATCAGCAAACACGCCTGGAGATCTCCATAACCGTGTCAGCCCAATGTACTTCTGCCCTCCGAAGATGCTATGTAAGATAAATATCTTAACAGATGCTATCTGTCGTGCCTGCTCGATTTCTTGACGGGCGCTGCGCGATTCGCCTCGCGCATCCTGGGCAGTCTTCACTGCTGCATCAAGCTCGGATGCCTGTTCCGAAGCCTTCTTCTCCAATGCCTCACATTTGATAATGGCATTGTTGAGATCGACCTCAACTTCGGACACCCGAGCCCGGTGCTTCTCGCACTCAGCCTTTTCGGCCTCTAAATCGGTAGCCGCTTTGTCAGCAGCTACCTTGTTTGCCTTGGCCTCCTTCCTGGCCTTGGCGACCACGTCCTTGAGAACCTCGAGCTCAGCGGCGCCAACTGTATAATACAGAATACAATATTAGAGTTTATAAAACATACTCTATCAATATTAATTAGTCTTTTCGACATTTCAAAAAAATCTGCATACCCAGCGTTTCATCCAAACGCTGATTGACGCGGTCGAGGTCCGCGTTGGCCAATAAGAGCTTCCGGTTTAGTTCGGCAACCTCTGCGTCTCGCGCAGTTGCCGTAACTAGTGAAGCATGCACAACAGTTCAGCTCTGTAATTATGCTATACTATGGATACTTCGTCCGATTCTTTTCAGAATCACACAAAGCATCAGGGGCTACTGGTTATGTATGTGCATTAAAAATAAAATTCTATAAAAAGCATTACATTGCTTACCTCAAAGCCTGTTAACAGGCTATTGAAAGCTTCATTCAGTCCGCCCTTGACGGACTGGATCTTATTCCTCACCGCACCCATCACGGTGCGGTGCTCCTCCACGATGGAAGCACTTTGCAGTGCCCCCATCATAGAGTCCAGCGCCTCCGGATTGACTCTGGGCGCCGCTGTATCCTCCTCCGCTTGAGAGTCGGGTCTTCGGACCACGGAACCGCACTAGGTTCCGGGATAGTATTCGGTGGGGCCCCGGTTTGGTTGGGCCCCATGTCTTCGATCTCCATGAGGACGATCTCCCCATGGTCAGCAGCCGCCGAGGTATTATCCCCGGCCGCCTTGTCACCTGCCCCGCCCTCATCTCCTAGGGCAGAGGACACTCGCTGGGAAGACACTTCGGTGTCCCCGCCGATCATGGGCAATGGAGCCAGGACTGGCGGGTCACTCTCCATCTCTCCAGGCGCTAGAGAGTTCCCCTCCGATAAGGATGTGTCGGGGTGTCCATCGAGAGGGTTGTAGGTCAGCAGGTAAGGAATGCTAAGTAAGCATCAAAAATACTAAATAAGCAAAGGTGCTGCACTTGAATCCGGATTGACTTATGATTCGGGCAGGGGTTTAACCCTAGGCTTCACCACGGAACTATGTTCGGATGAGTCTGAAATAGCTGTGAGGTTCAGTTTCCTCTGGGGCGCGGCCGTGCATGCGTCAGCAAGGGCCGCTCTCTTCTTCCCCCTACCTTGCACAGGGGGCTCTTCTTCTTCCTCCTCTTCCTCCTCATCATCTTCCTCCACCTCTTCAAAGGAGAGGATGTGGAGGTCCTCGGACTTCTTGTCCGCAGGACGGGGACTATTTCCGGCTGTGACGCCCGGATACTTAAGCTACAGTAAACCTATGCTAATGATGCCACGTCACCTCAGTTACTGTTGATAAACACGCATCGGTTCGAAACCCAGTTCAAACTTCAAATTTACAGTCAAGGCAAACAACAAAAGTTTTGAAACATTAAAACTAAAATGTTCGTTTTGTGCCAAATAATCCATACTAAATATTGGTGAAGAAACCACACTTCTGAAAAGTATTTAAATGCTCTATAGTAACTAAAACAGCGGTAAAACTATTAATTAAATACTCTGAAAAATAAACAGATACAAACTGCTTTATTTAATGTGCCAAAATGTTTGTGGCAGTGGCATAATTACTAATACTAAATTAGTTACAACTTTTGTATTAAAAAAACAAAATTAAACTAGTGAATAATAATAAAACAGAAAAGAAAAGGTAAAAGAAAAACAAAAAAAGAGAGAAGGAACTTCCCCCCCCCCGGCCCAACTAGGCCTTGGCCTAGCGAGGCAGGCCCATCCCCACTGCTCCATATCCCCGTGGGGAAAACCTAGCACGACCGACGCTCCCACAATCCCCACTCCCGTTCGATCCCCTCCTCCCTCCCGCGCCGCCAGGAAGAAACACAGAGCGAGAACCCCGCAGTCCCCTGCACACGCCCTCGCCTCGGGCCACGTCGCCGGCGCCCTACCTCGCCCCATGCCCGCGCTCCCCGCCAGCGTTGGCTGCGCCAGCTCGTTGGCGACCGCCCACGCCACCCGCCTCTACTGCCCCGCCGTTCACTGCCTTGCCTCTACCCAGCTGTCGCTGCCCAACGCCCGCCCATCGCCGCCTCTCCACGTCCAGAAGCTATCTGGGGACCTTCTTCATCGACCGCAACCGCCAGACCTAGCCGGGACGCCGCACCGCCGTCGCCTTCTTCGGTTCTTCCCGTCTGGATCCGCCATGGATGACCGGCGATCTGCATCGCCTGGAACCGCTCCGGCCCCACCGAGTCCCCCACGAGCTTCAATGTGAGCTCCCACCTGCTTCCCCTCTCCCCCGCACGAATCAACCAAAGTGGCGTCGTCCCCTGCGAGCCCCAAGCTGTCGTCCGCCATGGCCGATGAATGCATCGTTGCCGAGCGCCCCATTGCGTTCTGTTGGTGTGCGCGAGCTCTAAGAGCTATACCGATGTAGCTCAACCCTTTCCCTCGCTCAATCTCCTCTTGTTTCACTAGATCCGCCGAGCTCTTGCTTCGACTGCCGCTAAACCTCGTCGCCGGCGTCCATCCCCGCACCTCCAGTACCAACCACTAGCCCCACTCGTTGCACGCCAACACGCTCGTCCTACTGATGCTTATGGGTGACCAAGTGGTCATCGGAGCGCAACTCCGGCGAGCCTTCGCCGCGTACTGTGGCTGCCGGCGACTAAACGTCGATGTACCGATGTGGCACCGTTAACCTAACTACTAATGACGCCATGTGACCCTGACAAACGGGGCCCACGCCCCAAAGAACGTTAAAAAAAGAATTTTAAAATATGTATATGAAAATAATAATTAATTAATTAATAATAATTAAATTAATTAATTAATTAATTAACTTAATCAGTTAAGTAAACTAAATAAATTTGTTTAGTTAATCTTAGACAATGACATGGGGGACCCACTTGTCAGTTTGACCAGTCAACAGTCAAACTTTGACTAATGACTCAGCCCCCTGTCCCCACCAGTCAGCCCTATGTGTACATCTCTGGGTACACTTATGTGTACCCATAGCATTTAACTATTTAAATTTCGAAATAATATTAATTCTATAAAATGTATTAAAAACTTTGAAAAATAATATAAAATAATCCGTAACTCGGATGAAAATACTTTGTACATGAAAGTTGCTCAGAACGATGAGACGAATCCGAATACGCGGCCCGTTCGTCCGCCACACATCCCTAGCATAGCAAACCCACAACTTTCCCCCTCCGGTTCACCCGTCCGAAAACGTGAAACACCGGGATACTTTCCCGGATGTTTCCCTCCTTCGCCAGTATCACCTCCCACCGCGTTAGACCACCCCCTAGCACCGCGTATTACTGTGTTATGCTTTGTTATGCTTTTGATTGCTATGTTATTTATTGTGTTCCCCCTCCGTTACTTCCTTTCAGGTAGACCCTGAGACGATGCCGAAAACACTGTGTTCGACTACGTCGACGATGACGCCCCTTCTTGCCAAGGCAACCAGGCAAGCCCCCCCTCTTGATCAACCCGATATCACCTATTCCTCTCTCTACTGCTTGCATTAGAGTAGTCTAGCATATTACTGCTTTCGATGAATCCTATTCTGTTGCATAGCATGTCATTGTTGCTACCACTGCTGATACCTTACCTGCTATCCTAATGCTTAGTATAGGATGCTAGTATTCCATCAGTGGCCCTACATTCTTGTCCATCTGCCATGCTATACTATCGGGCCGTGATCACTCGGGTGGTGATCACGGGTATATACTTTACTATTACATACACATGATGATGATTCGTAGATGGGGGCTGAAGGGGCAGGTGGTTCCACCCAGGTAGTGGTGGGCCTGGGTTCCCGGCAGCCCCCTGATGGTTACTTTGTGGCGGAGCAACAGGGCAGGTTGCGACCACCTAGGAGACAAGTGGGCCTGGCCCTGGTCGTTGTCCGCGGTTATTTCATAATAACAGGTTTAACGGGATCTTGGTATTTGATCTGAGTCTGGCCATTTGGCCTATATGCACTAACCAGCTACGTGGGAATAGTTATGGGCACTCGACGTCGTGCTATCAGCCGAAGCCTTCTTGACGTCAGCGACTGAGCGGCGCGCGCCGGGTTGGACCGCGTAGCGTAACTTCCTTAGTAATGGAAGTTGCTAGGTCTGTTCATCGGCCGCCCTCGCAACGTGCAGGTGTGCATTGGGCGATGGGCCCAGACCCCCGTGCGCTTAGGGTTTAGACCGGCGTGCTGACCTCTTTGTTGTGCTTAGGTAGGGCTGCGACGTGTTGATCTTCCGAGGCCGGGCATGACCCTGGAAAGTGTGTCTGGCCAAATGGGATCGAGCGTGCTGGGTTATGTGGTGCACCCCTGCAGGGAAGTTAATCTATTTGAATAGCCGTGTCCCTCAGTAAAAGGACGACCCGGAGTTGTACTCTGACCTCATGACAACTAGAACTGGATACTTAATAAAACACACCCAGACAAGTTCCAGATATAACTCGGTGGTTGCTCTCTCACAGGTGATGTGCGGGAGGATCGCCTGGTAGGATTATGCTATACAATGTTACTTGGTGAACTCTTCAACTACTCAAGACGGAGGCTGCCAGAAGCTTTGGTACTTGTTACTTTTCCATCTACTCTCTTCTACTCCTGCAAGATGGAGGCTGCTTGAAGCGTAGTCTTCGATATGATTAGCTATCCCCCTCTTATTCTGGCATTCTGCAGTTCAGTCCACAGATATTACCCCTTTTCACATATACCTTTGCATATGTAGTGTAGATTCTTGATTGCGAGTACTTTGGATGAGTAGTCACGGTTGCTTTCTCCCCCTTTTCCCCCCTTTTGTCCCTTCTTCTCGGATGATGCAACCAGATGGTGGAGTCCAGGACCCAGAGGATCCCGAGGATGTTTCTACGTGGAGTTCGGCTTCGAGGAGTAGTTAGGAGGTCCCAGGCAGGAGGCCTTGCCTTTTCGATCGTTGCTATATTTGTGCTAGCCTTCTTAAGGAAAACTTGTTTAACTTATGTCTGTACTCAGATATTATTACTTCCGCTGACTCTTGTGTGTTCGAGCTTTTGTATTCGAGCCCTCGAGGCCCCTGGCTTGTAATATAAAGCTTGTATTATTTTAATTTGTGTCTAGAGTTGTGTTGTGATATCTTCCTGTGAGTCCTTGATCTTGGTCGTACACATTTGCGTGCATGATTAGTGTACGGACAAATCGGGGGCGTCACAAGTTGGTATCAGAGCCGACTGCCTGTAGGAATCCCCCTTTCCAACTCCTTGGCCGAAGTTGAGTCTAGTCATTGCAGAACTTTACTAACATGGCTGTGTGGCCTATAGGCCCACGTCGCCATTGGGTGGTATTATGATCTTTTATTCCCTGTCTTTACTCTGGGACTCTGATCTCTCTTCTATTCGGGTTAAAAGATTTTACTAACTCTGACTCTAGGTTCTCGTAACTATTTTTCCCGGAGACCCCCCATTCCGGAAGATCACCTGCTTCGTAAGAAGATTCTGAGGATATCCCTCGATATTTTCCCGAGACCCTTGTGCTCATCGCCTTTGCAATTCACTGCCAATGATATATCCCTATGGATATCTGCTTGTACTTGTCATTCTCATGATCATTCCTCGTCGCTCTTGTCGTTACAAGATGCCTCGAAATATTCTCCGTTGTCCCGAGAATCCTTTGAGTTTATTGTCTTGTAGTTTTATTTCACATGAAAACCCTTACGGTTATTTCCTCACATTTATCGAGAATCCGTTCTTCTCGATTGTTCATGTGTCTAACAATATCCTTCAGAATACTTTTTGATCTTTCGAAAATCCTTTGCAGCCTGTTACTCTTGAAATTCTTGCCTGCTTGCATTATGGTTAATTCCATATGAGTAGTAGTCTTCGTTAACATCCCTTGTCTTAGCCATTTTGAGCCTATTGGTTCAGTGTGTGCGTATGCACACATTCATCAGGTTATCCTTTTTAAAATTATCCTTCCGGCTCAGACGTCATTCCGTACATGAGTTGGTTCTCGGCAATTCAAACCTTTATTGATTGTCCAGCTAAGTATTTTCAACTTATCCATCCTTGATCAGAGCGTCTGCTTCCGATCCTTCATTTTGGAAACCATAATCTCTCTCTATTTAAGCATCAGACTAACAAGGGATTCTCGAATCTGATGCCTCTGCTTTCTCTCTTCCTCTGAGTGAGTACCGATACTCACATCAGCTCCGTTGTGGATCACCCGATCCGTTGTTGGATGGTTATCCGACAGTGTTCTTCATATTCATGCACCTTGTGAGTTCTTCCCCTGATACATAATGCCTTTGGTAAATTGTATCCTCTATTTGGCCAACCATGCTCTACTTTTGAGCTGGTATAACTACTTTTGAAATTTGTGGTATATGTTACTAAGATGCCCGATGGGTTGAACCTATGCCTTCCCCTAACCCGTGAGAACCCGAAAGTTTTCACAAGTCTTACTCATCCGGTGTTCTACCAGATAAAATTCCAGCACTACAGTTTTATCAAAGCGAGAGGTGAATGAAATGATATGCATTAAAGAAGTGGGAGTCGACCTTGAACTTTGTGTTCATGCCCATGAAAATGATGTAGACCGTCTCGGAAGCTTCTTGCCAAATGATTGTCCAACTGTATGATTCTTTCGGTATTCTTGAATTGATTCCTTATAGTTATGGTTCCGACCATGCTGTCCTGATCTAATATATCTGATGGGAATTCATTCCCATGCCTCGTCTATTTTTGGCAAGGTTGAAGTATCTACTGTCATAGGTCAATGACCCGGTTCTAATTCTATCTTGTTCTACCTTCGAGTATTACCCCTGGTATCTCAAAGATGTCTTGCCATGGCACCACATCTTACTAAATTATTGAAGTAATGTCTTTCCTTGTCGTAATCACTCTACGGGTTCTGGGTTGTTGTCAACCGAGGACACCGACTAGTGACATTATTCTGCACTACAAATCAAATACCCCTAGTATTTTTACTGGGAAATTTTTAAACTCAATCGGGTCTATTCCTAGACTATCGGGTACATCCCTTGTCTAGCTATCGTTGACTGTGCTACCTCGTCCTTCTTTGGTGCACGAATTCTTCAGAGATTGAGCACAACTTACGTCGAGCTTTTAGCATCTGGTTGCTTGTTCAGTAAGGCAACTTTGATTCCGAGCTTGCATCTTTTATATTGATCCAATAAATTGCCACTTCATCATTCCCTTGCTTGACGCAAACGATCTTCGATTGCATCCTCTTGAAACCTCCCGACAAATGTGTCGTGATCACCTTCAACACTTTGACTTCTTCTGAGACGTCAACGGAGTTTATGATGAGAAATACCCTCCTTGCCCTCGATGATTTTTATTATCATCGACAACACCCTTAACTTCCTTTCATCGCGAGCTTGTCCACGTTATGATTAAAACTTACTCTCCAACTTGTAATATGTTCTATCTTGTAGTATTACCATCTTTTATGTCAAGAATGTTGCGAGACTGCTCCACCTCATCAGAATTCTTGGTATAGTGTTACTACTCCCCGTCACCATTCTTCCTTGGTCCCTGTATTGTTTTCAACCGGGATACCAATATGCTAAAGATGCTACTTGAGTTCTGCACTTCTAGCAACCCTATTACTTTGGAGTTAGCATTCGACAGTTCGTTCTTAGACTGTTGGTTATTGAATCGTCACTCTAACATTGATCTTGCTGCCTAAGGTCATATTTCGGGCACACCTTTCACCTAATGATTAATGGTGTATGTTTTTCTTGAGCATACAACGTTATATCATTTGAATTGATAAGTGTCATCCTCTTGTTCACATTATTGTGGAAATCCCTCAGTTTGGAATTCTCGATGAATTGTCGCTGAGCCCATCAGCCACCTCCTCATCCTCTCCTTGGTTTAATGATGAACTATTGTTTCGGGAACCCGCTCCCATAGTTCATTTTCCGAGAATCTTGCAATGTCATTGTTCGATTAATGTTGCACCGTTTCTTCTCGAACATCCCGAGTCTGAGGTATCATGACACCAATCAGATCTGAATCTCGGACAGATAAGCTGGCTGTGAAAACTTTCCAGAAGTTATAATATTGTTCCTTTGATGACCCGATATTATGATGTCATGCCTAGCACCTCTGGCTGGAGGATCTATCATTATAATCTCTTTTGCAAGGATAACCGTTCTTCCAGGAGGAAATTGTAAGACTTATTTTATAAGTTGCTCCTGATGAATCCCTTGTGTATCCAAGTCTGACCTTTGCTTCAAGGCCATGTCAATGCTATCTCGAAGCATGTCTGTGGTACTCCGATTCTCACCAAGAGCATTTGAAGCGCGATGCTAAATGTTTCTTGGTTAGTTATCCAAACACCGTTGTATGCGTAACATCTTGATTAATCCTTGCCTCCTTATCTGAATGGTTGGGTACTTGCTCTCCTACCCCTTTATGCCAAGTTCCGCTTGTCCATGGGAAGGATATACTCCTATTAATTGTGTGTAATCACAATTTTCCTTTCCATTTGTTTGTTTAACCTTTCTTTGATCTACATATAGTCTAAGCAGTAATAATTTTCTGCTTATGTAAACACCTTGGTGTACAACTCTGTCAGTAAGACCCTGTTACTATTGTTGATGACATTCCGGTAACCGTCGATGGACGAGAACTTTTACTAGTGGTCCGCCTCGTTTCAACGAGCAAGAAAATGGTTCTCTTCGTCCCCCGTCCTTGGTACCGACATTGTTGCCAACTTAGCTGACAGACTATCCTCTGACATGCCTTGCTTTTTGTGCAAGATGTCATCGCCCTTCCTACTCTTAACCCACATGGTGGGCCCATAACCCACAGTTCCATAGGATCGAAACCTGACTCTCATGTACACCTTGTGTTCCCAAAGTTATTCCTCGCGCGTGGCCTCTATGTAATTCACGAGCCACCATCCGATGAGATCATCAATTCTGGTATCAGACATGATACCTATTCCCGTTGCTATGAACCCCTTTCACGCCCTCTTTCAGGCATCGAACGATCGCCTGCCCGCTCAAAACTTCTCATGATACCTTCTTACTTTGCTCTCGATATATACTAAAGTTTCAATTCGAGAGTTATTTTCCGTCACCTTCCCCGATGTTAGTTACCAGGTAGTCAACCTTGCAGAGGTTCGTCCTTTCGGAATAAACCCCCCTTGTTCTACCGTAAGTACGATGGAGACCCCGAAGAAAGGATGACGACATCATCATGATGACCCGAAGCAGAGGACTGAAGACATCAATGTAATGGATTGACCTCCTCGAGAAGAACAACCAAGGTCGAGAACACTCGCTAGAATTTCGTAACCAGACCTTTCCCCCTTGCCCCCCTCTTAAATCTCGGGACGATATTTCTTGTAGTGGAGGAGAATTGTGATGCCCGGATACTTAAGCTACAGTAAACCTATGCTAATGATGCCACGTCACCTCGGTTACTGTTGATAAACTCACATCGGTTTGAAACCCAGTTCAAACTTCAAATTTACAGTCAAGGCAAACAACAAAAGTTTTGAAACATTAAAACTAAAATGTTCGTTTTGTGCCAAATAATCCATACTAAATATTGGTGAAGAAACCACACTTCTGAAAAGTATTTAAATGCTCTATAGTAACTAAAACAGCGGTAAAACTATTAATTAAATACTCTAAAAAAATAAATAGATACAAACTGCTTTATTTAATGTGCCAAAATGTTTGTGGCAGTGGCATAATTACTAATACTAAATTAGTTACAACTTTTGTATTAAAAAAACAAAATTAAACTAGTGAATAAAAATAAAACAGAAAAGAAAAGGTAAAAGAAAAACAAAAAAAGAGAGAAGGAACTTCCCCCCCGGCCCAACTGGGCCTTGGCCTAGCGAGGACGGCCCATCCCCACTGCTCTATATCCCCGTGGGGGAAACCTAGCACGGCTGACGCTCCCACAATCCCCACTCCCGTTCGATCCCCTCCTCCCTCCCGCGCCGCCAGGAAGAAACACAGAGCGAGAACCCCGCAGTCCCCCGCACACGCCCTCGCCTCGGGCCACATCGCCGGCGCCCTACCTCGCCCCATGCCCGCGCTCCCCGCCAGCGTTGGCTGCGCCGGCTCGTTGGCGACCGCCCACGCCACCCGCCTCTGTTGCCCCGCCATTCACTGCCTTGCTTCTACCCAGCTGCCGCTGCCCAGCGCCCGTCAATCGCCGCCTCTCCACATCCAGAAGCTATCCGGGGACCTTCTTCATCGACCGCAACCACCAGACCTAGCCGGGTCGCCGCACCGCCGTCGCCTTCTTCGGTTCTCCCCGTCTGGATCCACCATGGATGACCGGCGATCTGCATCGCCTGGAACCGCTCCGGCCCCACCGAGTCCCCCACGAGCTTCAATGTGAGCTCCCACCTGCTTCCCCTCTCCCCCGCACGAATCAACCAAAGTGGCGTCATCCCCTGCGAGCCCCAAGCTGTCGTCCGCCATGGCCGATGAATGCATCGTTGCCGAGCTCCCCGTTGCGTTCTGTTGGTGTGCGCGAGCTCTAAGAGCTATACCGATGTAGCCCGACCCTTTCCCTCGCACAATCTCCTCTTGTTTCACTGGATCCGCTGAGCTCTTGCTTCGACTGCCGCTAAACCTCGTCGCCGGCATCCATCCCCGCACCTCCAGCACCAACCACTAGCCCCACTCGTTGCGCGCCAACGCGCTCGTCCTATTGATGCTTATGGGTGACCAAGTGGTCATTGGAGCGCAACTCCGGCGAGCCTTCGCCGCGTACTGTGGCTGCCGGCGACTAAACGTTGATGTACCGATGTGGCACCGTTAACCTAACTACTGATGACGCCATGTGACCCTGACAAACGGGGCCCACGCCCCAAAGAACATTAAAAAAGAATTTTAAATATGTATATGAAAATAATATTAATTAATTAATAATAATTAAATTAATTAATTAATTAACTTAATTAACTTAATCAGTTAAGTAAACTAAATAAATTTGTTTAGTTAATCTTAGACAATGACATGGGGGACCCACTTGTCAGTTTGACCAGTCAACAGTCAAACTTTGACTAATGACTCAGCCCCCTCTCCCCACCAGTCAGCCCTATGTGTACATCTCTGGGTACACTTATGTGTACCCATAGCATTTAACTATTTAAATTTCGAAATAATATTAATTCCAGAAAATGTATTAAAAACTTCGAAAAATAATATAAAATAATCCATAACTCGGATGAAAATACTTTGTGCATGAAAGTTGCTCAGAATGACGAGACGAATCCGAACACGCGGCCCGTTCGTCCGCCACACATCCCTAGCATAGCGAACCCACAACTTTCCCCCTCCGGTTCATCCGTCCGAAAACGTGAAACACCGGGATACTTTCCCGGATGTTTCCCTCCTTCGCCAGTATCACCTCCCACCGCGTTAGACCACCCCCTAGCACCTCGTATTACTGTGTTATGCTTTGGTATGCTTTTGATTGCTATGTTATTTATTGTGTTCCCCCTCCGTTACTTCCTTTCCGGTAGAACCTGAGATGATGCCGAAAACAATGTGTTCGACTACGTCGACGACGACGCCCCTTCTTGCCAAGGCAACCAGGCAAGCCCCCCCCTCTTGATCAACCCGATATCACCTATTCCTCTCTCTACTGCTTGCATTAGAGTAGTGTAGCATATTACTGCTTTCGATGAATCCTATTCTGTTGCATAGCATGTCATTGTTGCTACCACTGCTGATACCTTACCTGCTATCCTAATGCTTAGTATAGGATGCTAGTATTCCATCAGTGGCCCTACATTCTGGTCCGTCTACCATGCTATACTATCGGGCCGTGATCACTCGGGTGGTGATCATGGGTATATACTTTACTATTACATACACATGATGATGATTCGGAGATGGGGGCTGAAGGCGCAGGTGGTTCCACCCAGGTAGTGGTGGGCCTGGGTTCCCGGCAGCCCCATGATGGTTACTTTGTGGCAAAGCGATAGGGCAGGTTGCGACCACCTAGGAGACAGGTGGGCCTGGGCCTGGTCATTGTCCGCGGTTATTTCATAATAACACATTTAACGGAATCTTGGTATTTGATCTGAGTCTGGCCATTTGGCCTATACGCACTAACCAGCTACGTGGGAATAGTTATGGGCACACGACGTCGTGGTATCAGCCGAAGCCTTCTTGAAGCCAGCGACTGAGCGGCGCGCGCCGGGTTGGACCGCGTAACGTAACTTCCTTAGTAATGGAAGTTGCTAGGTCTGCTCACCGGCCGCCCTCGCAGCGTGCAGGTGTGCATTGGACGATGGGACCAGACCCCCGTGCGCTTAGGGTTTAGACCGGCGTGCTGACCTCTCTGTTGTGCTTAGGTAGGGCTGCGACGTGTTGATCTTCCGAGGCCGGGATGACCCTGGAAAGTGTGTCCGGCCAAATGGGATCGAGCGTGCTGGGTAATGTGGTGCACCCCTGCAGGGAAGTTAATCTATTAGAATAGCCGTGTCCCTCGGTAAAAGGACGACCCGGAGTTGTACTCTGACCTCATGACAACTAGAACTGGATACTTAATAAAACACACCCAGACAAGTTCCAGATATAACTCGGTGGTTGCTCTCTCACAGGTGATGTGCGGGAGGATCGCCTGGTAGGATTATGCTATACAATGTTACTTGGTGAACTCTTCAACTACTCAAGACGGAGGCTGCCAGAAGCTTTGGTACTTGTTACTTTTCCATCTACTCTCTTCTACTGCTGCAAGATGGAGGCTGCTTGAAGCGTAGTCTTCGATATGATTAGCTATCCCCCTCTTATTCTGGCATTCTGCAGTTCAGTCCACAGATATTACCCCTTTTCGCATATACCTTTGCATATGTAGTGTAGATTCTTGATTGCGAGTACTTTGGATGAGTAGTCACGGTTGCTTTCTCCCCCTTTTCCCCCCTTTTGTCCCTTCTTCTCGGATGATGCAACCAGATGGTGGAGTCCAGGACCCAGAGGATCCCGAGGATGTTTCTACGTGGAGTTCGGCTTCGAGGAGTAGTTAGGAGGTCCCAGGCAGGAGGCCTTGCCTTTTCGATCGTTGCTATATTTGTGCTAGCCTTCTTAAGGCAAACTTGTTTAACTTATGTCTGTACTCAGATATTATTACTTCCGCTGGCTCTTGTGTGTTCGAGCTTTTGTATTCGAGCCCTCGAGGCCCCTGGCTTGTAATATAAAGCTTGTATTATTTTAATTTGTGTCTAGAGTTGTGTTGTGATATCTTCCAGTGAGTCCTTGATCTTGGTCGTACACATTTGCGTGCATGATTAGTGTACGGACAAATCGGGGGCGTCACAAGTTGGTATCAGAGCCGACTACCTGTAGGAATCCCCCTTTCCAACTCCTTGGCCGAAGTTGAGTCTAGTCATTGCAGAACTTTACTAACATGGCTGTCTGGCCTATAGGCCCACGTCGCCATTGGGTGGTATTAGGATCTTTTATTCCCTGTCTTTACTCTGGGACTCTGATCTCTCTTCTATTCGGGTTAAAAGATTTTACTAACTCTGACTCTAGGTTCTCGTAACTATTTTTCCCGGAGACCCCCCATTCCGGAAGATCACCTGCTTCGTAAGAAGATTCTTAGGATATCCCTCGATATTTTCCCGAGACCCTTGTGCTCATCGCCTTTGCAATTCACTGCCAATGATATATCCCTATGGATATCTGCTTGTACTTGTCATTCTCATGATCATTCCTCGTCGCTCTTGTTGTTACAAGATGCCTCGAAATATTCTCCGTTGTCCCGAGAATCCTTTGAGTTTATTGTCTTGTAGTTTTATTTCACATGAAAACCCTTACAGTTATTTCCTCACATTTATCGAGAATCCGTTCTTCTCGATTGTTCATGTGTCTAACAATATCCTTCGGAATACTTTTTGATCTTTCGAAAATCCTTTGCAGCCTGTTACTCTTGAAATTCTTGCCTGCTTGCATTATGGTTAATTCCATATGAGTAGTAGTCTTCGTTAACATCCCTTGTCTTAGCCATTTTGAGCCTATTGGTTCAGTGTGTGCGTATGCACACATTCATCAGGTTATCCTTTTTAAAATTATCCTTCCGGCTCAGGCGTCATTCCGTACATGAGTTGGTTCTCGGCAATTCAAACCTTTATTGATTGTCCAGCTAAGTATTTTCAACTTATCCATCCTTGATCAGAGCGTCTGCTTCCGATCCTTCATTTTGGAAACCATAATCTCTCTCTATTTAAGCATCAGACTAACAAGGGATTCTCGAATCTGATGCCTCTGCTTTCTCTCTTCCTCTGAGTGAGTATCGATACTCACATCAGCTCCGTTGTGGATCACCCGATCCGTTGTTGGATGGTTATCCGACAGTGTTCTTCATATTCATGCACCTTGTGAGTTCTTCCCCTGATACATAATGCCTTTGGTAAATTGTATCCTCTATTTGGCCAACCATGCTCTACTTTTGAGCTGGTATAACTACTTTTGAAATTTGTGGTATATGTTACTAAGATGCCCGATGGGTTGAACCTATGCCTTCCCCTAACCCGTGAGAACCCGAAAGTTTTCACAAGTCTTACTCATCCGGTGTTCTACCAGATAAAATTCCAGCACTACAGTTTTATCAAAGCGAGAGGTGAATGAAATGATATGCATTAAAGAAGTGGGAGTTGACCTTGAACTTTGTGTTCATGCCCATGAAAATGATGTAGACCGTCTCGGAAGCTTCTTGCCAAATGATTGTCCAACTGTATGATTCTTTCGGTATTCTTGAATTGATTCCTTACAGTTATGGTTCCGACCATGCTGTCCTGATCTAATATATCTGATGGGAATTCATTCCCATGCCTCGTCTATTTTTGGCAAGGTTGAAGTATCTACTGTCATAGGTCAATGACCCGGTTCTAATTCTATCATGTTCTACCTTCGAGTATTACCCCTGGTATCTCAAAGATGTCTTGCCATGGCACCACATCTTACTAAATTGTTGAAGTAATGTCTTTCCTTGTCGTAATCACTCTACGGGTTCTGGGTTGTTGTCAACCGAGGACACCGACTAGTGACATTATTCTGCACTACAAATCAAATACCCCTAGTATTTTTACTGGGAAATTTTTAAACTCAATCTGGTCTATTCCTAGACTATCGGGTACATCCCTTGTCTAGCTATCTTTGACTGTGCTACCTCGTCCTTCTTTGGTGCACGAATTCTTCAGAGATTGAGCACAACTTATGTCGAGCTTTCAGCATCTGGTTGCTTGTTCAGTAAGGCAACTTTGATTCCGAGCTTGCATCTTTTATATCGATCCAATAACTTGCCACTTCGTCATTCCCTTGCTTGACGCAGCCGATCTTCGATTGCATCCTCTTGAAACCTCCCGACAAATGTGTCGTGATCACCTTCAACACTTTGACTTCTTCTGAGACGTCAACGGAGTTTATGATGAGAAATACCCTCCTTGCCCTCGATCATTTTTATTATCATCGACAACACCCTTGACTTCCTTTCATCGCGAGCTTGTCCACGTTATGATTAAAACTTACTCTCAAACTTGTAATATGTTCTATCTTGTAGTATTACCATCTTTTATGTCAAGAATGTTGCGAGACTGCTCCACCTCATCAGAATTCTTGGTATAGTGTTACTACTCCCCATCACCATTCTGCCTTGGTCCCTGTATTGTTTTCAACCGGGATACCAATATGCTAAAGATGCTACTTGAGTTCTGCACTTCTAGCAACCCTATTGCTTTGAAGTTAACGTTCGACAGTTCGTTCTTAGACTATTGGTTATTGAATCGTCACTCTAACATTGATCTTGCTGCCTAAGATCATATTTCGGGCACACCTTTCACCTAATGATTAATGGTGTATGTTTTTCTTGAGCATACAACGTTATATCATTTGAATTGATAAGTGTCATCCTCTTGTTCACATTATTGTGGAAATCCCTCCGTTTGGAATTCTCAATGAATTGTCGCTGAGCCCATCAGCCACCTCCTCATCCTCTCCTTGGTTTAATGATGAACTATTGTTTCGGGAACCCGCTCCCATAGTCCATTTTCCGAGAATCTCCACGGTCTTTTCAGTGACCATGGAAGCCTCCCACTTGCCTCTGGCGCCGGATCCAGCCATTGCTGGGAAGGAGAGTGGAGGTTGAGGAACGAGGAGCGGTGGGCGCAGGAGATGAGAATACTGGGGCTAGGGAGATTGGAGAACTCGGGCTTGAGGAAGGCGTGTGGCTGATGAAAGGGATTGGTGTCCTTTTATAACGCTGCGAATACAGAACGTAACCCCACTTTAGGCATAAACCTCGCCAGTTCCCAAAGCGGTCGTGCGTAATGCGCTGCGTGGATGCTCACGTCATATTGATAAGGATCCCACAATAAGCGGGCACGATCTGTATTCTGATGGGATGTGTCAATGAGGATATATCTTGAAACGCGAAACTAGGACCAAATAAAACGGTTCGATATATTAGTGGGACGGACGTGATGCTTCGCCAGAAAGTTGTCAGAACAAACACACTATTCATTTTTCTTAAAAATCCTTGCCTTCGAGGCTAAGGGTTGTACTAACCTTGCAGAGCCGAACACAATACACCTTTTTGCAGAAGATATAGTCGGAAGAAGGAACCCGCCTTGCAATGCCGAAGATAATACGGAAGCCGAACTCATCGTCATCGAAGACAGGTTCAGGGGCTACTGAGGGAGTCATGGATCGAGGGGTCCTCATGTGGCCGGATAACTCTTGGTGGGCCGGACTGGTGGAATGGCAAGTTTTAGGTTCGGGTGTAGATTTTCCTTCCTCTGCAAGATGACATGTACAAACCCTAGCCCCCTCCGATGTGTATATAAACCGGAGGGTTTAGTCCGTAGAGGCTAGAACAGAGAATCTCAAATCCTCATAGGCTAGACTCTAGGGTTTAGCCACTACGATCTCGAGGTAGATCAACTCTTGTATTCATATTCATCCATACTAATATAGCAAGAAGTAGGGTATTACCTCGATCGAGAGGGCGTGAACCTGCGTAAACATCGTGTCCCGGTCTCCTGTTACCATCGATCCTCAGACGCATAGTTCAGGACCCCCTACCCGAGATCCGCCGGTTTTGACACCGACACATGCCACTTCTCTCTTTTTCAGTCATTTTTTAATGGGCTCTTTTTGGCCTCTTTTTACTGGGCTCCTTTTGGCCCCTATTTTTCATATCCCCACTTCATCGCCGAGTCCAGATCGATTGACATGCTTCAGTGTCCTGGCTCCAGCGCCTTTACAACCATGGCCACTTCAACTTCTTCTTCCACCTCCATCGCCACTGCTTCTTGTTCCTCCTCCATCGCCGCCACAGTCTCTGTTGTGAAGTACGTTGTGGCATGATGGTCATAAGGACACATGTACCCTCTGTACTTGGCCCACCTCGACCTCTGTCGGGTGTCGCCGGAGTCGGCCTGATTCATGGCCCAGCGAAGGATGTCGACTGACATAGCGTCCTTCGCTCGGTCTGGAATCAGCGCCTTCAACTCCTCCGGAGTCGCCTTCTTCAGCATCGCGTCCGACTCTTTCCGCGTGTCTTCCATGCCGGTGAAGTTGGAGCAGACTTCCATGGTCTTCTCGAACTTGGTGCGGTCACCGAGCAAGGACCCGAGGGAGAAAGCCCTCCATCCAATGCCCCAAGGGAAGGGGTTGGAGTTGTTGCTGGAATTCCTAGTGGTAGATAGGAGGGAGAGTGAGAGACAGAGGGATGATTGAGTGAGATGATGGGTAAGTAGTGACCGCCAGGATGGGTAAATAAAAGGGTTATGGACGATAGGTTGTAATGTCGATCAACCTCAGAACTTTGTGCTCTTCATAATGTGCGCTCTTCGTAATGTAGATTGACACAGACAAGAAGGGCAAGGTGGTGGTGCCGCCCACGAAGGTTGGGCCGACCACGCCTGAAGAGGCGGCCATGGATGAGGACATGGTGCCGGAGGAGCCCCCTACGGCAAGAACCAGCAGCACCATGTAATATCTTTCCCCTACGCTTATCGCAGCCATTACTTAACAGTTACTCAAATATTGTATATGAATAAGATTTCCTCTACGCTTATCGATATGTCACATCTTCCCCCTACGGATATTTTTCCTTTTTTTACTACATCGCAGGGTGATCAGAGCAGTAAAACCAACAACACTACTTATTTCTTATTCGATAAGATGTTCTTGTCTCTGTACTTGTATGAATCTAGACATGATTATGAATTTCACTTTTTAGCGTCGATCTAGAAATGGTTATGAAGCTAACTATTCGCATCAAGTATGAATAATAAAGCAAAACAGACTCAAATATATTTCTCACCAGCTGGACAGAGAGTTGACTATTGGCTAGTTTATATGCTTAGAGTAGTTGCAACTTGCGGGTGATGCAAAGTTCCGGATCAGGCATGTTCATCTCCTCCACAAACTCAATTTACATTCTTTTTATGTTAGTACTTGTCATCTATTACGTGAGTTGGAAACAGACTAGATCGAATGGAGGCTCACGCCGGCCGTTGACCTTCTATTTGATGATGCATATATACTTTGTATACATGCTACTCTGTCTCAAGCATTTGACCTTTATACCGTTCTTAATTTCCTGTTCCTGCAATGAGGGAACGCAAGCCTGATCCGGCCATCCCCGTCTTCCTCGCCGCCCTCTTCGTTGCGTCGGCGGTGCTCCTGATCGACGGAGCCGACGGGGAAGAGCCCGTGACGCAGCTGTCCAACGGCTTCACCGCGACGCACTCGGCCGACGCGCCGGGGCGGTTCGAGCCGGTGCTGTACGCGCCTAACGGCGTCTTCGCCTTCGGCTTCCTCCGCGTCGGCTCGGCGTCCCTGGACATCGCCGTCGTCCACCTCCCTTCGTCCTTCCCGCTCTGGCGTGCCACGCCGGACCGAGTCGCCGACTGGTCGCGCCCGGCTACGCTCTCCTTCGACAGCCGCCTGGTCCTCACCGTTCCCGAGGTCGGCGAGCTCTGGAGCACCCTCAACATCGTCGGCGATACGGTCGCGCTTCTCAACTCGTCCGACCTCGTCATCCGGCTCTTCAACGGCCGCGGTACGCCTTGGCGCAGCTTTGAAAACCCATCGGACACGCTCGTCCTAGGCCAGAACTTCACCATGTCCTCGCCGCCGCTCATCTCCAAGAACCGCCGCTTCTCTCTGCGGTTCGCCAAGACGTACATGGCGCTGCACATGGAGTTCTACGGTGGCCGCACGAGGCCGATGTACTGGCAGTACACGGCTCGCGAGGCCCAGCCAGAGAACGCAACGCAGCCGCCGGTGTACGGCCGCCTGGACAGCCGCGGCTTCTTCGGGCTCTACCTCCTGGGTGGCGACCAGAGCGTCGACATGCTTGCGTTCGACACTTTCGTGCGGAACCTCACAGGTGCCTTCCGGCGGATGACCCTGGACGACGACGGTAACCTCCGCGCATACTACTGGACCGAGGGCTCCAAAGCGTGGACCTCCGACTACAAGGCCATTTCCGGGCCGTGCGAGCTGCCGACCTCGTGCGGCGCTTACGGCCTGTGCGTCCCCGGAGGAGCGCCCAAGTGCCAGTGTCTCATCAACAGCACCGCACCGATCTCCCCGCCATGCCGCGCCGAGGAATCCGCCGACCTCTGCGGGGGCGGCGGGGGGCAGCTGTTCGACGTTGTGCGGCGGAACCGGGTGTCTCTGGCCTACAAGGAGCAGCTGCCGTTCGAGAGGTACAAGACGGCGGCGGAGTGCGAGCAGTCGTGCGCGGCCAGCTGCAGCTGCTGGGGCGCGGTGTACAACGGCGGGAGCGGCTACTGCTACCTCATCGACTTTCCCCTGGAGACGGTGGTGTACGAGGCCGACGACCGGAAGGTGGGCTATTTCAAGATCAGGAAGGCGCAGCAGCAGAGCGCAGCGGAGCGGGGCATGTCGCCAGGCGTGACAGCCACGGTGGTTGTTCTGTCGCTGGTACTGGCGAGCCTGGGCGTGGCCGGGGCGTACATCGGGTGGAAGCGGTGGCTGCGGCAACGGCGGGCTGGCGGTGTGGGGATGGAGCAGGAGCTGACGCCGGGCCATTACAGGGACCTCAAGTCCATGGACAGCCCAAACAATTCCTTCAAGACATGATCGGTGCGACTGTATTGAAGGTGAACCCATCGCCCGGGCGTTTGCGGCGCTCGATCGATCGGTACCGTGCCATGCGGGTTACTGAGCTGCAGAGCGAGAAAGATGATTGATGGCTACAGCCAGCTCTGCTCCATGCAGAATTACTACTCATACTACTAGTAGTAGGTTACAGAAACTTGTTTTTTTAAGAAAGGGATCCTAGTCCATCCATTGTGCAGGGTTTTTCGTTCCCATAGATTTAACCAGAATCAACGGCAATCGACAGGTCTGACAACGGGCTTGTTTCAGACTACAGATCAAGAGTGTTTCCCCGTTCTTTTCACCTTCTCTATATCATGAACATCATTATTGCTAAGAAAGAGCAAACAATAATTTTGATGCAAGATGTCCTTTTATATCTAATGCATCTTTACTCTTACGAAAAACTTAGTTGGTAACGATGGTGTCCTTGTCATCCGTCATTTCTAATCATTAGATCTGAATCTAACGAATGTAACATAAGTTGTGGTAAACAGAGAAGCAGCATGATAGATGGAAAACAAGGGAACAAATAACATCCACTCAAACTCTCCCTCCCACGCTCCCCGCACCCACGCCGGTGGCCACTCCGGCCCCGACGTCCACCAGCCTCGGCGCAGGCCGCTCCGGCCTCGCCGACCACCGCTAGCCATGGCCTCCCCCCTCCGTCGTTGGTCGTTCGCGCGAGGTCCGCTGGCTGGAGTCGAGCCCGTCGTCGGTCGGCTCTCCGCGGACCTCCTACCGACAGGCGCTCTGCCGGACAGCCGCACCGTCTCCACCCGTCTCCCCTCTGGCCCCGAGCCCCCCACCTTCTCCGACGGACCCCTCTCCGTCGCCCGCCCGCCCCTCCATCCGGTCCGAGATCTGGCGGCCTTCGGAGGACGCGCCGGCAATGCAGGGCGACTGGCAGATGGCGCGGGGCCCAAA
>LR738713.1:330103604-330120957 GCA_902687465.1 Secale cereale
GTACTACCGCCCTGAGCACCGGTAGTACTGGTTTCGTCGGGAGGACACCGGTACTTCCGGGCCACCACCGGTCCACCACCGCACCTAGTACAGAAGGTATCACCCTTGAGCGGTACTTGGGGCGGTGGTTCGACCGGAACTACCGGCCACCGGTACTACCGCCTCCCACAGCGGTACTACCGCTGTAGAGGAAACTGTACACACATTAGAAACCAAGGGCACCTCTCTCTCCTCGAACGGAGGTAATATAGTGGGTTCATAGTAAGTGTGTACGTGACTTGATTCACCCATTACCTTCCGATGTGGGTTCCCTCTTAATAGTACGGATTTCCTACGACCAAGGAAAACAAAAAGGCATCGGAACATCCGTCTTAGATCTTTCCTTCTAGAGGGAAGGCCTAACCGTCTTGTGCCACATATTGTATACCTGAGTAATATTGACGCACGATTAGTCCACACATGGATTGTCATCATCACCAAAACCCTAGGCAAGAGATGCCCTTACACACGTGCTCTTCCTCCGGTCTGCCAACGCTCGTGTCCTCCGGGCAGGCAGCCACGGCGCCACTGCCCCCCTCCTCCGACCTGGCGGCCACCACACGCTCCAGCTCTGACCTGCCTACGCCCGCGTCCCTCCGCTTGAGCTCGGCCCTCCCGTCGTCCGCGCCCTCCAGGCCCGTTTCGCCGGCGGGCTCCTCCTCCTCCAGGGACACTCCCCTCTCCGGACACCCTGCCCACAGGCCAGCGGCGGCTATCTGCTACCTCCCCCGCTCTGAGGAGATGATTGCCGCCGAGCGCGCTCTCGGGCACGCTCTCGTCGCCATGGTAGCTGGATGCCGCTCGGGCATCTCCCCTGATGAGGTCACCGACACCCTTCGCGCCCAGTTCGATCTTGCCGATGGCGACTTCTCGGTACACCGCCACGCTCCGGAAGATTTCCTCATTCGCTTCCACACCCTCGCCATTCGAGGCCGCATCGCCGCCTCGCCCGTCCGCACCCCTCGGTTCCTGCTTCTTCTCCACCCCTGGGGCAGGACCGCGGTCTCCGAGCCGGTTCGCGCCCTGTTCCTCCTCTCCCTTGAGCTCTACGAGATTCCCGACCACGCCTGGCATCGCTCCTCCGCCGAGTTCGTCCTCTCCCCGTTCTGCAAGGTCGAGGACCTCGCACCGGAGATGCGCAACATGTCGGACATGTCGACTTTCAGGCTCACGGCCTGGACCACGAACCCCGATGGCATCCCACGCACCGTCGAGCTCCTCATCTCGGACGATGATGTTGTGGCCATCGACGTCGATCCCGACCGTGCCGAGCGCCTCGCGCTAGGGCTTGCGCGCTTCCCAGTCCGGATCCACATCACGGCGTGCACATACTTCCGCCGCCTCCCGAGGCCGCCGTCCCCGCCCGAGGACGAGGCGGGCCACGACCAAGACTCCCCTCCCCTCCCTCCCCGGTGGCCGGAGCACCATGACTTCCCACCTGCGGGTTCCAGCTCGCAGCACCCCTCCCGGCAGCGTGGTGGTCGCCTGCGCCATCACCGCCGTGCCCACGCTCCATCGCCCAGCCGCTCCTGGAAAGGCATTCTTGGCCCCCCACCTTGATGCGGTCGCTGACGTCAACCGTGTTCCTGCCTTGCTGCGATTGGGTGCCCCCTCCCATTTCGGCAGTGCGGGCCCTGAGACCGTTGTCACCCCCCTGCTGCTGACCGCCAGGCAGGACCCACGCTGCTGCTTCGGGTTGGGGAGGAGCGCGGAGACCAACCCATTTCAAATTCTGGCGACGTGATCTCCCCCTGTCCCCATCCCAGCCCCCGCCCGATCGACGCGGGCCTTGATTCGCGCGACCCAACCCTGGCCCCACCTGCTGAGGAGACCAGCCAGGACGACTCGGGCTTCCCCGCCCAACGGGCTGTTGCCAGCCCCCCTCTCGCTTCGGATGCCCCCACGCTGCCGCGCGCAGCCTCGGTTCCCGAAGCCTCGGATCCCCCGCCCTCCGCGCATGGCGCTGCCGGCGCTACTTGCCAAGCGCCTGGCCCAACTCTGTGCGCTGGCATCCCATATGTCGACACCCACGACCGGGCCATGCAGCCTCCTCTCGACAGCCGCTGCGGTGGGTCCAGCCCCGCCAGGTGCATGCTGGTCGCCCCATTGGCTGCCGATCAGGACGCCTGCCCCTGCTGTTAACAGCGACTCCGCCATGCAGGTCAATCAGCGCGCTACGGACCATGCACCCCCCTGGCCTCGTTTCTGGACGTGATTTCTGTCCACCCCCAGCATGTGCTTCCCACCCCGCCTCCGCGCCGATGAAGGAATGCGGTCCCACCTAACTTCATCCCCAGGCGCAGGTTCGCGAAGGCTGACCGCGGTTTGGATTCGGAAATGAAGGCTAAGCGTGTGCTGCTTAGGCGCCTGCTCATTGAGAGTGACGACGCTCCCATCTCCAATGACATGCTGAGAAAATATGCCCGCATCTTCGAGCGACCACTTGCGGAGGACATGTTGGAAGCCTTCGCGGGTTTCTATGGTTGGCAGGTGCCAAGCTTCTGAAACCCCGAGACCTTCCCTGAGCTGGCTCCGCCGCGCCTGGTCGAGGCATAGCCGTTTTTGCGGTCTTTCTACAGCGCCCCCCTTCCCCCCATGGATTGTAACCTCAAAATTATGTTTTGGAACGTGCGAGGCTTATACTCTTGTGCTAAACGCTCGGCCATGCGCAGTGTGATCTCCACTGCATCCCCTTCCATTGTATGCCTCCAGGAGACGAAACTCGCCCATGTCTTGGACCCCGTCGTCCTCGACACTCTTGGCACACAGTTCGAGGATTTCTACTTCCTGCCGACAACCGGCACCCGCGGCGGCATTCTCCTTGCCTGACGGCGATCTGAGGCCTCCATTCTAACCCGTTGATTGGCGAGCACCATATCACGGCGCTGGTCACCCCCCCTAACAGCACGAATCACTCGTGGTTAACTGGTGTGTATGGTCCACAGGACGACAATGCTAAACTCGACCTCCTCGCTGATCTCCAGGACGTGCGCGCCTCCTGCATCGGTCCTTGGCTCTCGGAGGCGACTTCAACATGATCACCTCCGCGGCGGATAAAAACAACTTGAACCTTAACCACCGTGTCATGAGCAGGTTCAGACGGTTCATTGCCATTGAGGAGCTCCGTGACATGTACCTTCATGGCCGCCGCTACACATGGTCGAGCGAGCGCGACTCCCCTACGCTCGTGCGAAATGGACGTGTCCTATGCACCTTTGGTTGGGAGATTGAGCACCCACATTGCCTGCTACACTGCCTCACTTCCGCTACTTCTGATCACTGCCCTCTGGTCATCTACTGTGCTGCGCGCCCGCCCGGAGTTAGGCAGTTCCATTTTGAGCGTTTCTGGCCAAAAATGGAAGGCTTCCAAGATGCAGTCCACAAGGGATGGAATGCTCTACCTCCCGACCCCGACCCCTTCCAGTGACTCATCTCCCGTCTCAAGAGCACTGCTAGGCACCTCCAACGCTGGAGCACCCGTACCATTGGGAGCGTGTCCCTCCAGCTCATGGTGGCGCAAGAGATCATTGCGCGTCTCGACGCCGCCCAGGACCTGCAACCCCTCTCCTCTGGCGAAGCCTGGCTCCGACGCAGGCTCAAGGCCTCCTACCTCGGACTTGCCTTCCTCGAACGAACGATTTCATGACAGCGAGTGCGCCTAGCTTGGGTCTGCAGTGACGACGCTTATGTGCCAGCGCTCAAGGTGCACGCCTCGCATGGAAAGCAACACACCTACATGGCCTCCGTGCGCGTTGGCGACCAGGTCATCTCAGACCATGAGGGCATGGCCAAGGCGGACTACGACCACTTTACCACCATCCTTGGCACCGACTCCACGCGCGATTTCACACTGGATCTGACCAGCTTCCACGTCAATTCCTTCGACCTCCTGGACCTCAAGGCCCCTTTCTCCGAAGATGAAATTTGGCGAGCCGTGAAAAGCCTTCCAACGGGGAAGGCTCCTGGCCCCGATGGCTTTACCTCTGAGTTCTTACGTGCCTGCTGGGACATCATCAAGCAGGATATTTGTGATGCCTTCGACAAGCTCTTCACCATGAACGGGCGCGGCTTCCAAAAGCTCAATGAGGCCCTCCTCACGCCGATCCCCAAGAGACCAGATGCCGCCTCCCTCTCGGAATACCGGCCCATAAGCCTCATCCACCTGATCTCTAAGCTTTTCGCCAAAGTCCTAGCCTTGCGTCTCGCTCCAAGGCTTAGCTCGATGATTTCCACGAACCGAAGCGCGTTCATCGCTGGACGGTGCATCCACGACAGCTTTCTTCTCGTCCAACAAACTGCGCGCCTCCTCCATAACCTCAAGACCCTCCGCATGCAACTTAAGCTTGACATCGCCCGAGCCTTCGATTCCGTCTCGTGGCCCTTCCTGCTTCAGGTCCTGCAGCACTTCGGCTTCGGCCACCGTTGGCGTGACTGGATCTCGATCCATCTCTCCACTGCGTCGACACAGGTCATGACCAATGGCCACCCTCTCATCGACCACGCTTGCGGACTCAGACAGGGAGACCCCATCTCCCCCATGCTGTTAACCATTGTCATTGACGTCCTGAACTCGCTCCTTGATACGTCTCCAATGTATCTATAAATTTTGATTGTTCCATGCTATTATTTATGATGTTTTGGATGTTTAATGGGCTTTGTTATACACTTTTGTATTATTTTTGGGACTAACCTATTAACCCAAAGGCCCAGTCCAGATTGCTGTTTTTTGCCTATTTCAGAGTTTTACAGAAAAGGAATATCAAATGGAGTCCAAACTCCGGGAGAGATATTTTTGGAGCAAAATACGCACGGGAGACTTGAGAACCACGGAGTAGGGCACACGTGGCGTCCACGAGGGTGGGGGCGCGCCCTCCTACAGGGCGCGCCCCCTGCCTCGTGGGCCCCACGTCTGGCCCCCGGTGCCCTCCTTCCTCCTATATATACCTACGTACCCCGAAACCATCAGAACAACGGAGAAAACCCTAGTTCCACCGCCGCAACCTTTTGTTCCCATGAGATCCCATCTTGGGGCCTGTTCCGGAGCTCCGCCGGAGGGGGGATCTACCATGGAGTGCTTCTACATCATCATCATCGCCTCACCATGAGTTGTAAGTAGTTTACCACAGACCTTTGGGTCCATAGCTAGTAGGTTGATCACTCTCCGAAGTAGTGGAAGCATTATTACCTAAAATTGGAACTCTTAGAAACCCACTTTCAATATTATTGCGAACACTATTATCAATATCATATTCATCATGAGGCATAAATAAATTTTCAAGATCATAAGAAGAATCACCCCAATCATGATCGTTGCAATAAGTAGTGGACATAAAAAAATTAGCATCCCCAAGCTTGGGGTTTTGCATATTATTGGCACAATTGATATTAATAGAATTTATAATAACATTATTGCATTCATGCTTTTCATTCAAGGAGCTATCGTGAATCATTTATAAACTTCTTCTTTTAACACTTCATCACAATTTTCAGATTCTCGAATCTCAAGCAAAACTTCATAAAGGTAATCTAGTGAACTCAATCCACTAAGACAAGCACACAATTATGGCAAACAAACATGCAAAGCAACAAAGTAGAATATTTTTGTGTTTTTTATGAAACATTTTAGAAGTGGGGGAGATGAAAATGAGAGGCAAAGGCAAATACCATAAATTTAAGAAGATGACAGTTTATGCATAGGTACCTGATAGATGTTGATGATATCTCCCTCGCAGCGGCACCAGAAATTCTTCCTGCTACTTGTGAGCTGCGTTGGGATTTCCACGTAGAGGAGAGCATGATGCAGTATAGTAGAGATAAGTATTTCTCTCAGGTAATAACCAAGGTTATCAATCCAGTAGGAGAACCAAGCAACACCTCGTTAACAACACTTGCACACAAACAACAAATAACTAGTACAACAAGGTGCTATACAAACGGTTTTCAACCCCTTTCCGCGATGATGTTTGGGACCGTCGCCAAGTGAGTGTGTGCGATAGGGGGGTCCTTCCCACATGACCCAGAAACCGTTGGGGATAGGCTCTCCTGGCACACAGGCTGGGGCAAAATGAGTTCGTGTGTGATCTGGCGAGGCGTCGAAACCCAATCGTTTCCATTCGTATGCACATCCCACACGGCGAATCCCAGAAAACAATTTCCGTTCGTATGTATATCACACACATTTTGTGTGTGTGGAAACGTTTGTGCAAGGTGGCCTAATGCAAACAGTTCTCTGCTGGAAGCCGTGTGTGATTGTTAGTTGATCGAACACACCTACTTTCTAGAATCCGTGTGGGTTGGTTGAGTTCATCGCCCACAGTGTTGTCTGAGTGACCGTCTGCAATAGAAAACCCCAATAAGCAGGGTAATTAGCCTATTATGGATAATCCACGTACTAATCAAATTGATATTTATTATAAAACACACCAGATATTTCATATCCGTATAACGGCAACCATGATTTCATAATCGAATTATATCAGATAGCTTTGGCACTCAGTTATGCCATTACACAACACCACCAAGTTTCACATGCAACATCGAAAACCTTTGGAAAGTAGCATCATACATGGTAAATAGATAGATGAATCTCATCTGGGAAACTGCAGAAGTAGAAGCCAAATATTGAGCCTTCAGTGATGTTGAATGTCCTTGCAACTTTAGGCCAGTGGCTATAAAAAATTGCCCGCCCAACCTTCGTACTCTTCAGGAAAACTTCAATATTGTACCGTGGGTGTTGAATGAATACCTTCCTCGGCTCTGGACCATACAGGTGGTTTGAGAGGTAATCATCGGTGAACTGCTTTGAAAGTACTAAAAACAAATATATGCATAAATTGTTGCTATAAATTTTATAATGGCGCAACGGGTAAAAATAAGGTAGAAGAGTTAGTACCATCCTATAGTTGACTCATCTTTTCTTCATTGTGCAAACAAAGATCTTGCTGTTATTCGTCGCAAGTTTCTTCATTCTAATAATCTTTCTGAGTTTCTTGACTTGACTGATATTCATGGACATCTCATTTCCCCATATGCAAAATGGGTCGAATAGTGGGTCTAAGCCTCTGACAGCAGGACCTACATGTGCAAGACCAAATTGTAAGAAACCCAAATATTAGAATGATTCCTGCAACTACACAATAATGTGCTATTAGCGGAAGGACGATGCATGAGCAAACCTCGATGGTAAACCGCAGTGTCTCCCATTGTTTCCCTGCAACACACATAAGGAAGATCTTGGTCAGGTTAACTCAGAGTTGCCATACTATCAGTACAATATGTATTGAGTACAGGAAAATTAGATTTATTTCACATGCAAAACAATACAAAATTGTACCAATAGCAAATGAAAAACAAATTGCAAAATTGAACCAAACAGTTAAATGGACAGCAGACCAAATGAACCAAAATAGTTAACTAAGCACAACATTGCAGAACAGAAACATGTACTAGAAGATAAGACAGTTAGCAAAACAAAGAATGCTTGAGAGCAGTACTACAAAATATAGCAACTGTTGGACCAAATTGTTAACATTATATTTTAGAGGACCAAACTGTTAACTGGACATTACATTTCAGAGGACCAAACTATTAAACCAAACTGTTAACTGAACATCAGATTATATATTAACATTACAGAGGAAAAAACACTAGAAGGCACTCGCGGTGGCCTCGAGAAAACAACACAAACTGTATTTTAATGTAGACAACCGCATGGCGGTGTCGACGGTGGCCTCGAAGACGAGGTGCTCCTCCAAGACCTGACGGTCGGCACGCATGGTAGCCATAGCGACCTCGTGCGCGCGTGCAGCGGCGATTTTCTTCTCTACTACTAGATGCTACCGAGCTCCACGTTATACTATGTGCAAAATGGCTATGGGAGACGCTTAATTGGAGGAGGGGGGGCAGTGATTTTGGTGGAAGGTGTCGCGCCGTCGGTCAAGGAATGTGGGACGGGGAAGGAGAAGGATGGTGTGGGTGGGGTGTGGATTACCTGACCATATCGACGTGGCCACACAACAAGAAAACGGTCGGCGGTGAGGAGGCCACACAACAAGAAGAAGTGTCGCCGGCGAGGAGGCGGCGCGGCAAGAAGAAGGGTTGTCGGCGAGGAGGCGGCTCTGCAAGAAGAAGTGTAGCCGGCGAGGAGGCGGTGTTGCAAGAAGAAGGGTCGTCGACGAGGAGGCTGAGCTGCCAGTAAGCAGCAGTGAATGTTTGAACTTGGAAAGCAAGGAGGAACAGTGGAAATGTGGCTTTTGGTGGGAGGGGGCGGGGAGATAGATATTTCCGCGATGGCAGAAATTTTTTGCTCGATGCCGCGAGAAATTGGCGTGTAAGTTTGGTTCAAGCGGGGGCAGTAGACTGTAGACGACGAACCTTCCTGGGTAAGCCAGGCAAGATAGTGCGCTAAGATATTTTATATCGCATCCCACACGATTCTTTCTAGTAAACTGTTTGTGGTATTTTTCATTATATTTTGAAAGAGAAAATGGTGTTACGGAGGGAAATGATTGTGTTTGAATTACTAGAATATTTATGCACAGTGAACATGCAACTACATGAGTGTCATGTTTAAATTTGGAATTATTCCAGGTTCGTTTGGCATTTTATGCATTAATTGCGTTTATAGGCATTTAATGTGCATAATTCAAATTTGAACTACGAGCACATGCTCCAGTGCACCAATGTTTGTTGAAAAATCACATGTGTGTCTTTGGGTGAATTTATAGGTCCCATGCAGGAAATGAGAATGAAATTCAAACATCTGGGCGTCATGGCTCGGCCGGGAACATTGAGAAACTTGGTTTTTAAATTCCTGGAAATTCAAAACTCGCCTGAAAATCATGAAACTTGGCATGGTGTCATTTCATGGCACCAACATGTTGCGGTTAAAAAAATGGCCACATTTGGACAAGTTTTTGGTATAAGCTTCTTGCAAACCGGAGCTTCTCTCGAGAAGACTTGTGGTTCCCGAGGGGGGACGTGTCACCTTTGTGTGCGAAACAATATACGATGCCTCCCCCCTTGATTTTTTACAGAGGCAACGTAGAACTATATGAGTGTCGTGTTAAAATTTGGAATTATTCCGGCTCCGTTTGGACTTTCTTATACATTAATTAAATTCTTGGTCATTTAATGTGCATAATTCAAATTTGAACTACGAGCACATGCTCTAGTGCACCAAAGTTGTTTGAAAAATCACATGTGTGTCCTTGGGTGAATTTCTAGGTCCCATGCAAGAAATGGGAATGAAATTCAAACATCTGGGCGTCGTGGCTCGGCCGGAAAGATTGAGAAACTTGGTTTTTTTATTCATGTAAATCCAAAACATGCCTGAAAATCATGGAACTTGGCATGGTGTCATGACATGGCACTAACATGTTGTGGTAATTTTTTTGGCCAAATTGGGAAAAACTTTGGTACAAGCTTTTGCAAACTGGAGCTTCTCTCAAGAAGGCTCGTGGTTCCGAAAGGAAACATGTCACCTCCGTGTGCGAAATGACATACGTACACTGCCTTGTCCTGCCTTAATTTTTTTGACACAGGCAGATTAGACCAAATAGAAGTATCGTGCTAAATTTTGGAGTTATTCTAGGTTCGTTTGACCTTTTATATACATTAATTGAATTTCTGGTCATTTAATGTGCATAATTCAAATTTGAACCACACTCACATGCTCCAGTGCACCAAAGTTGGTTGAAATATCACATGTGTGTCATTGGGTTAATTTCTAGGTCCCATGCAAGAAATGTGAATGAAATTAAAACGTCTGGGCGTCGTGGCTCGGCCGAAAAGAATGAGAAACTTGGTTTTTTAATTCCTATAAATCCAAAACACGCCTGTAAATCATGAAACTTGGCATGGTGTCATGACATGGGACCAACATGTTGTGGTAATTTTTTTGGCCGGATTGGGACAAACTTTGGTATAAGCTTCTTGCATACTGGAGCTTCTCTCAAGAAGGCTCATGGTTCCGAGAGGGAACGTGTCACCTCCGTGTGCGAAACAACATACGCCGTCTTCTCCCGCCTTAATTTTTTTACACAGGTAGATTAGACCAAATAGAAATATTGTGCTAAATTTTGGAATTATTTCGGGTTCGTCTGGACTTTTTTATACATTAATTGAATTTCTAGGCATTTAATGTGCATAATTCTAATTTCAACTACAAGCACATGCTCCAGTGCACCAAAGTTGGTTAAAAAATCACATGTGTGTCCTTGGGTCAATTTGTAGGCCCCATGCAAGAAATGGGAATAGAATTCAAACATCTGGGCATCGTGCCTCGGCTGGAAATATTGAAAAACTTAGTTTTCTAATTCTTGTAAATCCAAAACACGCCTGAAAATCATGAAACTTGGCATGGTGTCATGACATGGCACCAACATGATGTGGTAAGTTTTTTGGCCAAATTGGGACAAGCTTTGGAATAAGCTTCTTGCAAAGCAGAGCTTCTCTCCGTGTGCGAAATGACATACACTGCCTTCTCCCACCTTGATTTTTTACACAGGCGGCTTAGACCAAATAGGAGTTTCATGCTAAATTTCGGAATTATTCCAGATTCGTTTGGCCTTTTTATACATTAATTAATTTTCCACGCATTTAATGCACATAATTCAAATTTGAAGTACAAGCGCATGCTCCAGTGTGCAAAAGTTAGTTGAAAAATCATTTATGTATACTTGGGCAAACTTCTAGGTCCCATGGAAGAAGTGGCAATGGAATTCAAACATCTGGGCGTCTTGGCTCGGCCAGAAACATCGAGAAACTTGGTTCTAAAATTCTCGTAAATCCAAAACTCGCCTGAAAATCATGAAACTTGGCATGGTGTCATGACATGGCACCAACATGCTGTGGTAATTTTTCTGTCCGATTTGCGAAGGCGCACACATTAACAATCAACAAAGTCATTTTGGAACAAGTGTTGTCATGTTACAAATCGAAAACACAAGTATTATTGAAACCGTGGGCGTTCAACCTACCAATTCCGTGCCGCCACGCGTCCCCTTTTTTCATTGGCTAGGAGGTGTCGTGTGGGGTACTCATCGGGAGGAGAGTCCTTTGACCTCTATCTGCCGCCCACCTCCCTCCCAACGTCGCCATTAATGGCGCCTAAGGCCATGTTTCATGGCATGGCTATGTATCACTCGATTGAGATTTAAGAGAGAGAAAAGAAAATCTAAAAATAAAGTTTTGCACGGATCTTGATGTAAGATCCGACGGACCTATATAGAGTCGACCGCGACTTATTGCAAGACTGCTGAATATAAGGACGATGATAGTGTCTTACATATTTAGGAAGATGATTAAAAAAGCCACAAGCGGCAACACCCAAAATACACAAGGGCTAAAGAAGAAGGAACTAGCTTGTCTCTGCGGCGAGCGGCGACGAGCTCTTTCTTGTCCTCAACACGCTGCTTGAGAGCATCCACGGATTTCTATAGCAGCCTTCGGCTCTCAATGCGGAGCATGTCATTCTCGTCCATAAGTTTCTTGACGATGATGCGGTCCTCTTCAACATGGCAGTGATCTCATCCTGCTCGTCCCATAGCTTCGCATTGCCCTCCCTTAGTTGCCGGATGATGCCGGTAGCCTGTTCAAACGAGGCTTTAATGTCCTCATGCAACCTCGGCCAGCCAGAGATTTGATCCATCTGGCTATGGACGAGCGCATTCATGCGCCTGTAAGAGTCCTCGCCTGCCCGCGAGACATTTTCCCAGGCCGTCACAGCACGGGAGGACATTTCTGCTGCATTCGCGGCGTGGCGGGACATCTCTGCTGCATCTGCGGTGCGGTCGGACCAGTCTGCTGCATCGACGGCGCGGCGGGACCTCCGTGCTGCTTCGGTGGCGCGGCGGGACCTCTCTGCTGCTACGGCCGCGCGGCGGGACATGCCGGCTGCTTTCGCGGTAAGGCGGGACATATCTCGGGCTTCCGCTTCCATGCTCGCCTCTCCCTGGTGGTAATCTCTCGACACAAAACTCGCGCTGGCCATGGCAGACGCATGGGAACGATGATGAAAGACTTGTTTGTTTTTGTGGATAAGGAGTTGAGGAGGAATGTGCAGTCATCTTAGAGTAGTAGTATTAATAACCGAGTACAGGTATAGGTTCTGATTGGTGTGAACAGGTTTGTAATTTGGAATGTGACGGGATGCAGGCTCAAAATTTATTGACGGTTCTATAATTTCTAAGTGCGGCACTATTCCCGGACGGCGTAATGTGGGCACGCGTTCTCGGCCGCGTACGTGGCATCTGCACCATAGAGTGCACCGCAATAGGCAATGTCAGCACACGTCTAGTTCCAACAACCGTGCACGCTCGTTATTACCATCACGCACACTTGTTTTAATTAGAATGTGTGCCTGTCTAGCGCACGCACATTGACCTGTCTAACTGTTTCTGTTAGTTGTGGCTAATCGCAAACAGTTCATCCATGTGAAGTGTATACCGTCAATCGCAGTCACGTTGATCTGGCTGACCGTTTCTATTGTGTTCCCTAATCGCAAACTGTCGGATCTTGGGTTTCGGAAAAACCCTTGTCGTTCGAACTCTGGGGTGCGCACGAAGATCTCTCCTTTTGCCCTAGCTCGTCTACTCGCCGATCCCTAGGCCTAGCTCGTCAGACCCGAAGAACAAGGGACACAAGGTTTATACTGATTCGGGCCACCATTGTGGTGTAATACCCTAATCCAGTGTGTGTGGTGGATTGCCTTGTAGGCTGAGGAAGAACTAGTACATGGGGAGAACAGCCTCCTGAGGAGAGGTGTTCTTGTGTTCCAATGAGCTTGTGGGTGTCTGGGTGGTCTCAGTGATCCGATCCCTTTCTATGGTGGTGGCCAGTCCTATTTATAGAGGCCCGGGTCCTCTTCCCAAAAATTGTGCGGGAAGGGATCCCACAACGGCCAAATTTGAAGGGGGGCAGCTAGTACAAGCTATCCTGAAAAAAGGTCGTCTTCACCTGCCAAAGGCTCTGGTGGTGACGCCGCCGTAGGCTACACGATGACCTCTGCTCTGCCGTCCTGCTGGTCTTGGTCTTGTTGCACCGATATGGAAACATTTGCCTGATGCCTCGGGACTCCTTGCCTGCGCCCGCTCCTTTAGCACCAAAGAGGAAACTGGCACCATGCGCCCACTAGCGCTCGCTTGGCCTTGGTCGTCATTGCTCACATCATGAGGGCCTCGTGAGGTGCCCCTTGCCTTGATATCTCCGCTCCTTAGGAGCTAGCCTAGTGAGGCCGCCCCAGGGGAGGTCTTGCGTCATCCCCCACGCGAGGTACGGAGCCTAGTCTTCACAGGTGCAGGGCCTTGTTCTTCACAGGCACGGAGCCTAGTATTCACAGGCGCAGGGCCTTGTTCCTCGCAGGCACGGAGCCTAGTCTTCACAGGAGCACAGCCTTGTTCCTCGCAGGCACGGAGCCTAGTCTTCACAGGAAAAGGGCCTTGTTCCTCGCAGGCATGGAGCCTAGTCTTCATAGGCGCAGGGCCTTGTTCCTCTCACGCACGAAGCCTAGTCTTCACAGGGGCGGGGCCTTGTTCCTCGCAGGCATGGAGCCTAGACTTCACAGGTAGAACTTTCGGAGGTGCTGGATGTTCCACGCGTTCTGGACAGGGACATCGTCCCCTGTTTCTAGGCGCACTGCGCCAGGCCTAGAGACGTGGGTGATCTTGAACGGGCCCTCCCACATGGGCAATAGCTTGCGCAGTCCCTCCCTGGAGAGGACTCGCCTCAAGACAAGGTCGCCTACCTCGAGCGTCCTGGGGCGAATGCTGCGATAGTGGTACCGCCGCAGCGCTTGCTGGTATCTTGCAGCTCGGAGTGAAGCGTCCCGCCGGCGTTCCTCTCCCAGCACGAGGTCCGTCCCCCACACGGCGCCCTGCTGCGCCTCGTCGAACGCTAGGATTCGCGAGGAGCGGTGCCTAACCTCGTGAGAGAGAACTGCTTCAGCTCCGTAGACGAGGAAGAATGGGGTCTCGCCTGTAGGCTTTGCGGCAGTGGTGCGGATTGACCATAACTCGGACTGGAGCTCATCGTGCCAACCCCTTCCGCAAGCTTCAAGCTTCTTCTTGAAGGTCCTGGTCTTGAGGCCTCTCAAGAACTTTGCGTCGGCCCGCTCGGCCTGGCCATTGTTTCTGGGGTGTGCTATCGAAGCGTAGCAAATCTACGTTCCAAGGTTAGCACAATATGTCCTGAAAAGGTTGCTAGTGAACTGCGAGCCGTTGTCGGTGATGATGCGGTTGGGGACCCCGAACCGGTTTACAAGACACTTGATGAACTTGATGAACCGCGTTCCAAGTCAGACGGCTTCCACCTCCGTCCATTTGGTGAACTTGTCGATGGCGACGTAGAGGTAGCGGTAGCCCCCAGGCGCTCGATGGAAAGGGCCCAGGATTTCTAGTCCCAAGACCGCGAACGGCCAGGAGAGCGGGATGGTTTGGAAGCCCTGAACCGGTTGGTGGATTTGCTTGGCATGGAATTGGCAAGCCTCGCAAGATTTCACTAGCTCGGTGCCATCATTGAGCGTTGTGGGCCAGGAGAAACCACTGTGGAACACCTTGCCGACCAAGGTGCGCAACGATGAGTGATGCCCGCAGTCCCCGGCATGGATGTCAGCTAGCAGCTCGCCTCCCTGCTTCCTGGAGATGCATCGCAAAGAAACATCATTCGGTCATTTCCTGTAAAGCTCACCGTCTTGGATGCAGTATGCTATAGCCTGTCGGTCCACGCGTTCGGCATCCTCCTCCTTTCCTGGCAGTGCTCCTCGCATCAGATATGCCTTGAACACCTCGGTCCAGCATCCCTCCTGAGGCTCGAGCGCCAGAAGCAGGTGGGATCCTGAGGCCGGGCCGCAGGCGGGGCTCCCGAGGTTGGTGGTTGGGGGAGTTCCTCTTGAGGCTTCACCGACTTGTCTTGTGGGGGTGACGTCGAAGGCCTGAGGAGCCGCTCCTCGAAGACGCCTGGCTCCTGGGGCAGGCGCCTGGACGCCTTTTTGGCAATGTCGTCGGCTTCCTTGTTGGTGCCACGGGGCACGTGCTCCAGTTCCAGGCCCAAGAACTGCTTCTCCATTTTGCGTACCTCTCTAAGGTATGCCTCCATATGCTCGTCCTTCGGCTCGTACACCTTGTTGGAGAAGCTGACGAGGAGCTGTAAGTCGCCCCTGATGACGAGGCGTTTCACCCCCAGGGCCACCGCAGCCTTGAGACCAGCAATGAGGCCCTCGTACTCCGCGATGTTATTGGAGACCTTATCGACTGGCCGAAAGCATAGCTGCACGGCATAGTAGAGCTTGTCTTGAGTCGGCAAGATGAGCACAACCCGAGCCCCCGCGCCCTGGCGGGTGAACGCACCGTCGAAGTACATGACCCAGCCATCCGACGCTTCGCTTCCCGGCGAGAGGGATCGGCTTTGGCTTGCTTCGGGCTTTGGGGCGTCAGTCCATTCTGCCACAAAGCCAGCAAGCACGGCTCCTTTGATGACTTTGGTTGTGCTGAATTCTAGCTGGAACGCCTGCATCTCGATATTCCATTCTGCGACCCTTCCCACCACGTTGGGGCTCCAGAGTACTCTCTCCAGAGGGTAGGCTGAGACGACCTTGATGGGGTAGCCTTGGAAGTAGTGGTGCAGCTTACGCGAAGCGACGAGGAGTGCAAGCAGAAGCTTCTGTGGCATGGGATAGCACGCCCGAGCATCATGGAGCACCGTGCTGATGAAGTATACCAGCTGCTCAACGGGGGTGAAGTCCTGGCTCGCCTGTGGCTGTGTAGTCTGACTGGGCAAAGGGGTTTCAGGAGCGCGGTCACCAGAAGGGGCAGTTGCGGCCTCGGGAGTGTTGTCTTGCAGGGCGCGGTCGCTTGCCGGCCCTACAGGAGCCTCGGGAGCATCGCTCTGGGGCCGTAAGGTCTTGTCTTGGCGCTCCTCTCGAACAGCCACCAACGTTGTGCTGGCCGAATGTGGCGTAGCGGCCAGGTAGAGCACCAAGGGCTCATGAGGTTTGGGTGCCACCACAACTGGTGGGCTGGTGAGGTATCTTTTGAGGTCTTCAAACGCCACGTCAGCTTCAGGGGTCCACTCGAATGGGCCCTTCCTTTTCATCAGCTTGAAGAAAGGGAGGGCCCTTTCCCCTAGCTTGGAGATGAAACGCCCGGGCGATGTTACACAATCGGCTAGCTTCTTCATCTCCTTGAGGGTCTTGGGCGGACTCATCTTTTCTATGTCCTTGACCTTCTCGGGGTTTGCCTCGATCCCTCGATGCGACACCAGGAAGCCCAAAAGCTTGCCTGACGGGACACCGAACACGCACTTTTCCGGGTTGAGCCGCAGGTCTACCTTACAAAGGTTGGCGAAGGTTTCTTCCAGATCTTTGATAAGGGTTCTGGCCTCCTGAGACTTTACCACCATGTCATCAATGTACGCCTCAGCGTTCCTCCCGAGCTGTTTTACCAGAGCAATATGCATCAATCGCTGAAAGGTTGCTCCTACATTCCGCAACCCGAACGGCATGCAGGTGTAGCAGTATACCCCGCACGGGGTGAGGAAGGCAGTCTTCTCAACGTCTTGCATCACCATCTTGATCTCGTGGTAGCCTGAGAAGGCATCCAGAAAGCACAATAGGTTGCACTAGGCGGTGGAGTCGACGATCTGGTCAATGCGGGGCAGAGGAAACGGGTCTTAAGGGCAAGCTTTGTTGAGGTTGGTGAAGTCGACACACATGCGCTCTTTTCTGCCTTTCTTGGGTACTATGACGGGCTTTGCCAGCCACTCCGGGTACCGGACCTCGCGGATGACACCCGCCGCTTCTAGCTTACGAGTCTCTTCTACGATGAAGGACTGCTTCTCCGTAGACTAGTGCCGGACCTTCTGCTTCACGGGGCGCACGTTGGGGCATACGTTCAGGTGATGCTCAATCACCCCCCCTCAGGACCCCCGCCAGGTCCTTGGGTTCCCATGCGAACACATCCTTGTTTGCGGGCAGGAACCCAACCAGCGCCTCTTCTTGAGCTGGGGGAAGGCCGACACCTATGGTGAAGGTGGCGCTTGACGGCTCGTCTTCATCTACCAGCACTTGCTTCGTCTCAGCTCGGTCTTGGGAGAAAAGTTGCTTCTTCTTTGCCAGTGCAGCCCCCTCAGCTCTAGGGGCAGCTTCACTGGCCAGAGGTGCTACCACATCGGTCCGGAAGGCTGATACGTCTCAAACGTATCTACTTTTCCAAACACTTTTGATATTGTTTTGGCCTCATTCTTGCATGATTTGGACTAAACTAACCCGGACTGACGCTGTTTTCAGCAGAGCTGCCTGTATGGTTTATTTGTGTGCAGG
>LR738713.1:330151629-330163334 GCA_902687465.1 Secale cereale
GCCAAAGTTTCTGTTTTTGCACCACACAAACCAACAAGCAGTTTAATCATCCTAAAGGAAACTCTTGGCACATTATTTTTATAATACAATGGAATTGTACAAGGGGATAATTATTTTTGTTGAAAAGTTTCTGTAGTTCAAGATTTGCAAAGTTTCCATGGGTATGAACAAAGTTCAAGGAGCTCCCCCATTTCAACGGTGCTCGTCCTTCTTACTTTCACTTTTCTTTTTGAAAAAGTTTTAGGTTCCCCTCTTTATTTTTTTGTTTTTAAACTTTATAAAAGCACACAACATAAATAAATGACAATCTAAAACTTCCGGGTTGTCTCCCTGGCAGTGCTTTCTTTAAAGCCATTAAGCTAGGCATATAGTGCTCAAGTAATGGATCCACCTGGATCCCAAGGTATATCAAAGCCAATTTTAATTAGCAATGATTTGGCATTTAGTAGTGAGCACAGAGTGATATGTGTCATGCAAGAACGAAGTCTAGCTCTCTTCCTATGCATCGGCATGTCATACGAGAACAATTCATGCACATCAAGTAAAGACCAATGCATAGTATAACCAGTTTCTTGCAATTCTATCGTGCTGGAAACATAGAGAGGCGGAGATGTAGTTCCACTCTCATAATAATTGCAAGTAGGAGCAACAAGGACATGCATATTATATTCATCAAAATCATCATGTGTAATGGAAAAAGGCAACCCATCAATATAATCCTTAATAAGTGCAAACTTCTCCGATATAGTGTAGTTTGGAGAATTCAAAAACATAATAGGACTATCATGTGTGGGTGCAATAGCAACTGTCTCATGTTTAACATAAGGAACTATATCAGGTTCATCTCCATAAGCATAATTCATATTGGCATCTTGGCCACAAGCATAGCAAGCATCATCAAATAAGGATATTTCAAAAGAATCCAAGGGATCATAGCAATCATCATAGCATTCATCCTTCGGTGAGCACGAAGGGAAATTAAACAATGTATGAGATAAAGAGTTACTCTCATTAGAAGGTGGGCATGGGTGATCAATCCGCTCTTCCTCCTTTTGTTCTTCGCTCTCCTCCTCATCTTTTTCAGCCAATGAGCTCACAATGTCATTAATTTCTTCTTCCATAGACTCCTGCAAAATATTAGTCTCTTCTTGGACAGCGGAGACCTTCTCAATAAACGCATCAATATCAGAGTTATATTCATAATTCAAATAGCAATATTTCAATATAGCAATATTTTCAGGCCTATAAACATCATCATCAAAAGCATCATTCATTTTCAACAAAGATTCAATTTCATAAGCACCCTTAAAAGCAACGAATTCTTCTATTTGTTCCACATCATAATAATCATATATACCATTAGCATAAGAAGCTAAGGTTTCATTATCATTAAATTTGCATGAAAAGGGAAGGTGTGGAGCCTTCATCCTTGAGCAACAAGTATAATCATATCTCAAGCATAATTGCCGAACATACCAATGCAACATATGAATTTGATCCCATAATAGTTTCCCTTTTTGTGTCAAGCGATAATCCCTAAAGTATTCATGTTGATCCAACTTTACTCCCATTATATAGTAGAATGGGGTTTTCTCAGGATTAGCAAAGTAGTACATAATATCTTTCACATACTAAGCATCGAGGGTTTTAGGAGGTTCCCCATCTCCATGAGTAGCAAGTACACCTAATTTTTTTGGTATTTCATGTTCCATATCCATAGCTAAAGATAGAGAACAACTTAGAAAAGCAAATAAAATCTACTTAGTGATAAAGCAAACAAGCACACATGAGAATATTCACCCCGCGCTATTGCTCCCCGGGAACGGCGCCAGAAAAAGGTCTTGATAACCCACAAGTGTAGTGGATCTGTTGTAGCCTCTTTTGATAAGTAAGAGTGTCGAACCCAACGAGGAGCTAAAGGCAGAACAAATATTCCCCCAAGTTCTATCGACCACCGATACAACTCTACGCACGCTTGACGTTTACTTTACCTAGAACAAGTATGAAACTAGAAGTATTTAGTGGTTTTTGTGCGATAGGTTTGCAATAATATAAAGAGCACGATAATAAAACTAGGGGCTATTAAGATAAAGACACAACTAAATTAGTTTTAGTAGAGAGCCTTTTGTCACGAGAAAGTTATTTGTCCCTAGGCAATCGATAACTAGACCGGTAATCACTATTGCAGTTTTATTTGAGGGAGAGGCATAAGCTAACATACTTTCTCTTCTTGGATCATATGCACTTATGATTGGAACTCTAGCAAGCATCCGCAACTACTAAAGATCATTAAGGTAAAACCCAACCATAGCATTAAAGTATCAAGTCCTCTTTATCCCGTATGCAAACAACCTACTTACTCGGGTCTGTGCTGCTGTCACTCACGCCACCCACCATAAGCAAATCATGAACATATTGCAAAAAGTACATCGGGGATCTCTCACGCTTGCACGACACAGAGTGCACCATAGGACATCACCAATAATAAAACATGCAACTCAAACCAATCACGATCATCAATTAACCCATAGGACAAAACGGATCTACTCAAACATCATAGGATAGCCATACATCATTGGGAAATAATATATAGCGTTGAGCACCATGTTTAAGTAGAGATTACAGCGGGTACAAGAGGGGTTAGACCGCTGCATAGAGGGGGGAAGAGTTGGTGATGACGGCGGTGAAGTTGTTGGTGTAGATTGCGGTGACGATGATGGCCCCGGCGGCACTCCGGTGCCACCGGAAGCGAGGGGGAGAGAGCCACCCTCCTTCTTCTTCTTCCTTGACCTTCCCCCTAGATGGGGGAAGGGTTTCCTCTCTAGTCCATGGTCTCCATGGCATGGGAGGGGTGAGAGCCCCTCCGAGATTGGATCTGTCTCTCTGTCTCTCTCTGTTTCTGCGTTCCCAGTTTCTGGCCTTCCACCGTTTCTTAAATTCCCGGAGATCCGTAACTCCGATTGGGCTGATTTTTGGACACGATTTTTATCCGGATATTAGCTTTCTTGCGGCGAAAGAACGGCATCAACCGCCTTACGGAGTGGCCACGAGGGCCCAGGGCACGCCCCTCACCCTCGTGGGCCACTCGGGCATCGTCTCACGTTGGTTCCGCTTCCCAAAATTCACATATATTCCAAAAAAAATCTCCGTCCGTTTTTATCCCGTTTGGACTCCGTTTGATATGGATATTCTGCGAAACAAAAAACATGCAACAAACAAGAACTGGCACTGGGCACTGGATCAATATGTTAGTCCCAAAAAATAGTATAAAAAGTTGCCAAAAGTATATGAAAGTTGTAGAATATTGGCATGGAACAATAAAAAATTATAGATACGACGGAGACGTATCATGCAACAAATCACTAGGCAACACGGCCTCAGCGTCATCGACCATGAAGAAGGGGGTACGATCGGTCGACCAGTTCGGAGTTGTCCTCAGCCCCCATAAGACAGATGGTAGCTCAGTCACCCAAGCGCCAGCGGCGTGCTTGAGATCATGCATCAGTCGCGGTTTCAGACCTTGAAGGATCAAATCATTTGCTCTTTCTGCTTGTCCATTTGACTGCGGATGCGCTACAGACGCATAGTCGACCTGAGTACCCTGGGAGGAACAGAATGCTCTAAATTCGTCTGAGTCAAAGTTGGAGCCGTTATCCATGATGATGTTGTGGGGGACTCCGTATCTGAATATCAATTCTCTGATGGAGCTGATGGCGGTGCTCGAGCCGAGGCTCTTGATGGGCTTGGCCTCGATCCATTTGGTAAACTTGTTGACTGCCACGAGCAAGTGAGTGAAGCCGCTCCTGCCGGTCTTGAAGGGCCCGACCATGTCCAATCCCCAAACGGCAAACGGCCAAACCAGTGGGATAGTCTTCAAGGCAGACACAGGTTTGTGAGACATGTTGGAGTAGAGCTGGCAGCCTTTGCATTTGTCGACGATATCCTTTGCCATCTCATTCGCTCGAGGCCAGTAGAATCCAGCTCGGTATGCCTTGGCCACAATATCCAAGAGGAACCGTGGTGGCCACAGGTTCCCGAGTGTATCTCATTTAAGATCATTCGACCTTCTTCGGGGGCGATGCAGCGCTGAGCGACTCCCGTGACACTTTCCCTGTAGAGCTGACCTTGAATGATTGTGAAGGCTTTGGATCGACGGACGATCTGACGCGCTTCCTCTTCATCCTCTGGGAGTTCTTGCCTGAGAAAGTACGCTATGTACGGCACCGCACAGTCGGGTGTGATCACCAGGACTTCCATGATTAAGTCGAGCACTGCAGGAACCTCGATCTCAGTCGGATCGGACACACTTATCGGCTATGGGGGCTCCTCTGTGATGGGGTCCTCTTTGATCGACGGGGTGTGCAAATGCTCTAAGAACACATTCTTGGGTATGGGTTTCCGAGTGGACCTTATCTTCGCAAGATCATCAACAAGCTGGTTCTTGATTTTGGGCACATGGTGGAGCTCTAAACCTTCGAATTTCTTCTCTAGCTTCCGCACCGCACTGCAATAACTGGTCATAGCCGGGCTTCTGACGTCCCACTCCTTCATTACCTGATTGACCACTAAGTCTGAGTTGCTGTATACCATCAGGCGACAGACGTCGAGTGAGATGGCCATACGCAACCCGTATAAAAGCGCCTCGTATTTACCTTCGTTGTTTGAAGAATCGAAGTGGATTTGAAGGACATAGCTGAGTTTGTCGCCTCTTGGGGACACCAAGACCACACCTGCACCGGATCCATTCAACATCTTGGACACATCGAAGAACATGGTCCAGTGAACCGACTGGATCTGAGTCGGTTGTTCCTGTTCGATCCATTCGGCCATAAAATCGGCTATTGCCTGAGACTTGATAGCTTTCTTCGCCTCAAGCTTGATATATGATACGTCTCCAACATATCTATAATTTTTTATTTTTCCATGCTATTATATATTCTATTTTGGATGTTTAATGGTCTTTATTATACACGTTTTATATTATTTTTGGGACTAACCTACTAACCCAAGGCCCAGTGCAAATTGTTGTTTTTTGCCTATTTCAGAGTTTCGCAGAAAAGGAATATCAAACGGAGTCCAAACGGAATGAAACCTTCGGGAGAGTTATTTTTGGAGCCGTATCTACCCAGAAGACTTGGAGTACACGCGAGGGAAAGAAGGAGGTGGCCACGAGGGTCCAAGGCATGCCCCCTCCCCCTGGGCGCGCCCCCCACCCTCGTGGGCGCCCTCTGGCTCCCCCGATGCCCTCCTTCCTCCTATATATATCCATGTACCCTGAAAACATCGAGGCAATAGAGAAAACCCTAATTCCACCGCTGCAACCTTCTGTTCCCGTGAGATCCCATCTTGGGGCCTGTTTCGGAGCTCCGCCGGAGGGGGGATCTACCACGGAATGCTTATACATCAACGCCATAGCCTCATCAATGAGTTGTGAGTAGTTTACAACAGACCTTCGGGTCCATAGTTATTAGCTAGATGGCTTCTTCTCTCTTTTTGGATCTCAGTACAAAGTTCTCCTCGATCTTCGAGGAGATCTATTCGATGTAATCTTTTTGCCGTGTGTTTGTCGAGATCCAATGAATTGTGGGTTTATGATCAAGATTATCTATGAACAATATTTGATTCTTTTTTGAAATCTTTTATGTATGATTATAATATCCTTGCAAGTCTCTTCGAATTATTGGTTTGGTTTGGCCTACTAGATCTATAGTTCTTGCAATGGGAGAAGTGCTTGGTTTTGGGTTCAATCTTGCGGTGTCCTTTCCCAGTGATAGCAGGGGCAGCAAGGCACGTATCGTATTGTTACCATTGAGGAGAAAAATATGGGGTTTATATCATATTTCTTGAGTTTATCCCTCTACATCATGTCATCTTGCTTAAGGCATTACTCTGTTCTTATGAACTTAATACTCTAGATGCATGCTAGATAGCGGTCGATGTGTGGAGTAATAGTAGTAGATGCAGAATCGTTTCGGTCTACTTGTCACGGACGTGATGCCTATATATAATGATCATGCCTAGATATTATCATAACTATGCGCTTTTCAATCAATTGCTCGACAGTAATTTGTTCACCCACCGTAGAATTCTGCTATCATGAGAGAAGCCACTAGTGAAACCTATGGCCCCAGGTCTATCTTTATCATATTACTTTCCCTTCAATTTTTGTCGACGTTGTTTATTGCTTTATTTACTTTCTTTTCTTATACCAAAAATATTATACTATCCTATCTATCATATCTCACTTTCGTAAGTGACCGTAAAGGGATTGACAACCCCTTATCGTGTTGGCTACGAAGTTCTTATTTGTTTGTGCAGGTGCGAGGGACTCGCGCGTGGTCTCCTACTGGATTGATACCTTGGTTCTCAAAAACTGAGGAAAATACTTACGCTACAGTGCTGCATCACCCTTTCCTCTACGAGGGAATACAACGCAAGCTCGACAAGTAGCAAAAAGAATTTCTGGCGCCATTGCCAGGGAGGCTTATGCAAAATTCATATACCAAGTACCTATCACGAACCCTTATCCTTCGCATTACATTATTTGCCTCTTGTTTTCCTCTCCCCCACTTCACCCTTGTTGTTTTATTTGCCCTTCTTTTTCCATGTGTTTACCGTTCGCTTGCCTCTTGTTTGCTTGTGTGTTGGATTGCTTGCTGGTCACTATGGCTCAGAACAATACCAAATTGTGTGACTTTTCCAATACCAACAATAATGATTTTATTAGCACGCCTAGCTATTGCTCCTATTACCGATGCTGAATCTTGTGAGATTAATGCTACCCTGTTGAATCTTGTCATGAAAGATCAATTTTCTGGCCTTCCTAGTGAAGATGTCGCTACCCATCTGAACAACTTTGTTGATTTGTGTGATATGCAAAAGAAGAGGGATACAGATAATGATATTGTTAAATTGAAGCTATTTCCGTTTTCACTTAGAGATCATGCTAAAACTTGGTTTTCCTCTTTGCCTAGAAATAGTATTGATTCATGGAATAAGTGCAAAGGTGCTTTTATCTCTAAGTATTTTCCTCCCGCTAAGATTATCTCTCTTAGAAACGATATTATGAATTTTAAGCAACTCGATCATGAGCATGTTGCACAAGCTTGGGAGAGTATGAAATTAATGATATGTAATTGTCCTACACATGGTTTGAACTTATGGATGATTATACAAAAAAATTATGCTGGCTTGAATATTGCTTCTAAAAATCTTTTAGATTCGGCCGCGGGGGGCACTTTCATGGAAACTAGCATAGGAGAAGCTACCAAACTCCTAGATAGTATTATGGTTAACTATTCTCAATGGCACACCGAAAGATCTACTAGTAAAAAATTGCATGCTATTGAAGAGATTAGTGTTTTGAGTGGAAAGATGGATGAACTTATGAAATTATTTGCTACTAACAGTGCTTCTTCTGATCCGAATGATATGCCTTTATCCATGTTGATTGAAAATAACAATGGATCCTTGGATGTGAATTTTGTTGGTAGGAATAATTTTGGTAACAATGCTTATAGAGGAAACTTTAATCCTAGGCATTTTTCTAGTAATTCCTCTAATAATTATGGTAATTCCTACAATAACTCTTATGGAAATTTTGGTAAGATGTCCTCTGAATTTGAAACTAGTGTTAAGGAGTATATGAATTCGCAAAATAATTTCAATGCTTTGCTTGAAGAAAAATTGCTTAAGATTGATGAGTTGGCTAGAAACGTGGATATAATTACTCTTGATGTTGATTCTTTGAAACTTAGATCTATTTAACCCAAGCATGATATCAATGAGTCTCTCAAAGCCATGAGAATTTCCATTGATGAATGCAAAGAAAGAACAGCTAGGATGCGTGCGAAAAAAGATTGCTTTATGAAAGCGTGTTCTTCTAGTTATCATGAAAATAAAGATGAAGATCTGAAAGTTATTGATGTGTCTCCTATTAGATCCTTGTTTTCTAGTATGAATCTTGATAAAGATGGGACTGGAGATGAGTCTACTTTAGTTAAAAGGCATCCCAATGATTCGGAGTTTTTAGATATTGCTGCTAAAATTGTTAAAAGTGGGATTGAAGAGATTAAAACTTTGCATAGTGGAGAACTCACTATCTTGGATTTCAAGGGATTCAATTACGATAATTTCTCTTTAATAGATTGTATTTCCTTGTTACAATACGTACTAAATTCTCCGCATGCTTATAGTCAAAATAAGGCTTTTACCAAACACATAGTTGATGCTTTGATGCAATCTTATGAAGAAAAACTTGAATTAGAAGTTTCTATCCATAGAAAGCTTTATGATGAGTGGGAACTTACTATTAAAATTAAAATTAAAGATCATGAATGCTTTGCTTTGTGTGATTTGGGTGCAAGTGTTTCTACAATCCCAAAAACTTTGTGTGATTTGTTAGGTTTTGTAATGCCCAGGATGGGACTATATCTCCTACGTGTCGAGGCACGACTTAAAGATATAAGCCCATTCTGGAATGATCGCAAGTTTGGTACCTTTGTACAACTCATGTGAAATTGGGGATGGAAAACTGAAAAGATAGTTGGCTTACACTCGCCACGTCACACAAATTCATTACATGTTTCAATCATCATTCAAATGAACATCACAACCCATCTAAGGGTAAAATCTAAATGACAAAATACCAAACATAACTTAAACCACAGGACTAGATCGAATCCTAGTAGAAGAACCACTACTGATCAACCGGATAGTTCACGTAGTAACGGCTACGCTCCTCGTCGTACTCCCAGTCTAGCTCAGTGCCATCGCCTGGATAGCTCACCATCGTACCTGCATCTGGGGTGGTGAAGTAACTATGAGCCACAGAGGACTCAGCAATCCCGTTCCCGGGTAACACGACTATTTAAGCCTTGGGTGTGGAACAAGGCTGAAGAAAGAATAAGTGGTTGCAGCAGCACTAGCCTAGCTTACGTAAAAGAGAGCGAGAAGAGAAGGTGCCTGGGTCTAGAGATGATCATGAAGTGATCCTAGCTAGAACAAGTCAAACATAACCCCACCGTGTTCATCTCCCGAAAACCCCTTTCGGAAAATGACAGTCACGATACTCACGCTGGTAGTGTATTGGAACATGGTGTCAAGTTTTGTACAACGGGATATTACCAAGCTCCCATCTGCCACATAACCGTGGGCACGGCTTTCGAAAGTTCAAGACCCTGCAGGGGTGTTCCAACTTGGCCCATGACAAGCCCACGATCCGCGGAGTCGCAACTCCAAAGGTGGGAAGACCCGAGTATTCTCGGAATCTCGTGCTCAAGATACTCCGAACTAAGGTAAGGCTAATCCAGCAAATCCTCCCGGCGTGCCGACACCCTGACAATAGCCGCGCGTATCTAGTCTCAGGCCACGACCGGATGGGCGATGCTACAGGTGTATACCAATCCTCGAGTTTCCTCGTGGTGGCCCCGCAGGACCCCCGTTTCGGACCAACACTCATGTGGAGCACTGGCCCGGGGTTGTTGATTAAGAACTCGGGTTTGCAAGACCCTATGCAAGTTTTATTAGTTATTAGGCTTATAGTACTAATGTTGGGACTTGCTGGAAAAGACTTAGCACTTAGCGGTTTATCGAGGGGGTCACATAACCCCAACCGTGTGAGGAACGCATAATCAAGGAACATAACACCGGTTTATACGGTTCCTAGCGGCATGAGTGGAACAAAACACCAAGCAAAAGGCTTAGCCTTCCACCCATTTGCCAATATATAGATGATTTCATTTAAGCATTTATATAGTGTGATATAACCCAACAACTTCAACATGAAACAAGCATCTTCAACTTCACCTGCAACTAGCAATGCTATAAAAGGGGCTGAGCGAAGCGTACTTATAGCCAATCAATGGTTTGCATAGGTAGGGTGGTTATACATGATCATGGTTACAAATAGGAGGCTGACATGAAAGACATGGGCATCGAGGCAAAACTATAGATCGAGACTTCTAGCAATAGGCAAAGATAGTAATGTTATCGGGGTTCGGTCATCTTGCCTGAAGAGTTGTCGATGGGATCGTAAGAGAGCTCCTCGTTCTCAACCTCGGTAGTAACCTCGTTCTTGTACTCGTACTCAGCTTCCGGCTATACTCAACACAAACACACAAGGCACGAAATCAACAAGATGCAATACGCACACAAAATATGTTGGATGCATGACTGATGCACTATGGAAACATGACAATATGCGATCAAGCAAAATGCTTCAAAACATGAAAACAATAGTATATTATGAATCTACATGAAAAATCACACAAGTTTCATATATGACTTGCTGAAAACGGAGCTACGGGCTAAAAGTTACACCCAAAACAATAAACATGCGAAAGCTGAAAATTACAGCCACATAGCAACTTCGGAGCAAGAAATAAGTAAGCTACAGCACTCAAACGTCATGGCAGTGAGCATGGACATAAACTAGACATACCCTACAGCAAATAAGTCCATTGGAGCATCCCCAAATGAGCCATGGATCAATAGCAACAAGCTATGACATATTGAACTTGACAACAAAATCCAGACAGCAGTATTTTATTGCAACTTGGGAGCAAAAGTTAAATATGCTACAACCACTCAAATAAGCAGGTGAGAGCATGAATGGATAGCCAACAATATATACTACAAGGAATTATCAAGAGTCACCCCAAAACTATCATGGATTGGCCTAGAACAACAAGCAAACATGGCATCTGAAAATTACAGATTCCAGACTTAATGAAATTTCACTAAGTGTTAAAACAGCAGTTTCATCATGGCATCTTTGAGAGCAAGTTTAAGTCACCTTAAAACTAAGCATGGCAAGTGGTAAGCACCACAGCAAAGTACACATGATGGTGAATCCAAAACACCTAAGCATGCATCAAGGGGACATACACATCAATAGCAATGAGCTCCTCTACGAGGCATCTCGTAACGAGCTAAACAACATAACAGCCACATAGCACTTTGCAACGGAGATAAACATGGCAAGATTAATTCTATCATGCAAGCCTAAGCAATCAACATGTAGAGCATGACAAGACGAACACGTGGACATCTCATTTGCATCATTTGGATAAACATGCAAAATGTTATCACATTGCAAAGATGGCATGAAAACAACAACTAACAGCAGTTTATATCAAGATGCACTCTTGCAACAGATTTTTAAGCATCTAGATGATCTCAAACATGCATGGCATAATGGAACGAAATGTAGTACATGTCTCCACGAACAATTTGACATATCATTCACTCAAATCGGAGCTACGCACAAAAAGTTATCACCGTTCTAAAATAGCATCAGACAGATAAAAACTGGGGAGTTAGTGGAAAAAATAGCCACCTCGGGGTCAACGGTCAAAGTCAACGGCGGCTGGACTGGCGGATTGGGTCGGCGCTAACGGGCTTCGGCCCGTTAGGGTTTCGGAGTGGATCAGGCGGAGGCGGATCTGACCGAAGCGGGCGGCGGCCCACCGGGAAGCTGAGCGGGTCGGGGTTGCGGGTCCGGCCCGTTAGGCCGCTCGCGCTGGATCCGATCGGGCACACTTGGGATCCCCGATCCCTGGCGCCGGCGACGGCTTTCGACGCAGGGGGCGGCGCGGCCCGACGGGAGGTGGCCCGACGAGGGCCTCGGCGGCGGGAGGTGGCTTGGGGCCGGCGGGGTCGGGCGGCCGGCGACGGAGGGGCGCCACCGGCCGGCGGCGAAGGGC
>LR738713.1:330168470-330194260 GCA_902687465.1 Secale cereale
TGAGAAGATGAGGAGGAGTGAACGGCATCTCGAATCCTCTTTTTGGAAGCCTCCATCTTGAGCTGGGCTGCCTCTTGCTTGAGTGCCATGTTATAGAATTTGTCGAACTCATCGGGCTCGAACAAGGTGAGAGCAAGTTGAAGTTCATCCTTGAGACCTCCGCGGAACTGATAGATCTTGCTCTTGGCATCTGGTATGTCTTGCTTAGCATAGCGGGCGAGATTTTGGAACTTGACATTATACTGGTAGACAGTCATAGAGCCCTACTTCAGGTTGCGGAATTGCTCACGCATACCCTCGATGACACTTGTTGGAATGTGGTGGGAGCGAAAGTCCTTGCAGAAATCCTCCCAAGAGATCACATGCCCTGGCCTGGAGTCTTTGTACTGCTACCACAAGTCAGCTGCTTGGTCCTTGAGTTGGAAGGCTGCAAACTTCACATAGTCCTCTTCTCTCACGTTACTGCACTCAAAATGCTTCTTGATATCGGTGATCCAATCTTCAGCATCAAGAGGGTCGACACAGTAACTGAAAGCTTTTGGTTGATTGCCCAAGAATTGGTTGAGAGTAGCATGGTGCTGTTGGTTGAAGAAATTGCCTTGGTTCCCTGGAGCACCCTGATTAGCTTGATTAGCTTGCATCTGCTGCATCATCTACATCAACATCTGGGTGTTCTAATTTGTAGTCTGCATAATCGCTCTCCAAGCCTCAGACGGAGGAGGAGGGGAAGGAGGACGATCTGGGACATCTTCACCCTCTGGGTTAGCGTTGGGAACTCGTTTCGGAGCCATCCTGAAAGAGATGACCACGAAATTAGCAATTTGATTGAAAGAAGGTATAAGCTGAAACAACGGATTGAAATGCAACATAGTCTTCACAAGAATCATTCGAACAAGAGGAACAAATGAAATTCTCAGTTTAATGATAACAACAATCTTCACGAGAAGCCACATAGGGGACAAAAGGTAATAGGAAAAACACAAGGTACATATGGAAACAAACACAAGATAGGAGCTTCGTTCTAACATTTTTGTGCTGAAAGCTTATGAACGCGTTACGAAAGGGTTTTGCAATCCCCGGATCAGCATAGCCAAGGACCCTTTAAGATGCAACTCCCGATCGGAACATCGGCCATAAAACCACTTCACTCAATGTAGAACCCCGAACTCGCTAACCTGCATTCGTTGGAAGAATGCCTACGATCTACTGGATAAACCCGCCTATGAATTTCCAAAAGTTTCCAGTTATGCAATCAGGTGTTGGGGATACAGGGGAAGCACCGCGCAATCAACTCTAAACCTACATCCAGCTGTATCCATCCTTCAACACATAACCAGTCGTTCTCGGAAACCGTCTACCTCGGACCTTCGAAAAGCATCCACTATACCAAGCTATGGCAATACTCCCGAACTACCTCCCCAGTACTGGGTGATGTCGGGGTTATCTTGCCACTAACCGTATAGGAGAGATTTTCGATGTCGGCCGTCTTAAGTATTTAGTACTGCCGCGATATGCTTGTGACGACAATACCCCGAAGCTCAACTCCCCGGGACACTGCCACAACCCCTAATGTCAGGAGGCATCGAGAACAATATTCTCGTCACAAGAACATCGAAACAATCCAACAATACTCGCGAGATTCCTAAAAAAAATTTGGTGCAATTTTTGAAAGTAGAAGAGGCAAGAGTAGTCGTCAGGAGTCCTCACCAGAGAGAAAGGGGATGAGAAGCACAAGAAATCCTACTCTCCGATATAAATATAGGACTCAAAATATGTTCAGTGTGTGCCTAGACTCGACCGTCAATGATTCGATCAATCAGTGGGGGCTTCTAGGTCGGAGAAGGCTCTGAAGAACAACTTGTAATGCCCAGGATGGGACTATATCTCCTACGTGTCGAGGCACGACTTAAAGATATAAGCCCATTCTGGAATGATCGCAAGTTTGGTACCTTTGCACAACTTATGTAAAATTGGGGATGGAAAACTGAAAAGATAGTTGGCTTACACTCGCCACGTCACACAAATTCATTACATGTTTCAATCATCATTCAAATGAACATCACAGCCCATCTAAGGGTAAAATCCAAATGACAAGATACCAAACATAACTTAAACCATGGGACTAGATCGAATCCTAGTAGAAGAACCACTACTGATCAACCGGATAGTTCACGTAGTAACGGCTACGCTCCTCGTCGTACTCCCAGTCTAGCTCAGTGCCATCGCCTGGATAGCTCACCATCGTACCTACATCTGGGGTGGTGAAGTAACTATGAGCCATAGAGGCTCAGCAATCCCGTTCCCGGGTAACACGACTATTTAACCCTTGGGTGTGGAACAAGGCTGAAGAAAGAATAAGTGGTTGCAGCAGCACTAGCCTAGCTTACGTAAAAGAGAGCGAAGAAGAGAAGGTGCCTGGGTCGAGAGATGATCACGAAGTGATCCTAGCTAGAACAAGTCAAACATAACCCCACCGTGTTCATCTCCCGAAAACCCCTTTTGGAAAATGACAGTCACGGTACTCACGCTGGTAGTGTATTGGAACATGGTGTCAAGTTTTCTACAACGGGATATTACCAAGCTCCCATCTGCCACATAACCGCGGGCATGGCTTTCGAAAGTTCAAGACCCTGCAGGGGTGTTCCAACTTGGCCCATGACAAGCCCACGATCCGCGGAGTCGCAACTCCAAAGGTGGGAAGACCCGAGTATTCTCGGAATCTCGTGCTCAAGATACTCCGAACTAAGGTAAGGCTAATCCAGCAAATCCTCCCGGCGTGCCGACACCCTGACAATAGCCGCGCGTATCTAGTCTCAGGCCACGACCGGATGGGCGATGCTACAGGTGTATACCAATCCTCGAGTTTCCTCGTGGTGGCCCCGCAGGACCCCCGTTTCGGACCAACACTCATGTGGAGCACTGGCCCGGGGTTGTTGATTAAGAACTCGGGTTTGCAAGACCCTATGCAAGTTTTATTAGTTATTAGGCTTATAGTACTAATGTTGGGACTTGCTGGAAAAGACTTAGCACTTAGCGGTTTATCGAGGGGGTCCCATAACCCCAACCGTGTGAGGAACGCATAATCAAGGAACATAACACCGGTTTATACGGTTCCTAGCGGCATGAGTGGAACAAAACACCAAGCAAAAGGCTTAGCCTTCCACCCATTTGCCAATATATAGATGATTTCATTTAAGCATTTATATAGTGTGATATAACCCAACAACTTCAACATGAAGCAAGCATCTTCAACTTCACCTGCAACTAGCAATGCTATAAGAGGGGCTGAGCGAAGCGTACTTATAGCCAATCAATGGTTTGCATAGGTAGGGTGGTTAGACATGATCATGGTTACAAATAGGAGGCTGACATGAAAGACATGGGCATCAAGGCAAAACTATAGATCGAGACTTCTAGCAATAGGCAAGGATAGTAATGTTATCGGGGTTCGGTCATCTTGCCTAAAGAGTTGTCGATGGGATCGTAAGAGAGCTCGTCGTTCTCAACCTCGGTAGTAACCTCGTTCTTGTACTCGTACTCGTACTCAGCTTCCGGCTCTACTCAACACAAACACACAAGGCACGAAATCAACAAGATGCAATGCGCACACAAAATATGCTGGATGCATGACTGATGCACTATGGAAACATGACAATATGCGATCAAGCAAAATGCTTCAAAACATGAAAACAATAGGATATTATGAATCTACATGAAAAATCACACAAGTTTCATATATGACTTGCTGAAAACGGAGCTACGGGCTAAAAGTTACACCCAAAACAATAAACATGCGAAAGCTGAAAATTATAGCCACATAGCAACTTCGGAGCAAGAAATAAATAAGCTACAGCACTCAAACATCATGGCAATGAGCATGGACATAAACTAGACATACCCTACAGCAAATAAGTCCATTGGAGCATCCCCAAAGGAGCCATGGATCAATAACAACAAGCTATGACATATTGAACTTGACAACAAAATCCTGACAGCCGTATTTTATTGCAACTTGGGAGCAAAAGTTAAATATGCTACAGCCACTCAAATAAGCATGTGAGAGCATGAATGGATATCCAACAATATATACTACAAGGAATCATCAAGAGTCACCGCAAAACTATCATGGATTGGCCTAGAACAACAAGCAAACATGGCATCTGAAAATTACAGATTCCAGACTTAGTGAAATTTCACTAAGTGTTAAAACAGCAGTTTCATCATGGCATCTTTGAGAGCAAGTTTAAGTCACCTCAAAACTAAGCATGGCAAGTGGTAAGCACCACAGCAAAGTACACATGATGGTGAATCCAAAACACCTAAGCATGCATCAAGGGGACATACACATCAATAGCAATGAGCTCCTCTACGAGGCATCTCGTAACGAGCTAAACAACATAACAGCCACATAGCACTTTGCAACGGAGATAAACATGGCAAGATTAATTCTATCATGCAAGCCTAAGCAATCAACATGTAGAGCATGACAAGACGAACACGTGGACATCTCATTTGCATCATTTGGATAAACATGCAAAAAGTTATCACATTGCAAAGATGGCATGAAAACAACAACTAACAGCAGTTTATATCAAGATGCACTCTTGCAACAGATTTTTAAGCATCTAGATGATCTCAAACATGCATGGCATAATGGAACGAAATGTAGTACATGTCTCCACGAACAATTTGACATATCATTCACTCAAATCGGAGCTACGCACAAAAAGTTATCACCATTCTAAAATAGCATCAGACAGATAAAAACTGGGGACTTAGTGGAAAAAATAGCCACCTCGGGGTCAACGGTCAAAGTCAACGGCGGCTGGACTGGCGGATCGGGTCGGCGCTAACGGGCTTCGGCCCGTTAGGGTTTCGGAGTGGATCGGGCGGAGGCGGATCTGACCGAAGCGGGCGGCGGCCCACCGGGAAGCGGAGCGGGTCGGGGTTGCGGGTCCGGCCCGCTAGGCCGCTCGCGCTGGATCCGATCGGGCACGCTCGGGATCCCCGATCCCTGGCGCCGGCGACGGCTTTCGACGCAGGGGGCGGCGCGGCCCGACGGGAGGTGGCCCGACGAGGGCCTCGGCGGCGGGAGGTGGCTTGGGGCCGGCGGGGTCGGGTGGCCCCGCGACGGAGGGGCGCCACCGGCCGGCGGCGAAAGGCGGCGGAGAAGGTGGCGGCGGGGCTGGTCGGACCGGCGAGGAGGCGTGGAGGTGCAAGGCCGGCGGGGCCCGGCCGGCGGCGCGTGGCCGGCGCGGCGGCGCACGGTTGCTGGAGAGGGTGGCAGCGCGACGACTCTGCGGGGCCGGCGGCGGGGAGGCTGCTGCCCGGCGGCGAGGAGAGGCGAGGAGGCTGCGGCCCGGCGGCGGTGGTGACGCGGATTCCGGCGAAAATTCCGGCGAAGGCGGCGGTGCCTGGAGGTTGAAGAAGAAGAGGCTAGGGTTCTCTATTAGGGCAAAATTTGGGGAAGTGGACAAATATATAGGCACAAGGAGCTAGGGTTGTCCAAATGAGGTGTGGTTTTCGGCCACGCGATCAGAATTGGATGGCCTAGATGAAGGGAGGGGTTTTGGCTGGTTTGGTGGGCTGTTTGAGGGGTGTCTTGGGCCCCAAAGTAGAGGCACTTTGAGCCCACGAGAATAACTGTTGGAGCACCAAACAAACTCCAAACGCGACGAGATTTGGCAGGCGGGTTACACACACCAAAACAACAACACACGAAAAGTCTCGCGCAAAACCGGTAACGTTACACGGCCAAACACCAAAGTAGGCCTCGGGGATGCCACGGACACGTGAGAGAGCTCCGGAATGCGAAACGGACAACGGGAAGGAACGAGTGGGACCGGATGCAAACGACAACACAAATGCAATGCGATGCACATGACTACATGCTATGGATGAATGCCACACACGCACACGACAAAAGAACGAAAACCCGAAAAGACAAAGAACCCGGAATGGAATAGATGAAGCCAGAGATATTATATATTGCCCAAAAAGGGAAAGTATTACATCCGGGGCATTACAGGTTTCCATGAGCTTGATGATTGTTCTTTAAATTTTCATCTTGCGGATTCTACCATTAAGAAACCTATGGGAAGGATTAATGATGTTCTTATTGTTGCAATAGTAATTATGTGTCCATAGATTTCATCGTTCTTGATATAGATTGCAATCCTTCATGTCCTATTATTCTTGGTAGACCTTTCCTTAGAACGATTGGTGCAATTATTGATATGAAGGAAGGAAATAATAGATTCCAATTTCCGTTAAGGAAAGGCATGGAACACTTTCCAAGAAAGAAAATCAAATTACCTTATGAATCTATTATGAGAGCCACTTATGGATTGCCTACCAAAGATGGCAATACCTAGATCTATTCTTGTAACGTGCCTAGCTAGGGGCATTTAACGATAGCGCTTGTTGGGAGGCAACCCAATTTTATTTTATTTGTTTTTGCTTCTGTTTAGGAATAAATATTGCATATAGCTTCTGTTTAGATGTGGTTTTGTGTTTTAATTAGTGTTTGTGCCAAGTAGAACCTTTGGGAAGACTTGTGTGAAGTTTATATGATCATGTTGTAACAAACACAAACTTTAGCGCTCACGAGTTTGGCTGTGATCTTTTACTGGAGAGTGCTATTTAGTTAATTCTTTTTTCATATAATTAATAGACAAATTACTCACGTTTACAAATTTATTTCAATTTTTTGGAGTTACAGAAGTATTAGAAAGTTACAGATTACTACATACTGTTCTGTTTTTGACAGATTCTGTTTTTCGTGTGTTGTTTGCTTATTTCGATGAATCTATGAGTAGTATTGGGGAGTATGAATCATAGAGAAATTGGAATACAGTAGGTTTAACACCAATATAAACAAAGAATGAGTTCATTACAGTACCTTTAAGTGGTGGTTTGTTTTCTTATACTAACGGAGCTCACGAGATTTTTGGCTAAGTTTTGTGTTGTGATGTTTTCAAGTTTTGAGTATGGCTTTGATGGACTATGGAACAAAGATTGGCAAGAGCCTAAGCTTGGGGATGCCCAAGGCACCCCAAGGTAAAATTCAAGGACAACCAAAAGCCTAAGCTTGGGAATGCCCCGGATGGCATCCCCTCTTTCGTCTTCATCTATCGGTAACCATACTTGAGACTATATTTTTATTCACCACATGATATATGTTTTGCTTGGAGCGTCATGTATTATTTGAGTCTTTGATTTTTAGTTTACCACAATCATCCTTGCTGGACACACCTTTTGAGATATATAAATATGGTTTAGACTTTATTAGAATACTATATGTGCTTCACTTATATCTTTTGAGCTAGATAGTTTTGCTCTAGTGCTTCACTTATATCTTTTAGAGCACGGTGGTGGTTTTATTTTGTAGAAATTGTTGATATCTCATGCTTCACTTATATCTATTTGAGAGTCTTTTAGAACAACATGGTAATTTGAACTAGTCCTAATATGATAGGCATCCAAGATGGGTATAGTAAAAACTTTCATATAAAGCGTATTGAATACTAAGAGAAGTTTGATACTTGATGATTGTTTTGAGATATGAGGATGGTGATATTAGAGTGATGCTAGTAGAGTAGTAGTGAATTTGAGAAATACTTGTGTTAATGTTTGCAAGTCCCGTAGCATGCACGTATGGTAACCGTTGTGTGACAAATTTGAAGCATGAGGTATTTCATTGAGTGTCATCCCTTGTGTGGAGGTCGGGATCGCGCGATGGTTAACTCCTACCAACCCTTCCCCTAGGAGCATGCGTGTAGTACTTTGTTTTGATGACTTGTAGACTTTTGCAATAAGTATGTGAGTTCTTTATGACTAATGTTGAGTCCATGGATTATACGCACTCTCACACTTCCACCATTGCTACCCTCTCTTGTACCGCGCAACATTTGTCGGTACCATACACCCACCATATACCTTCCTCAAAACAGCCACCATACCAACCTTTCATGGCATTTCCATAGCCATTCCGAGATATATAGCCATGCAACTCTCCACCGTTCTGTTTGCTATGACACACTTCACCATTGTCATATTGCCATGCATGATCATGTAGTTGACATCATATTTGTGGCTAGGCCACCATGCATAATTTTTCATACATGTCACTCTTGATTCATTGCACATCCCGGTACACCGCCGGAGGCATTCATATAGAGTCATACTTGATCTAGTATCGAGTTGTAATACCGAGTTGTAAATCAATATAACTGTGATGATCATCATTATTAGACCATTGTCTCAAAAAAGAAAAAAAAGAAGGAAAGGACAAAGAAAAGAAAGAAAGGCCCAAAAAAAGAAAAGAAAAGAAAAGAAAAGGGACAATGCTACTATCTTTTTCCACACTTGTGCTTCAAAGTAGCACCATGATCTTCATGATAGAGAGTCTCTTGTTTAGTCACTTTCATATACTAGTGGGAATTTTCATTATAGAACTTGGCTTGTATATTCCAACGATGGGCTTCCTCAAATGCCCTAGGTCTTCGTGAGCAAGCAAGTTGGACGCACACCAACTTAGTTTCTTTTGTTGAGCTTTCATACATTTATAGCTCTAGTGCATCCGTTGCATGGCAATCCCTACTCACTCACATTGATATCTATTGATGGGCATCTCCATAGACCATTGATACGCCTAGTTGATGTGAGACCATCTTCCTCTTTTTGTCTTCTCCACAATCACCACTCTAGTGGTATGTCCATGGCTCACGCTCATATATTGCGTGAAGTTGAAAGAGTTTGAAAAAATTTAAGTATGAAACAAGTGCTTGGCTGAAACCGGGGTTGTGCATGATTGGAATATTTTGTGTGACGAAGATGGAGCATAGCCTAACTATATGATTTTGTAGGGATGAACTTACTTTGGCCATGTTATTTTGAGAAGACATGATTGCTTTGTTAGTATGCTTGAAGTATTATTATTCTTATGTCAATATGAACTTTTATTTTGAACATTCATGCCACAACAAAGAGATTACATTGAGAATTATGTTAGTTAGCATTCCACATCAAAAACTCTGTTTTTATCATTTACCTACTCGAGGACGAGCAGGAGTTAAGCTTGGGGATGCTTGATACGTCTCCAACGTATCTATAATTTTTATTGTTCGATGCTATTGTATATTCTGTTTTGGATGTTTAATGTCCTTTGTTATACACTTTTATATTATTTTTGGGACTAACCTACTAACCCAAGGCCCAGTGCAAATTGCTGTTTTTTGCCTATTTCAGAGTTTCGCAGAAAAGGAATATCAAACGGAGTCCAAACGGAATGAAACCGTCGGGAGAGTTATTTTTGGAACCGTATCTACCCAGAAGACTTGGAGTACGAGCGAGGGAAAGAAAGAGGTGGCCACGAGGGTCCAGGGCATGCCCCCTCCCCCTGGGCGCACCCCCCACCCTCGTGGGCCCCCTCTGGCTCCCCCGATGCCCTCCTTCCTCCTATATATATCCATGTACCCTGGAAACATCGAGGCAACAGAGAAAACCCTAATTCCACCGCCGCAACCTTCTGTTCCCGTGAGATCCCATCTTGGGGCCTATTCCGGAGCTCCGCCGGAGGGGGGATCTACCATGGAGTGCTTCTACATCAACGCCATAGCCTCACCAATGTGTTGTGAGTAGTTTACCACAGACCTTCGGGTCCATATTTATTAGCTAGATGGCTTCTTCTCTCTTTTTGGATCTCAATACAAAGGTCTCCTCGATCTTCGAGGAGATCTATTCGATGTAAACTTTTTGCGGTGTGTTTGTCAAGATCCGATGAATTGTGGGTTTATGATCAAGATTATCTATGAACAATATTAAATTCTTTTCTGAAATATTTTATGTATGATTATAATATCCATCCAAGTCTCTTCGAATTATTGTCTTGGTTTGGCCTACTAGATATATAGTTCTTGCAATGGGAGAAGTGCTTGGCTCTGGGTTCAATCTTGCGGTGTCCTTTCCCAGTGACAGTAGGGGCAGCAAGGCCCTGATGTCTTGTAACACCCCAGATGTAACACCTTCCATTTATGGCAATATATGAAACGTTGACTTCATCATTTCCATTCTGGGCTCTTCTTTCATTTCGGGTTTCTTCGTTTTATCGCGTGTGTGTGTGCATTTCATCCATGTCATGTTATCATGTGCATTGCATTTCATTCGTGTTGTCACTTGCACCCGGTCCCACTTGCCTCTTCCCGTTGTCCATTTCGAGTTCCGACACTCACACACGTGTCCGTGGCACCCCCGAGTCCTTCTTTCGTGTGTGGCTGTGTAACGTTCCCGGTATGAGGTGAGACTTGTCGTGCATTGTTGTTTTGGTACGTGTGGGTTGCCTGTCAAGTTTCATCGTGTTTGGAGTTCGTTTGGTACTCCAAAGGTTAAACTAGTGGGCTAAAAGCACCTCTTCCTTTTGGCCCAAGACCCCCTCCACAACAGCCCACTAACTCAGCACAACCACTCCCATCATCTCGGTCGTCGGATCACGAACGTGTGGGCAAAAACCGCTCCCCATTTGGAGTTTCCTAGCTGCCTATGCCTATAAAAATGTCCCCCACGTCCATTTTTGCGGACGAAACCCTAGCTCCTCCCTCCTTGCGCCACCTGACACGTCTGGGACGGATCGGACACGTCCGCCCGGATGTGCCGGACGAAAAAACAGTGCGACACGTCACCACCGCTGCCGCCAACTCCACCGCGCCGCCGTCCGGGGCCGATGGCCCGGATCGGGCCGCCGCCGCCCCGCGGCTGCCTCCGCCCCGCCGCCGGCTTGCCGCCCGCCCCCGCCGGCCGCCACCTCCATCGCCGGACCCCGCAGCCGCGCCGCCCCGGCACTCCGCCGGCCGCCTCTGCCTCCACCGGCCGCGCCGCCGGCCGGCCCCGAGCAGCTGCTGCCCCTCCGGCCGCCTCGGGCCGCCGCCTCGGGTGCCATCGCCGGCCACCTCGGGCCCCGCCGCCGCCGCCCCGTCCGCTGCCGCCCTCTCCTCGCCGACCGCTGGCGCCGTCCTCCACCGTCTCCGGTGACAGCTCCGGCGAGAGCTCCGACCGAATCCTGATCTGGTCCACGCGGGACCAGATCCATCGGTTCGGTGATCCAAACGGCCATCCCGATCCCGCACCGACTCGTCTCGCTCCGTCCCGTCCACGTTTGAATTTTCAGAGGGTATATTTTCCACCAAGTCCCAGTTTTCCGTTAATTTGTTGCCCTCTTTGACATGCAATAACTTCGCGCTTGTAGATCCGTTTTGGGCGTGTAATATGTCAAAATATTCGTTAAGATGTGCTCTTCATTTTATTCCATTGTGGCATGCTTGTTTGAGTTCATCTTTATGACCTAATCATCGTTGCAAGAGTGCTATATGTTTAAAACTGCTGTTATTTGTAAATTTGTTGCCATGTTTGAGATGTGATAACTTGGTGCATGTTGGTCCAAATGGAGCATATGATATGTCAAAATGTTCATTGTGAAGTGCTCTACATGATGGTTGCTGTAGCATTCATGTTAGGTGTCATATTACCATGTTAATATCTATTGCAAAAGTGCATGTGGCTGTTAAGTGCTGAAACTTGTTGTGAGATGTTGTTTTGACTTGCTCATTGCTATTGATGTGTTTGTCCTCATGTCACATGTCAATATGTTTTAGAAGCACAATCATATGGTCTTTGCTGTGGTGCAATCCACTTTCCATGTTATGCCTTGACGTGACTTAAACAAGCTTGTAAACATGCCATGCCAATGTTGCTGTTTTTATACTTAGTGAAAAAACTGCTAAGTCTGGAATCTGTTAACCTGATGCCATGTTTGCTTGATGCCCCACTCATATCCATGCATGTTTTAGTATGTCAAATGATAATTCCTTGTTGTCCATGTTATGCTCTATCCATCCATGCCCTTATTTGCATATATGGCCTGATGTAGCTTATTTATTTCTTGCACTCAAGTTGCTATAAATTTACCTGTCAGGTTTTTATCAGCATGATCAATTTGGTGAAGCTTGTTGCTATTGATCCAAGGCTCCTATGGAGTTGATCCAATGGAGATGTTTGATGTATGATATGTCTATTACATGTCCATGATCCTTATAAACTTAGTGGAGTTGATATGCATGTTGTTTTGTGCCTCTGAAGGCAGCATCGTGATGATGTTTTTTGCTTTCCCAGATTTTGACCAAGTCTGGATAAATTTATTGCAACTTGCCATGCTTGGTTAATTGTGTTCCATTAGGTTTTTGGGTGTGTTTTAAGTTCATGCTTGTTAAATATCATATCTACTTCATGTCCATGCCCTTTGTCTCCATGTTTGAGTGATGTAGCATAATTATTTCTTGCTCCAAAGATGCCATGTGGCTGTAAAATGTCGTTTTGTGTGAATATTGTTTTGCTTGCCATTTGCAAACCGTGTGTCCGTTTCCGGCGATCTTTATATCGATTTCAACCGAAATCTTCCCCTCTATCCCGTGGCTTGCTTGGGTTTTTAAGATGAGGCCTTCTCCATCATCATCTCCTTAGGCTCAAATGCTTCCACATGCATACGCACATCATACTTGTATCATGTTGATTGTGCATTGCACGGAGTTTGATGTTGTGTCGTGTTGTGTTCTTGTGTTGAGTAGAGCCGGGAGCCGAGACCAAGTTCGAGGGTCTTGCCGAGCCTGAGTACGAGGAGCCGTCTTACGATCCCTCCGTGGAATCAACATGCAAGATGACCTTACCCAGATATCATTACTATCTCTGCTTATGCTAGATGTCTCGCTCTTTAGCTTATTGCCTCGATGCCTATGTCTGTTTGTCAGCCTCCTATTGTTGCCATGAACCTCTCTAACCACCCAACCTAGTAAACCATTGTTTGGCTACGTAAGCATCGCTCAGCCCCTCTTATAGCATTGTTAGTTGCAGGAGAAGATTTGAAGATTCTTGCTTCATGTTGAAGTTATTGTTGGGATATCACAATATATAATCTGTTAAACCAAATCATCTATATATTGGTAATGGGTGGAAGGATAAGCCTCTTGCTTGGTGTTTTGTTCCACTCGTGCCACCCTAGGAACTGTTTAAACCGGTGTTATGTTCCTTGATTTTGCGTCCCTAACACGGTTGGAGTTTATAGGCCCCCCTCGATAACCCGCTTAGCGCTAAAGCTTTTCCAGCAAGGCCCAACATTGGTTTTACATTTGCCTAATAACTTAAAATTTGCATAGGGACTAGCTATCCCGTGGACTTAATTAACAACCCCCGGGCCAGTGCTTCTCATGAATGTTGGTCCAACCGGGCAGACTACGGGGCCGCCTTGGGGAAACCCAAGGTATTTGGTATTTTCCTGTAGGCTGTCCCATCCGGTCGTGGCCTGAGACGAGATACGCGTGGCTACTATCAGGGTGTCGGCACGCCGAGAGGTCTTGCTGGATTAGTTTTACCTTTGTCGGAATATCTTGAGCACGGGATTCCGAGAATACTCGGGTCTTACCACCTTCGAATTGCGACTCCGCAGATCGTGAGCTTGTGATGGGCTAAGTTGGGACACCCCTGCAGGGTTTGATCTTTCGAAAGCCGTGCCCGCGGTTATGTGGCAGATGGGAATTTGTTAATATCTGGTTGTAGAAAACTTGACACCATGTTCGGAATACACTACCAGCGTGAGTAACCGTGACGATCGCTTTCCGAAGGGGTTCGGGAAGTGAACACGGTGGGGTTATGTTTGACGTGCTTAGATAGGATCACTTTGTGATCACTTTGTCGGTCGTTGGCACTTCTCTTCTCGCTCTAAACACGTAAGCTAGTGCTAGTGCAGCTGCAACCTTGTTTTAAGCCTTTTCCACACCTAAAGCTTTGATAGTATTGCTACCCGGGAACGAGATTGCTGAGTCCTCCGTGGCTCACAGTTTCTACACAACACCAGATGCAGGTACCGATGAGAACTACTCAGGAGATGGGACAGAGTTGTATTGGGAGTTCGATGAAGAGCGTGGGCGATACTACGTGTCTTATCCCGACGATCAGTAGTGGCTTCTACTAGGGGCGATCAGACCTTGTGTGGCTTTATTTATGGTATCTTTCATTTGGATCTTCGTCCGTAGTCGGACTGTGATGTTATTTGGATGATGATTGTTTATGTAATGCAATGTGTGATGTGGCGAGTGCAAGCCAACTACTCTTATGCAATTTCATCCCTCTTTTACATGAGTTGTGCAAAGATACCATTCTTGAGATCATTCCAGTATGATATTATGCCTTTAAGTCGTGCCTCGACACGTGGGAGGTATAATCTCATACTGGGCATAACAAGTTGGTAATCAGAGCCTTCTCCGACCTAGGAGCCCCCACTGATTGATCGAATCATTGACGGTTGAGACTAGGCACACACATATATATATCGGAAGTAGGATTTCTTTTTACTCCTCATCCCTTTATCACTCTGGTGAGGACTCCTGACGATTGCTTTATCTCTTCTACTCTCAAAAATTCACTAAATTTTTTTTAGGATCACGCGAGTATTGTTTGGATTGTTCCGATATATTTGTGGCGAGAACATTGTTCTCGATGCCTCCTGTCATTTAGGCGTTGTGGCAGTGTCATGGGGAGTTGAGCTGCGAGGTGTTGTCGTCACAAATCTATCGCAGCAGATCTGGAATACTTAAGACGGCCGACATCGAAAACTCTTCTATGCGGTTAGTGGTGAGATAACCCCGACATCACCCACTACTGGGGAGGTAGTTCGAGAGTATTGCCATAGCTTGTATAGCAGATGCATTTCGAAGGTCCGAGGTAAACGGTTTCCGGAAATAACTGGTTATGTGTTGAAGGATGGATACAGCTGGATGTAGGATTAGAGTTGAGTGCGCGGTGCTTCCCCTGTATCCCCAACACCTGATTGCATAACTGGAATATTTCGGAAATTAATAGGTGGGTTCATCTAGTAGCTCATAGGCATTCTTCCAACGAATGCATGATATGGAGTTCGGGGTTCTACATTGAGTGAAGTGGTTTTATGGGCGTTGTTCCGATTGGGAGTTGCATCTTAAAGGGTCCTTGGCTATGCTGATCCGGGGATTGCAAAACCCTTTTGTAACACGTTCCATGAGCTTTCAGCATGAACATGTGGAACGAAGCTTCTATCTTGTATTTGTTCTATCTTCTCCTTGTTGTTTTTATTTACCTTTTGTTATCCCAAGTGGCTTCTCGAGAATATTGTTGTACCATTAAACTGTGGATTACATTCGTTCATTTTGTTCGGATGTTCTTGTGAAGATTTATGTTGCAATTCTAGCCGTTGATTCAGCTTATATATTTCAATCAATGGCTAATAGTTGTCATCTCATTCAGGATGGCTGCTAAGAAGGTTCCCAACGCTAACCCAGAGGGTGAAGAAGTTCCTAATCGTCCTCCTTCCCCTCCTCCTCCGTCTGAGGCATGGAGAGCAATTATGCAAGCGACCAGCCAGAACACCCATATGCTTATGCAAATGATGCAGAACATTCAAGCCAACCAAGGAAATCAAGGTGGTCATGGGAACCAAGGCCAAGGCAATCTGTTCAATCAACCTCACTTTGCAACCCTCAACCAATTCCTGGCAAACCAACCGAAGGCGTTCAGTTACTGTGTGGATCCGCTAGATGTTGAAGACTGGATAACAGACATCAAGAAGCATTTCGAGTGCAGTAGCGTGAGACCTGAGGATTATGTCAAGTTTGCTGCCTTCCAACTCAAGGACCAAGCCGCTGATTGGTGGCAACAATACAAAGATTCCAGAGAAGGACGTGAAATCTCGTGGACTGACTTCTGCAAGGATTTCCGCTCTCACCACATTCCAACTAGTGTCATCGAAGGCATGCGTGAGCAATTCCGCAACCTGAAGCAAGGCACCATGTCCGTTTATCAATATAATGTCAAGTTCCAGAATCTTGCCCGCTATGCCAAGCAAGACATCCCAGATGCCAAGAGCAAGATTTATCAGTTACGTGGTGGTCTGAAGGATGAACTCCAACTAGCTCTCACCTTGTTCGAGCCGGATGAATTTGATCAATTCTATAACATGGCTCTTAAGCAAGAGGCAGCCCAGCTCAAGGTTGAAGCTTCCAAAAAGAGGATCAGAGATGTTGTTCACTCCTCCTCTTCTTCCCAAGTCGTCGCAAAGCAGCAGAAGTTTTGGCTTCCACCTCCTCCAGTGCTCCGCCCTCCAAGCAACAACAAGCACTCGGGTGGCCGTGGTTTCTCCCACCCACCCAACCCAAGCAATCAGTCCAAGACTCAATTTCAAGCTTCAAGGGCAAGTGGTCCTTATTGGCCTCTCTCAGAAGTGACTTGCAACAAGTGTGGGCAGAAGGGTCACTATGCTAACAAGTGTACTCAAAGGCGCCTTCCACTTCCTCCTCCTGTCAGCAATGCTATTGTCAAGCACAATCCCAAGCATGCAAGAGTGAACTTGATGAATGCAGCTCAAGCAGAGAATTCTTCAGATGTGATAATTGGTAATCTTCTGGTTAACTCAATTCCTGCAAAAGTCTTGTTTGATTCTGGTGCATCACTTTCCTTCATGTCATGTCCATTTGCATCCAAGCACAACGTGGGTACAATAGACTTACCACATAAGTTATCAATTATTTCTCCGGGCAAACACATGACTTCCACCTCAATGGCTCCGGATGTATCTATTCACATGGGTGATTACAATTTTCTGGTTTCTCCGGTTATTCTCGGTAACTCCGACATTGATCTTATTATAGGGATGGATTGGCTCTCCAAGCATGATGCAAACATTGATTGCGCAAATAAGGAAGTCAAGCTTACTCATCCTGATGAAGACGTGATTATCTTCGTAGCTCGAGATAACATAATCAGGCTATTCTCTCTCAATGACAAGGGCGAGATTAATGCCATTTCTCAGATTCCGGTGGTCAATGAATATGAGGATGTTTTCCCTGAAGAGCTTCCAGGCATGCCACCGCATCGTCAAGTTGAATTCGTCATTGAACTCGAGCCCGGTACCGAGCTAGCATGTGGGCGTCCGTACAAGATTTCTCCTGAAGAGTTGAAGGAGCTGAAGAAACAACTCGATGAGCAAGAACGTATGGGTCTAATCAGGCCTAGTACTTCTCCTTGAGGCTGTGGTGTTCTATTTGTCAAGAAGAAGGATGGCACGGAGCACCTTTGCGTTGATTACCGGCCATTGAACAATAAGACAATAAAGAACAAGTATCCGCTCCCCAATATCAATGAATTGTTCGAGCAGCTCAAAGGAGCAAAGGTGTTCCCAAAGCTCGATCTCCGGATGGGTTACCATCAGATTCATATCCGTGAAGAGGATATTCACAAGGCCGCATTCAGAACAAGCTATGGCTCCTATGAATACACAGTCATGTCTTTTGGCCTCGCAAATGCTCCACCCACCTTCTCGAGGATGATGCACTTCATATTCAACCCCTACACCAATGAATTTGTTTTCGTCTATCTGGATGACATCTTGGTATTCTCCAAGAATGAAGAAGACCATGCCAAGCACCTCCGTTTGGTCCTGGACAGGCTCCGTGAACACAAGTTCTATGCGAAGTTCTCCAAATGTGAATTGTGGCTGGATAAGGTCTTATATCTTGGCCATATCATCTCTGCTGAGGGTATTTCTGTCAACCCCAAGAAAGTTGAAGCTATTGTCGACTGGGAACCCCCGCAGAATGTCAAGCAACTCCGAAGCTTCCTTGGTCTCGCTAGCTATTGCAGAAGGTTCGTCGAGAACTTCTCCAAGATTGCCAAGCCTCTCTCCAACCTGTTGCAGAAGAATGTCAAGTACTCTTGGACTCCTGATTGTGATGTGGCATTCAAAACACTAAAAGAGAAGCTCATTTTTGGTCCAGTTCTTACTCCTCCGGATGAGTCCAAGCCCTATGAAGTCTTCTGTGATGCTTCTTTACAAGGACTTGGTGGTGTTCTCATGCAAGATAAGAAGCTTGTGGCATACACTTCTCGTCAATTGAAACCAAATGAGAAGCATTACCCCACACATGATCTCGAGCTAGCAGCAGTTGTACATGCCTTGATCATGTGGAGACACCTTCTGTTGGGCAGAAAAGTGAACATCTTCACCGATCACAAGAGCTTGAAGTACATCTTCACACAGCCTAACCTGAACCTTCGCCAGACTCGTTGGGTCGAGATGATCCAAGAGTATGATCCAAGCATTGAATACACACCTGGCAAGGCCAATGCCATTGCAGATGCCTTGAGCAGAAAGGCATATTGCAACAGTCTCCTTCTCAAACCGTTCCAGCCTTGTGAGTCATTCAGGAAGCTCAACCTCCAAGTTGTTCCGCAAGGCTTTCTTGCAAACCTTGAAGTTGCTCCTACCTTGGAAGATCAGATCCGTGAGGCCCAACTAAGTGATGCTATGGTGCAGAAAGTGAAACATGGTATTGCTAAGGGTACTCCCAAATACAAGTGCTATCGTGTTGATGAGAAAGACACCTTGTTCTTTGAGGACAGAATTGTGGTTCCCAAGGGTGATCTCAGGAAGCTCATAATGAACGAAGCACATGACTCCCTCCTCTCGATTCATCCCGGAAGCTCCAAGATGTACCAAGACCTCAAGCAATCATACAGGGAGATTGCCCAATTTGTGAATGAATGTGATGTCTGCAGAAGAGTGAAGGCAGAGCATCAACGTCCAGCCAGTCTCCTCCAACCTCTACCTATTTCCGAGTGGAAATTCGACCACATTGAAATGGATTTCGTCACTGGGTTTCCCAAGTCCAAGAAGGGGAATGATGCTATCTTCGTAGTGATTGATAAGCTAACTAAAGTAGCTCATTTCCTTCCCGTCAAATAATCCATCAATGCAGCTTAGCTGGCAGAGTCGTACACCTCTAAAATTGTTTCTTTGCATGGCATTCCGCAAGTCATCTCCTCAGACCTTGGAAGTTTGTTCACATCCAAGTTCTGGGACTCCTTTCAGTCAGCCATGGGCACTAAGATCCGTTTCAACACTGCGTTTCACCCTCAGACTAGTGGTCAAGTCGAAAGAGTGAACCAGATCCTTGAAGACATGCTCAGAGCTTGTGTTATCTCTTTTGGCATGAAGTGGGAAGATTGTCTCCCGTTTGCCGAAATTTTTTACAACAACAGTTTCCAAGCAAGTGCCGGCAAAGCTCCGTTTGAAATCCTCTATGGCAGAAAGTGTCGTACCCCGCTCAACTGGTCCAAGACTGGTGAACGTCAACTTCTTGGTAATGATTTTCTCTCAGAAGCCGAAGAAATGTGCAAAGTCATACGTGAGAATCTCAAAGCCGCGCAATCGCGTCAAAAGAGCTATTATGATGGCAAGCATCGTGATTTGGTTTTCGACATTGGAGATCATGTCTATCTCCGTGTTTCTCCTATGAAAGGAACCCAAAGATTTGGTATCAAAGGAAAGCTTGCTCCTAGATATGTGGGCCCTTTCAAGATTCTTGGAAAAAGAGGCGATCTAGCCTATCAACTCAAGCTTCCCTCCAACTTTGCAAATGTTCATGATGTGTTTCACGTGTCTCAACTCCGCAAGTGCTTCAAGACACCTGAACACACCATTCCGTTCAAGGAGATTGATCTTCAACAAGACTTGTCTTACGGTGAGCACCCTGTTGCTATTCTTGAAGAAACTGGCGCAAGACCCGCAACAAGTCTATCAAGTTCTTGAAAGTGAAGTGGTCACACCATACCGACCGAGAAGCTACGTGGGAACGAGAAGATCACCTTCGTTCCGAGTATCCTTCCTCTTCCAGTCCGAGATCTCGGGACAAGATCTTTTTGTAGTAGAGGGGAGTTTGTAACACCCGAGATGTAACACCTTCCATTTATGGCAATATATGAAACGTTGACTTCATCAATTCCATTCTGGGCTCTTCTTTCATTTCGGGTTTCTTCGTTTTGTCGCGTGCGTGTGTGCATTTCATCCATGTCATGCTATCATGTGCATTGCATTTCATTCATGTTGTCACTTGCACCCGGTCCCACTCGCCTCTTCCCGTTGTCCGTTTCGAGTTCTGACACTCACACCCGTGTCCGTGGCACCCCCTAGTCCTTCTTTCGTGTGTGGCCGTGTAACGTTCCCGGTATGAGGTGAGACTTGTTGTGCGTTGTTGTTTTGGTACGTGTGGGCCGCCTGTCAAGTTTCATCGCGTTTGGAGTTCGTTTGGTACTCCAACGGTTAACCTAGTAGGCTAAAATCACCTCTTCCTTTTGTCCCAAGACACCCTCCACAACAGCCCACTAACCCAGCACAACCACTCCCATCATCTCGGTCGTCGGATCACGAACGTGTGGGCGAAAACCTCTCCCCATTTGGAGTTTCCGAGCTCCCTATGCCTATAAAAACGTCCCCCACGTCCATTTTTGCGGACGAAACCCTAGCTCCTCCTTCCTCGCGCCGCCGGACACGCCCGGGACGGACCGGACACGTCCGCCCGGACGCGCCGGACGAATCACAGCGCGACACGTCACCACCGCCGCCGCCAACTCCACCGCGCCGCCGTCCGGGCCCGCCGGCCCTGATCAGGCCCCAGCGGCCCACGCGCGCCTGCCGCCCCGCGGCTGCCTCCGCCCCGCTGCCGGCTTGCCGCCCGCCGCCGGACCCCGCCGCCACGCTGCCCCGGCACTCCGCCGGCTGCCTCCGCCTCCACTGGCCACGCCGCCGCACTTCGCCCCGCCGGCCGGCCCCGAGCAGCTGCTGCCCCTCCGGCCTCTCCCGCCAGCCGCCTCGAGCGCCACCGCCGGCCGCCTCGGGCGCCGCCGCCGCCCCCCGGAGCGCCGCGCCCCGCCGCTGGTGCCTCGGCCGCCGCCCCGTCCGCCGCCGCCCTCTCCTCGCCGACCGCCAGCGCCGTCCTCCACCGTGTCCGGTGAGAGCTCCGGCCGGATCCCGATCTGGTCCAGGCGGGACTAGATCCACCGATTCGGTGATCCAAACGGCCATCCCGATCCCGCACCGACTCGTCCTGCTCCGTCCCGTCCACGTTTGACTTTTCAGAGGGGATATTTTCCACTAAGTCCCAGTTTTCTGTTAATTTGTTGCCCTCTTTGACATGCAATAACTTCGTGCTCGTAGATCCGTTTTGGGCGTGTAATATATCAAAATGTTCGTTGAGATGTGCTGTTCATTTTGTTCCACTGTGGCATGCTTGTTTGAGTTCATCTTCATGACCTAATCATCGTTGCAAGAGTGCTATATGTTTAAAACTGCTGTTATTTGTAAATTTGTTGCCATGTTTGAGATGTGATAACTTGGTGCATGTTGGTCCAAATGGAGCATATTTTTAGATAAAATGCGAGAGCCCGACTTTATAGATAAAGCCACCAGGCGGAGTCACAACCATCACATGGCACCACATAAGTTTAACATAAAATGGCTAAGAAGTATGGGTACAAGGCATCCAGCCTGTCTTGGCGCGCAGGCCAGCCAAACGAACAGCCAAACCACTAAGAAACCGTCCTCCTGGGACGCCGCAGCAGAGAAGAAGCCGTAGATTTCATTTTGGATAGCATATCGTCGAATGCCTCTAGGTCCCCATCCTTAGTCAATGATCTCCACTGCTGCAAAAAGACATTGGCTTCAAATAAGCAACTCACTGGGTTAGCCGGGAAAATGTGTTCAATACTGAACTTGTTCCTAGTAGTCCAAAGCGACCAACAAATCGCACCCCAGCCCACCATGAAAACCCGCTTAGACCAGCCTGCTAGGGAATTAATACAACGCCGTAGATCCTCAAAAGTGGATGGGTTCCAATTAACACGAAGCCAAAGTCTAATGCAACTCCAAATGAATTTAGCCAAATAGCACTTGAAAAAGATATGCTCGGTATTCTCCAGGGCACCACACAGTTGGCAACTGTCAGAGCCCGGCCCGTTCCTCTTCTTGATCTGGTCAGCCGCTAGAAGTTTGCGATGAAGAGCTTGCCAAAGGAAGATTTTAATCTTAGGAGGGATGCGGGCAGACCAAATGTATTGAAACTTGTCAGTGCGACTACCAGTGATAAATTTCGAATATGCCGACTTAACAGACAAACGCCCCGATGAGGAATGGGGCCAAAAAACGGAGTCCTCTTCCTCCGAGAGCAGGGGGAAGCAGGCAGTAAGGCGTTGCCACTCTTCCAACTCCACAGGGGAAAGAGAACGCCGGAAATCTAAAGCCCAACCCTGAGCCGAGAGCTCAAAGATAGAGATCTCGGGATCAGCACAATACAAAAACAGATTCGGGTGAGCCATCGCAAGCGTGGTGTCCCCAACCCACCAGTCTAACCAAAAATGAGTAGATTTACGGTTAAGAACAACGAATTTCACAAGGGACCGGAAAATCGGTCTAATACTAACAAGCTGGCGCCAAAATTGAGAGCCACCAGAAGAGGGAGCGAACATAGGGCTCGAGGAGCGGAAGTATTTAGCTTTGAGAAGGTTAAGCCAAGCAGGGCGATCATAAAGGAACATAATCTTCCACCACCATTTTAACAAAAGGCCATTATTTATGATTCTGGTATTAATGATGCCAAGGCCCCCCATGTTCTTAGGTCTACAAATGAGATCCCCTTTAAGCCTCCTATATTTGCGTTTATTATCGGAGGAATTCCAGTAAAAGGCACCCCTATGCTTATCGAAGCCCGAGTGAGTCCCTTCGGACACAAGATAAACGCCCATTAGAAACATCGAGAGAGAGGAGAGGCAGGAGTTGGTAAGGGCAACCTTGCCCGCCTGAGAATTATAACGGCCTCGCCACGGCAAAACTCTATTGCCAACTTTAGTCATAGCCGGGGCAAAATCTTTGGCCAAAAGCTTAAGAGGGGAAATGGGTAAGCCCAAATATTTGAGAGTAAAAGATCCAAGAGAGCAGTTCAAAAGGTGGGCCACCCTCTGCGCTTCCGAGACAGGTACCCCAGTCACAATGACCTCGCTCTTAGAGAAGTTGATTTTAAGGCCCAACAAAGCTTCAAAGCATAGAAGCAGAAATTTCAGATTCGTGTTTATCATTAAGTTCAACCATAATGATGGTGTCATCTGCATATTGTAGGTGAGAGATGCCATTAGGAATGAGGTGGGAGCTAACAGGCGAAATGTGACCAGCAGCCGCAGCACGTGACAAAATGTGCGATAGAGCATCGGCTACAAAATTAAAAAGCAAGGGAGACGTCGGATCTCCTTGTCTCAAACCCCTACCGTTCGCAAAGAAATTACTGGTCTGGCCATTGACAGCAACCGCCGTGTGGCCACCAGTGACAAGTTGCATCAGACGGTGAACCACCGAACCATCGAAGCCCTTGGCCAACAAAACTTGGCGAAGAAACCTCCAGCTCACCGAGTCATACGCCTTTTCAAAATCAAGCTTAAGGACCACAGCCTTGGTGTTCTTACTATGAAGGTCATGAATTATCTCATGTAAGCAAAGCACCCCGTCCAAGATGAATCTCCCCTTAATGAACGCAGATTGGAAAGGGCTAATGACCCGATGGGCGATCGGAGAAACCCTAGCAGCCATGCCCTTGGCAGGGATCTTAGCAAAATTGTTTATCAAAGCAATGGGCCTAAATTGGGAGATCAAGTTAGCGCCTTTGACTTTAGGGATGAGTGTGAGTACTGCGTAGTTAAGTCTCGAGATGTCAACAGTCCCCAACCAAAAACCTTGATTTATAGCCATAATTAGGCCTTTTAGCTGAGGCCAGAATTGCCGGAAAAAAGGAATGGAAAAACCGTCAGGACCTGAAGCCGCATTAGAGTTGGCAGAACGGATCGTCTGGAAAATTTCCTCTTCTGTGGGTGGGATCAGCAAACTGTCATTATCAGCGTTCGAGAGCTGATCAAGAGGAGACCAGAAGGACGAGGCCAGCTTAAAACCTAGCTCAGTTTTAGCCGCTAGGAGGTTAGAGAAAAAATAAACCACATGACGCATAATCACCGTAGGGTCAGAAACCCTGACGCCGTCTATCATAAGGCTATCAATAATGCATCTCCGACGCCTACCGTTAGCAATAGCAAAGAAGTAGGATGTGGGAGAGTCACCCTTTAAGGTCCAGTTGATAGTACCACGCTGTTTCCAGTACACTTCCTCCTGCCTATGAATGCCCAGCAGCGCCTCTTCTAAACCATACCGAGTTTGCCATTCATTCGAGGACAGCCCAGAGCTATCGTGCGTTCGTCCAGAACGCTAATTTGAGCCACCAACCTAGCTTTGTCACGCCTTGACTCAGCGTAGTGGTTTTTAGACCAACCTCTAAGGAATCTACGAAGGAAATAAGAGCATTGATGCTAGTCATCCATTGGGCCAAAAGAACGGCGAGTAGAACAAAGGAAAGTCAGAATCTTTTGTGCCACCAACTCCTTGAAACCCTCCACATGTAGCCATGAAGCATCAAACTGAAACCTCGGGAGACCCACTGGGCACGTACCATCATCTAGAATCAAGGGGGTGTGATCAGAGCCAACACAAGGAAGGGCTCTAAGACTGACACGTGGGAAAAAAGAATCCCACAAAGGACAAACAAAACCCTATCAAGAACAGAACGGATGGGGGGAGTTTGATGGTTAGACCAACTGAAACATGCTCCAACCCTAGGAATCTCACGAATAGCCGTGTCCCTAATGAAAGCATTAAAAGCATCAACAAGAGGCCAAGAGAAGTTAGACGAGCTCTTGTCAGAAGGGAAACGAAGCAGGTTAAAATCGCCCCCGATCAAGAGGGGTAGTTGGCAAGATTCAATTTTAATATTAAGCTCGTCCAAGAAAGCATAAGACATCGCGTGGTCAGCCGGACCATATACCACCATGATTTCCAGCAAGGAAGTGAGAGATCGAAGAGAAACCACCGTGCTAGCCCAAAAAATGCCATGGTCAAAAGCCACAAAATCGAAAGTATCTTTTTTGGAACCAAGCAAAAAACCACCCAAATGACCAACCGAGGCCACAAAATTCCAATGAAATCTGTCTATCCCAGCAATGGCTGACAATTTGCTCGAGGAAAAGGAAGATTTGAAAGTCTCGACAAGGCCAATAAATTCTACGTTTTCAGACTGAACCAAGTCTTTAAGTTGGTCCCTGTGCCCCCTAGCACCGAAACCTCTAATGTTCCAGAATAAGGCCTTCATCTATAAGACAAATTTTTAATACGGAGACTCGACCTGCTCGGCGCCATGCAGGATTTTGCACGCTTCCCTGCCCCACGTTTAGAAACCACCGGGGGAGCTTGACACCTGTCATCTCCCCCCTCGCCCCCACCGGCCACAACCAGTGGGGCACCCGAACCCACCCCAGCCTCCTTGGCTTTCGCAATATCAGCCTGGGCTATTTCATTTGCCCTAATAATACCAAGAATAGACGAGGGAAATCCCAAGCTAGAGTCTAAGCAAATACCCACATCATCTAAAATTTTGAGCAAGTGATCATCAGCTTGTGAAGGAAGAACTAAATGCATAGGAGAGGGAACCGTGGGGAGGGAGGGGAGGGGGCTGGGAACGAACCTGAAGGGGGCAGATCCCGTGTTGCAGCACGCCGAGCAGCCCGATCGGCCACCCGCTCACCATTGTTGGAGACGTGGCCACTCTTGCGAGCCGTGGAAGCAGGCGAGCGCACAGGCACAGGGCGAGCACGTCTGGGGGTAGCTGTAGCAGAGGACGGGCCCGAGGCCGTACCCAGATCAGCATCAAGCCTTCGGCAGAGCCCAGTCGCGGACTGCCTAGAGCCACCAGAAGCACGGCTCTTGGCAGAGTATTTCTTGACAGAGGATTTCTTCTTCTTCTTGGAAGCATCGGGTCCAGCCGGGGGAAGATCTTCAATGCCAGACAAGGAGG
>LR738713.1:330205700-330219656 GCA_902687465.1 Secale cereale
GTTCCCCCCTCCGGAAGGGTGCCAGAACGGGTCTACATTAGTTTTCGGTGGCAACAGAGGCTTTCGGCAGTGGAACTCCCGATCTAGGTTATTTTCTGGAGGTTTTAGTATATATAGGAGGTGTTGGAGTCGGGGGCAAGCAAAGGAGGTCTCCGGGCTGTCCACGAGGCAGGGGCGCGCCGCCCACCCTCATGGGCAGCCCGTGGATCTTCATGTCCCCTCCGCTACTTCATGGGCTTCTTCTGGTCCAAAAATCACCTCCATTGAGTTTCAGGTCAATTGGGCTCCGTTCGATATTCCTTTTGTGCGATACTCTAAAACAGCAGAAAAACAGAAACTGGCACTGGGCTCGGGGTTAATAGGTTAGTCCCAAAAATCAAATACAAGTGTATATAAAAGCCCATAAAACATCCTAGAAGGATAATATAATAGCATGGAACAATCAAAAATTATAGATACATTGGAGACGTATCAGGCACGTATTGTATTGTTGCCATCGAGGATAAACAAATGGGGTTTATATCATATTGCTTGAGTTTATCCCTCTACATCATGTCATCTTGCTTAAGGCATTACTCTGTTCTTATGAACTTAATACTCTAGATGCATGTTGGATAGCGGTCGATGTGTGGAGTAATAGTTGTAGATGCAGAATCATTTCGGTCTACTTGTCACGGACGTGATGCCTATATATAATGATCTTGCCTAGATATTCTCATAACTATGCGCTTTTCCATCAATTGCTCGACAGTAATTTGTTCACCCACCATAGAACACTGCTATCATGAGAGAAGCCACTAGTGAAACCTATGGCCCCCGGGTCTATCTTTATCATATTACTTTTCCTTCAATTTCTGTCGTCATTGCTTATTGCTTTATTTACTTTCTATTCTTATACCAAAAATATTATACTATCATATCTATCAGATCTCACTTTCGTAAGTGACCATAAAGGCATTGACAACCCCTTATCGCGTTGGACGCAAAGTTCTTATTTGTTTGTGCAGGTGCGAGGGACTCGCGCGTGGTCTCCCACTGGATTGATACCTATGTTCTCAAAAACTGAGGGAAAAACTTACGCTATTGTGTTGCATCACTCTTTCCTCTTCGAGAGAATACAACCCAAGCTCGAGAAGTAGCAATATCTAGCGGAAGGAGTTCAATCACCATTTGGCCACTCGACCAGTTGCATCTTGATTGTTCAGAATTTCTGATAACGGGGCGTCGTTGACGATTGAAATTGAATGATTCGAGAAGTAATGAGCAACTTTCTTTGCGGTCAAGTAAGTCCCATACACAAGCTTCTGGTAATGCGGGTATCTTTGCTTGGAGGGAGTCAATACTTCGGAAATGTAATAGATTAGGCGTTGGACTTTGTAGGCTTTGCCTTCTTCTTCCCGCTTGACCGTGATTACAGTGTTGACAACTTGTCTGGTGGCTGCGATGTACAGTAATAGAGGCTCTTTGCTAACTGGGGCAGCAAGCACCGGCTGGGTGGAAAGCAGGGCTTTGAATTCCTCAAACGCTACTTCAGCTTCAGAATTCCACTCGAACTTTTCAGACTTATTCATCAATCGGTAGAGAGGTAATACCTTCTCTCCGAGATGAGAAATGAACCGACTCAATGCGGCCAAGCAACCAGTTAGCTTCTGGACGTCGTGTATACGCATGGTGCGCTTCATTCGGAGGATGGCACTGACTTTCTCTGGGTTAGCGTCGATTCCTCGTTCGGAAACGAGGAAACCGAGTAACTTGCTGCCTGGAACTCTGAATGTACATTTCGACGAGTTGAGCTTGATATCATAGCTTCTTAGTTTTGCGAACGTCTCAGCGAGGTCAGTCAGTAGGTCGGAACCTTTACGTGACTTGACCATGATGTCATCCATGTATGCTTCCACGTTCCGACTGATTTGCTTCAGCAGACACTTTTGAATCATGCACATGAAGGTAGCGCCGGCATTCTTGAGACCAAAAGGCATGGTGACATAACAAAAACACCCAAATGGGGTGATGAATGTTGTCTTGATTTCGTCGGGTCCAAACAGCCGGATCTGATGGTACCCGGAATACGCGTCTAGAAAAAGACAAACGCTCGCACCACGCAGTCGAGTCAACTATCTGACCGATGCGGGGGAAAGGGAAATGATCTTTCGGGCAGGCCCAATTGATATGCTTGAAATCAATGCACATGCGGAGGGATTTGTCCTTCTTGGGGACCATGACCAAATTGGCGAGCCACTCGGAGTGGTAAATCTCGCGGAAGCCGAGCCACCTCTTCGCCAATTGCTTTCCTCTTCTCCGCGGCGGACCGACAGAGATGTTCCTTCATGGGTTTCACTTTTGGGTCGACTCGCAAACGGTGCTCAGCCAGTCCCCTGGGTACACCTGGCATGTCGGATGGTTTCCATGCAAAGATGTCCCAGTTCTCACGGAGGAACTGGATGAGCGCTTCTTCCTATTTGCTGTTGAGTTTGGTTGAGATGTGGGTCGGAGGTGCATTGGGGTCAGTGGGATGAATATGCACATGCTTCGTCTCTCCCGCTGACTCGAACGCTGACTCGGAAGCTGGCTTCTTAGCATGCAACAAATCACTCAGATCCACATTCTTTTGGTACTCCTCCATCTCCACTGCTCCCATCTGCTCGTCAGCAACTTTCGAGCCTTTCTAGAAGCATTCTTCTGCCTTCTGCCAATTCCCTGTGACGGTTATCACGCCTTTAGGCCCCAGCATCTTCAGTTTGAGGTACACATAGCACAGTCGAGCCATGAAACGGGCATAGGCGGGCCTGCCCAATATGGCATGGTAAGCATTGTGGAAGTCCACCACCTCAAACGTCAGCTTCTCTTTGCGGAAGTGTGTCGAGTCGCCAAAAACCACGTCGAGGGAAATCTGACAAAGTGAGTCGGCTTTCTTTCCGGGGATGACCCCGTGAAACCTCATGTTGCTCTCACTTAACTTGGATAACGGAATGCCCATCCCCCGGAGGGTTTCAGCGTACAGTATATTCAGGCCACTGCCGCCATCCATCAGAACTTTAGTCAATCGAGTACCGTCAACAACTGGGTCGACCACCAACGCCTGCCGCCCAGGGGTAGCAATGTGCGCGGGATGGTCGGACTGGTCGAATGTAATGGGAGTCTTGGACCACTTTAGGTACGTCATTGTTGCTGGAGCAACCATGTTGACTTCTCTATTGATAACTTTCAGTCGACTCTTGCTCTCGACATCAGCAAAAATCATTAATGTGGAGTTGATCTGGGGGTTAACCTCCATCCCCTTCTTTGTCCTCGGACTCCTCGGATTCTGTATCCTTCTCAGCGGGCTGGTCTTTTTGGAAATTCTGAATCAGGAGCCGACACTGAGGAGTGGTATGTTTAGGGTAAACCAAGTTCCCCTCTTCGTCTTTCTTCGTGTGAATAGGACATGGTAGGTCGAGCACATCATTCCCTACTTGATCTTTTACTTTCTTGGGATCCAAGGGCCTTTAGGCTTTCCCTTGCCTTTTCCCTGGGTAACGACTGCATCTTCTCCTGGAACTGCTGGCTTTGCTTTGCGCTTCGGTTTCCGATTGGAATTCTGATCATCTTGGCCGACGGGTTTTTTGCCGCTACGGAGTCGGTCGGCCTCTTCTCCATTAGCATACCGACTGGCTATTTCCATCATCCAAGTCAGAGACATATCTCCTATCTGACCGAACTTCAGGTTTAGCTCTCTGTATCGTACACCCTCCTTGAAGGCGTAGACTACTTGATGCTCGGACACGTTCTCCACCGTGTGATGCAAGGTTGTCCACCTTTGGATGTAATCTCTCAGGGTTTCATTCAGCTTCTGAACGCAATGATGTAACTCTGCCAGTCCAGCAGGTCGTTTGCAGGTGCCTTCGAAGGTCCTGACAAACACTCGGGCCAGCTCCTCCCAGCTGTAAATGCTCCCAGGGGCCAACTAATTTAGCCAAGCCCGGGACGAGCCACCTAACATCAGGGGGAGATGCTTCATAGCCACATCATCATTGCCACAACCGATCTGCACAGCTACATGGTAATCTTCTAGCCAAGTGTCCGTCTTCGACTCGCCAGTGAACTTGCTTACCCCCGCCGCCAATATAAAGTTGGGGGGAATCTCGGCAGCCCTGATGGCATTGCTGAAACACTCGGGCCCAGAGACAGACGATCTGCTGCCACTCGGACGATCCCTGCCTTGTTCTTCTCTGTATGCTCGGTTCCTGTTGACCAGGCCTTGCACGAGAATCAACCTTGCGTCAAAACCGGGTCTTCTGGGATCTGGGGGGATCCTCCGCTCGTCGTCACACAGACGCCTGCCGTCATGTCGCCGGGGCGAGTACGACCCGCTTCCCGGAGGAGGCATAGGCACTCGGCGGCGATCATTGTGACCGAGTCTACGGTCAAACTATTCATCATTCTGACCCAGATGTTGTTCTTGATGGGGCCCACGGCCCTCGCGCCTTGGAGGCAACCTTGGGCTGTGAGTCGACCAGACGGTGTTTGCCACCACTGATCTGCTGTGAATTCTGTTACGCGACTGAGAGACGGGCGTGTTTTGCTCTCTTGCTGTCCGGAGCAGTGCCCGAATTTGCTGCAAGCCTCTCCCCGCCTCCGACTGAGACGGCTGGATCGAATCTGTGATGCGGGCCGCAGCTATGAGGTTCTGGATCGGTGTACGGAATACCTGAGGTTCGCGCGGGAATGATTTCCGCGGCCATCGACTGGATTTGGGAATCAGTCGACGGGCCCGATCGTCGAGTGAACGCTGGAGGTTTTCCAGCCGCGTGCGCTCAGCCACGGTGGCTAGGCACGTGGCCGCTAGAGCTCGAGCTTCCGGAGAATCCCCCAAGATAGGGGTGTAGAGTGCGTCTTTGTTGCGGCGGCAGAGCTCTTCCCTTTGCTAGGCGGTGAGGGGCTCGGGTATGTACCCGTCGTGGTCATATGATTGACCGTCGTTGTTGCCGCCGTTTCTGACGCGAGGGTACCGTGGCGGGCTGCATCGTGAGTCGACCATAAGGACTTCGGCCGCGGGGTCGCTGCTCCCGCACTCGGAAAGCGTGTCTACGGACCCATTCGACAGATCGACCAGCCTGTAGTGGTATTCGTCGGGCTCGATTGCCGCTACTTGAGGGGTGGTCGTCTGGCGAGCCACCACGTGCTTCACCCACCGCGGGAGCCGCGTCTGACCGGATCGCTTGCAGCGGCATCCAGCGGGGACGGCAGACGATGAAGGAGCCGACCGATACTGAGTCAACGAATGCTGGAGAAGAACGCCGCAGGCGCTAGCATGGAAGTGTGCTGCCCCGCGGACGGGCAGTGCTTCGACATTAAGGGGGGCCTCCTGGAGCCAAGCGGAGTCGTCGGCGACCAAGACGAGCGCGCCAAGTCGGATCTCGCGGCCCAACGTCAGACCACCGCCGAAAACCATGATGATGGAGGTCGGAGAAAAAAGCTTGCAACCTCACCGGAAGTCGCTAAGACACCTGCCCCACGGTGGGCGCCAACTATCGTGGTTCTAAGTCTGATAGTAAGAGTAGAGGATACATAGGAGGAGGCAAGGTTCTAGCTCCGGTGAGATTGTACACAAGATGTTTACGAGTTCGGGCACTTCTTGGAGGAAGTAAAATCCCTACGTCACGGTGCCCGAAGGCGGTCGACTGAAATGTATATGTGTGTGTGAGTTACAGGGGGTGTGAACCCTTGTACTAGAGGAGGGGGTGGCTTATATAGAGTGTGCCAGGACCCCAGCCATCCCCATGTTACAAAGGGTTCAATGTTCATTAAGTCAGGACGTTACTGATAACGCCTGTAATAAAGGATAGTAAAGGCCGTTGTTAATACGGATTGAATGTACGACCGTTGTTGATCTTGAGGAACCTTTGACCTTCATGGGTCGACTGGATTGAATGTATGGTCGAGTGTCCTTGTCCTGTCGAGTGTAGTTGGATCATCCGAGTGAAGGTAAGCAGTCGAGTGAAATGTCCTCTTGGGCCATACCAGTCGACTGTTTTTGTCGTCTTCGAATTGCCTCTTGAGCTTCTGGGGTAGTGACCTTGGGTGGGGTATCTAAGTCAGGCTTGTGACCCTACCCTAGGTCTGTGGCATCATCACCTTCGACTTCACAGCGACAATCAGCCAAGGCAATCCCAAAGGTATGCCAAATAAGAGCCAACTACCCAACTAATACCATGTCTCTGACATTGCTCAGATCTGTCATCGTTGCCATAGGAGCCCAACCACCACCTTGCTCGACGGACAAGCTGAACGCAATGTCTTTCACGTCCAACCTGTAGGAAGCACCAATGAAACCAAGAACTTCAATACAACACCCTAAAGAGGGGAAACTATGTTGAAGACGTCGCCTCCGCCCGACCCTACAGTAGGATCTAGACTTTCGTCCGAAGAACTTGATCCGAGAGTTGAGGATGTGCAGATCTCCTCAACGATGCCTCCAAGGAGAACAACAACGCCCGCGGGCGGTGTTGCCGCCCACCGTTGCTTGTCCTCAAGCAATTCAGTTGATAAACTGAAAGTTATAAAGAAAAACTTTGACAAACTCTGTTTGCTCTTGTTGTTGTAAATATGTAATCCAGCATTCAGGTTTTCAGCAATGATCATGAACTAACCACATTCACAATAACTTTCAGGTCTCAAGTCTACTCACATCAATGGCATAATCAACTAGCGAGCAATAATAATAAACCTCGGATGACAACACTTTCTCGAAACAATCATGATATGATATAACAAGATGGTATCTCGCTAGCCCTTTCTGAGACCGCAAAACATAAATGCAGAGCACCTTTAAAGATCAAGGACTGGCTAGACATTGTAATTCATGGTAAAAGAGATCCTGTCATGATCATACTCAATGGAAATTAATAGTAATACATGCAAATGACAGAGGTGCTCTCCTACTGGTGCTCTTTTATAAGAGGATGATGACTCTGCATAAAAGTAAATAGATAGGCCCTTTGCAGAGGGAAGCAGGGATTTGTAGAGGTGCCAGAGCTTGATTTTTAAATAGAGATGAATAAAATTTTGAGCGGTATACTCTCATTGTCAACATAACAACCAAGAATCTCGATATCTCCCATGCTACGCACATTATAGGTGGTTCCCAAACAGAATGGTAAAGTTTATACGCCCCCAACCACCAACAAGCACACTCCATGGCCATCCAAATCCACGGGGTACCGTCCAAACAAGCAACAGCCCTGGGAGAGTTTTGTTTAATTATTATGATTTTGAGCATGGGACTGGGCATCCCGGTTACCAGCCATTTTCTCGTGAATGATGAGCGGAGTCCACTCATCGTGAGAATAACCCACCTAGCAAGGAAGATATAGATAGCCCTAGTTGATACATGAGCTGTTCGAACATACAAAACGGAATTTCATTTGAAGGTTTAGAGTTTGGCACATGCGAATTTACTTGGAACGATGGGTAAATACCGCATATAGGAAGGTATGGTGGACTCATGTGGAATAACTTTGGGGTTTATGGAAGTGGATGCACAAGCAGTATTCCCGCTTAGTACAGGTGAAGGCTAGAAAGAGACTGGGAAGCGACCAGCTAGAGAGCAACAACAGTCATGAACATGCATTAAAATTAATCAACAATGAATGCAAGCATTAGTAGGACATAAATCACTATGAACATAAATATCGTGGAGGCTATGTTGATTTGTTTCAACTACATGCGTGAACATGTGCCAAGTCAGACCACTTGAATCGTTCAAAGGAGGATACCACCCCATCATACCACATCACAACCATTTTAATATCATGTTGGCACGCAAGATAGACCATTATAAACTCTCAGCTAATTAAGCATGGTATAAGCAGCTATGATCTCTAATTGTCATTGCAAGCATGTTTCATTCATAACCAGCTGAATTAGGAACGATGAACTATCATATTTGCAAAAACAAGAGAGGTCGAGTTCATACCAACTTTTCTCATCTCAATTAGTTCATCATATATCATCCTTATTGCCTTTCACTCGCACGACCGAATAGTGTGGATAATAATAATAGTGCACGTGCATTGGACTAAGCTGGAATCTGCGAACATTTAATACAAGAGAGAAGACAAGGTAATATGGCTCAAGGTTAAATCAACAATAAAGCATATGAGAGCCACTAAGCATTTTAAATCATGGTCTTCTACTCTTAACCCCCAAAGAAAAGAAAAGAAACTATTTACATGGTAAAGCTCCCAGCAAGCAAAAGAAGAACCGAAAATCTTTTTGGGTTTTCTTTTAATTATTACTACAAGGAAAGTAGACTAGCTAGAAGCTACGGCTAATATATTTTTTGTTTTTCTTAAGGTTTTTCTAACACACAAGAATAAGACTAAGAAAAAAAATGAAACTAAACATGGATGATACATTGAAAGAGTGTGAGCACCGACAACTAGAATAAGTGTGTGAACATGAATGTAAAGTCGGTGAGAAACACGTACACCCCCAAGCTTAGGCTTTTGGCCTAAGTTGGTCTATGGCCACGGATCGAAGCTACTCCCTCCAGTGTACTGAGATGTGTCCTCTGGGTGCCACTGGTTGGCAAGCTCATCCAGATCCCACCCATAAACAGACTGACGGTAAGGGTCGAGTGGTGGCTCCGGCTCAGGCTCTAAAGCTTGTGTCTGGCCCTGGTACTTGTAGAAGGCATCTGATGTAACGAGATATACGCCTGTAGAAAGATCAAACAGAAATGATGCAGGCAAGGTAACAATTTCACAATATTTTTCATCAAACCTTAATTTATAATTAAGCAACCTATCCTTGTCTTTAACAATAAAATCATGTGGTACCATGCTCTTGTAGTCTAGATAAACATGGGCAAGCAATTTTTCTTCCTTCTCATGATGCCTAATAGGTATTCTAAAATGTTCAGCAAGGCGAGAAGCAAAGATGCCTCCAAAGACGGGCCCCTTTGAGCGGTTCAGACTCAGTCGTTTAGCAACGACGGCACCCAAGCTAAAAGTTGTGTCTTGAAACAAAGCATGGCGTAAAATGACAATATCAGGGGCACTAAGATTCCCACTGTTCCCGCGACCAATTAAACATATACTAGCAAATAAAGCAATGTAGCGTAGAACAGAGAAGTGTATACTAGTGATTCTTGCCCCTGAGACTTGTCTAGTTTCCCCTACAGCTATCATGTCGATAAACCCTTCAACGTCTTCACGGCGTGGTTCATCAAGTCTACCTCCAAAGGGTATCTTACATACTTCACAAAATTCTAAGAGCGATATCTCCTTAATCTCATCATATAAGCGAAACTCCACTATAGGTGGTGTTTTCTTAGCATGAAAATGGAAACTTTGCGTGAAAATATTGGTGAGTAAGAGATACTGTTCACGCTGGTCGTGGAGGAAGTCGGTGAGGCTTGCATTATTTGCTAACCAATAAAAGTCTTCGTAAATCCCGGCGGACATCATGAAATCATTACAAGGCCATTCGCACGGTCGAACTTCCGCCATGCGAGGAAGATTATATTTGGGCTTCTTATTTTTTTTTTCTTCTTCTCCTCTGAGCTCTTACTGGAGGAGCCCCTCAACAATCTCTTTATCATTTTTCCTTTCTGAAAATTTCCGAAATTTTTAGTAACTCAAAATAAAAGTTAACCAAACTCAACAAGATTGATAGCAACAACTCCTGCTAGTGCCTAGAGACTGTATCATGCATTAGAACTACTTGGGACCAAGAAAATTTGACATGCAAGTTCAAAAGTAAGGTCACCATAGCAGCAAAAAATTGCAATAAATAAAGTACTAGACCAAAAACTAATTGGGCCAAGGGAGGAGTCACATACCAAGGAACAATCCCCCCAAATAGTTTGGTTAATGATTCTTTGAGCAAGGAGATAAAAATTGGCAGCAAGATGAGCTAGAACTCGTGCTTGATCTGGTTGGTGATTCTTTTGGGAGGAAGAAGAAGAGTATGGGTGCAAGAATAAGTGGAGGGGGGCCACATGGGGCCCACGAGGCAGGGGGTGTGCCCTGGACCCTCGTGGCCAGGTGCTGACTCCCCTAGCTGTGTGTTCTGTGCCATATGTTCTCAAATAATCCAGAAAAATTATATTTCATTTTCAGGGCATTTGGAGAACTTTTATTTTTGGGGTATTTTTTTATTGCATGGGTAAGTTTGGAAACAGACGGAAAAAACTATTTTTGCTTTATTTATCCTAATTAACACAAAGTAAAAGGAGGGTATAGAAGGTTTGTGCTATCTAGATTCACCTATCCCATGCTCATCAAAAGGAATCCATTAACAAGGTTGATCAGGTCTTGTTAATAAACTCTTTCCGAATAACATGAAACCGGAGAATTTTTGAATAACACTAGGTTACCTCAATGGGGATATGTATGTCCCCAACAATAAGAATGTCATATGTCTTCTTGACAGCAGGAAGAGGAAATTCAAAACCTCCAATGGTAATAGTTGAAATTTTTCTAATATAATTGATACTGTGGACCTGAGGTTGTTTCCTCGGAAAGTGTACCATATGCTCATTACCTTTGACATGAAAAGTGACATTGCCTTTGTTGCAATCAATAACAGCCCCTGCGGTATTCAAAAATGGTCTACCAAGGATAATAGACATACTATCGTCCTCGGGAATATCAAGTATAACAAAGTCCGTTAGAATAGTAACATTTGCAACTACAACAGGCACATCCTCACAAATACCGACAGGTATAGCAGTTGACTTATCAGCCATTTGCAAAGATATTTCAGTAGGTGTCAACTTACTCAAGTCAAGTCTACGATATAAAGAGAGAGTCATAACACTAACACCGGCTCCAAGATCACATAAAGCAGTTTTAACATAGTTTCGTTTAATGGAGCAAGGTATCGTAGGTACTCCCGGATCTCCTAGTTTCTTAGGTATTCCACCTTTGAAAGTGTAATTGGTAAGCATGGTGGAAATTTCTACTTCAGATATCTTCCTTTTGTTGGTAATAATATCTTTCATATACTTAGCATAAGGATTAGTTTTAAGCACATCAGTCAAACGCATACGCAAAAAGATAGGTCTAATCATTTTAGCAAAGCGCTCAAAATCCTCATCATCCTTTTTCTTGGATGGTTTCGGAGGAAAAGGCATGGGTTTCTGAACCCATGGTTCTCTTTCCCTACCGTGCTTCCTAGCAACGAGGTCTCTCTTATCATAACATTGATTCTTTGATTGTGGGTTATCAAGATACATAGCAGGTTCAATCTCTACATCATTATCATTGCTAGGTTGAGCATCATTATGAAAATCATCATTTATATTATCACTAGGTTCATGTTCATTACCAGATTGTGTCTCAACATCAACAGATATATCATTGGGATTCTCAGGTGTGTTAGCTACAGGTTCACTAGAAGCATGCAAAGTCCTACCATTTTTCTTTTTCTTCTTCTTAGAAGAACTAGGTGCATCTAAATTAGCTCTCTGAAAATCTTGCTCAATTCTCTAAGGGTGGCCTTCAGGATACAAAGTTTCCTGAGTCATCTTACCACCTCTAGTAGAAACTCTAACAACATAGTCACTATTCTTACTATTTAATTCATTGAGCAAATCATTCTGAGCCTTAAGTACTTGTTCTACTTGAGTGGTGACCATGGAAGCATGTTTACTAATGAGTTTCAGTTCACCTTTAGCTCTAGACAGATAATCACTCAAGCGTTCAATCATATAAGCATTGTGTTGTAATTGTCTACCAACATAAGCATTAAAGTTTTCTTGTTTCACAATAAAATTGTCAAACTCATCTAAGCATTGGCTAGCAGACTTATAACGAGGAATATCACCTTCATCAAATATATAAAGAGAATTTACCTTTACTACCTATGTCGGGTTATCAAGACCATGTATTTCTTCAATAGGTGGTAAATTCTTAACATCTTTAGGTTTAATACCTTTTTCTTTCATAGATTTCTTTGCCTCTTGCATATCTTCAGGACTGAGAAATAGAACACCTCTTTTCTTCGGAGTTGGCTTAGGGGCTGTTTCCGGAAGTGTCCAATTATTTTCATTGGCCAGCATATTATTCAATAATAATTCAGCTTGATCAACTGTTCTTTTCCTCAAAACACAACCAGCACAACTATCCAGGTGGTCTCTGGAAGCATCGGTTAGTCCATTATAAAAGACATCAAGTATATCGTTCATCTCAAGAGGATGATCAGGCAAATCATTAAGTAATTGGAGAAGCCTCCCCCAAGCTTGTGGGAGACTCTCTTCTTCAATTTGCACAAAGTTATATATTTCCCGTAAGGCAGCTTGTTTCTTATGAGCGGGAAAATATTTAGTAGAGAAGTAATACATCATATCCTGGGGACTACGCACACAACCAGGATCAAGAGAATTAAACCAAGTGTTAGCATCACCCTTTAACGAGAAAGTAAACAACTTAAGGATATAGTAGTAGCGAATCTTTTCATCGTTGGTAAACAGGGTGGATATATCATTCAACTTAGTAAGATGTGCCACAACAGTTTCAGATTCATAGCCATGGAAAGGATCAGATTCAACCAAAGTAATTAACTCAGGATCAACAGAGAATTCATAATCCTTATCAGCAACACAGATAGGTGAAGTAGCGAAGGTAGGGTCATGTTTCATTCTAGCATTCAAGGACTTTTCTTTCAGCTTAGATAATAATTTCTTAAGATGATATCTATCGTTGCAAGCAAGAAAGTCTCTAGCAGTTTCTTCATCCATAACATAACCCTCAGGAACAACAGTCAATTCATATCTATTGGGAGAAGCTTCATCATCACTTTCATAAATATCATCAGTTTCAGTATTTGCATTCTCCCTAACCTTAGCAATTTGTTCATCTAGAAATTCACCTAGTGGCACATTATTATCAAGCATAGAAGTAGTTTCATCATACATAGAAGAAGTGGCATCATCAAGAACATACAACATATCAGATTCAATAGCATGAGTAGGTGTCGCAAATTTACCCATAACAGAAGGAGAATCCAGTGCAGAGCTAGATGGCAGTTCCTTACCTCCCCTCGTAGTTGAGGGTAAGATCTTGGTTTTTGAGTCCTTCAAATTCTTCATAGTGATCAACAGATATAAATCCCAAGTGTCTTAAAGAATAGAGTTGTGCTCTCCGGCAAAGGCGCCAGAAAATAGTCTTGATAACCCACAAGTGTACGGGGTCGCAACAGTTTTTGAGGGTAAAGTATTCAACCCAAATTTATTGATTCGACACAAGGGGAGCCAAAGAATACTCTTAAGTATTAGCAGCTGAGTTGTCAATTCAACCACACCTGGAAACTTAGTATCTGCAGCAAGATAGTTTAGTAGCAAAGTAATATGATAGTGGCGTTAGCAGCAATAAAAGTAACGATAGTGTTTTTGTAGTTTTTGTGATAGTAGTAGCGGAAAAGTAAATAAGCAACAAGCAATATGTGAAAAGCTCGTAGGCATTGGATCGGTGATGGGTAATTATGTTGGATGCAATTCAGCATGTAGAAGTTATAACCTAGGGTGACACAGAATTAGCTCCAGTTCTTCAATGCAATGTAGGCATGTATTTCGAATGTAGTCATATGTGCTTATGGAAAAGAACTTGCATGACATCTTTTGTCCTACCCTCCCGTGGTAGCGGGGTCCTATTGGAAACTAAGGGATATTAAGGCCTCCTTTTAATAGAGTACCGGACCAAAGCATTAACACATAGTGAGTACATAAACTCCTCAAACTATGGTCATCACCGGGAGTGGTCCCGATTATTGTCACTTCGGGGTTGCCGGATCATAACACATAGTAGGTGACTATAGACTTGCAAGATAGGATCAAGAACACACATATATTCATGAAAACATAATAGGTTCAGATCTGAAATCATGGCACTCGGGCCCTAGTGACAAGCATTACGCATAGCAAAGTCATAGCAACATCAATCTCAGAACATAGTGGATACTAGGGATCAAACC
>LR738713.1:330256919-330357692 GCA_902687465.1 Secale cereale
AGTTGCAATTCTCGAAGAAACTGAACGCAAGACTCGCAACAAGACCATCAAGTTTCTGAAAGTCAAGTGGTCACATCACACAGACCGAGAAGCTACCTGGGAACGAGAAGATCATCTTCGTTCCGAGTACCCTTCCTTTTTCCAGTCCTAGATCTCGGGACGAGATCTTTTTGTAGTAGAGGAGAGTTTGTAATGCCCCGGATGTAATACTTTCCCTTTTGGGCTTATAATAAATCTCCGGCTTCATCTATTTCCATTTCGGGTTCTTTGTCTTTCGGGCTTTCGTCGTTTTGTGTGTGAGTGTGTGGCATTCATTCATATCATGTAGACATGTGCATTGCATTTTGTTTGTGTTGTGGGTTGCATCCGGTTCGTGGCGTTCCTTCCCGTTGTCCGTTTCGTGTTCCGGAGCTCCCTCGCGTGTTCGTGACGTCCCGTAGGCCTTCTTTGTTGTCGGGCGTTTTTTCGTTACCGGTGTGCCGCGAGGTTGTGTTGTGTGTTGTTGTTTTGTTGTGTGCAACCCGCCTCTCAAATCTCGTCTCGTTTGGACTCCGTTGACTTTTCCCTCCGTTGTCCGTGTGGGTCCGAAGTGCCCTTACTTCGTGTCCCGGAAATACCCCTGTTGCATTCTTTTATCTCCGTCTGGTACTTTTAATCATCCCCGCGATCGGATCCGTTGGATCAGATCGGAGGGCTCCTAAACATCCCCTAGTCTCAAACCCTAGTCTAATTGCTATATATAGACCCTAGTCTATGTTGGCATTCCCCTTCTTCTTCCTCCCCTCTCCTTTCTTTTTTTTTTCCAGTTCTACCAGATCCAAAAAAGATCACTCCGCAGAGATCTCAGATCCCGAAGGATCCGCTGGATCCTTCCAGCGCGCCGCCGACCGACCGGGTTCCTCGAAGGAATCGCCAGCCGTCACGCCTCGTTTTCTCCTCGAGCGACCGAGCCTGCCCCCGACCGGGCCCGACCGCTCCTTCCTCGAGCGCGCCGACCAGGCTTCGACCGCGCCGGAGCAGGCCATAGCCTGGGGACCAGTTCCTCGCCACGTTCCCGCCGGGCCGTACGCCGCGGCCCATCGGCGCCAGTCTTCAGGCGCAGCGCCCCGGGTCACCGCCTCGCCGAGCCAGCAGCCGCGGTGGGCCACCTCGCCACGGCCCACTCGCCCTCGCCCCCGCGGGCCGTACGCCGCCGGCTGCGCGGGCCGCCGCCTCCGCCTACCGGGCCGCCAGCCGCCGCGCGCCTACCGGGCCGCCGCCCCGTTTCGCCCGCGGGCCTCCCGCCGTTTCGCCGCCGCTACAGTACCAGATCCGCACTGTTCCAGCCGCGGCCCAGTTCTCCGCGGGCCAGATCCACTGTTCACCGCACTGTTTTGAGGTTGTTTTTTTTCCCTAAGACCCCAGATCTGTTAATCTGAGATGCCTACTTTGCACTGCTGTATCTTTTTACCTGTTGCTCCGTTTTGAGCGTGTGATATGTCCAGATGTTCGTGGAGATGCCCTCTACATTTTACCTGTTGTAGTCATGCATGTTAGATGTCATCTAGGTGCTTGTTTTGCTGTTGCAAGAGTGTATGATGATATAAACTGCTGCTATGTGTTATTTTTGTGCCACCTTTGACATGGGATAACTTTTAGCTCGTTTGTCCAAACGATGCAAATGACATGTCCACGTGTTCGTCTCGTCACGAACTACGTGTTGTGTGTGATAGGTTGCATGGTAGATTTATTGTTTCCTTGTTATCATCGTTGCAAGATGCCATGTTCAAATGTTGTGTTTTCACTTGTTATGAAATGCCATCTTGTTGAGCTCGTTGTAATCGGTGTGTTCACCACAATGATGCATGCTTGTGTGCTTCGGGATCACCGTCATATGTATTTTGATGAGGTGTTTACCCTTTGCCATGTTTAGTTTCGAGGTGTCTTAAACATGCTCTTTTTGTTGCTATGATGATATTGCTGTTTTAGGACTTAGTGAAATTTCACTAAGTCTGAAATCTGTAACGTTCCGATGCCATGTTCGTGTGATGTTGTAGGACAAAGCATGTTAGTTTTGGGGTGGATTTTAATTGTTCCATGAAGTATATATTGTTGTCTTTCCATCCATGTCCTCACATGTCCATTTGAGGTGCTGTAGCATGCTTATCTTTTGCTCCAAACTTTCAATAAAATTCTGCTGTCAGAATTTTATTTCAAAGTTCAATATGTCCAAGATCATTGCTAGTGATCCGTGACTCCGTTGGGGGTGCACTTTGGACCTAGTTGCTGTACATTATATCTAGTTTGTGTTCAAGTCCTTTGCCATGCTTTTGGGGTGCTGAAGATTAATTATTTTGAGCTCCCAAGATGCTATGTTGCTGTAATTTACAGTTTTCGCTCAAATCTTGTTTCGGGCATAACTTTTAGCCCGTAACTCCGATTTCAGCGAACTTTATATCAAACTTGGGTGATTTTCTGTGTAGATTAATAATATTAGGTTGTTATCTTGTTTTGAGGTGTTTTGCTTGAGTGATGTTTTACGTGCTCCATGTGCATCTCTAGTGCATCCATCATGCATACATGTTTTTTTCGAGTGCGCATTGCATTGTGTTGATTGGTGCTGGTGTGTTTGTCTTGTTTAGACCCGGAAGTTGAGCACGAGTTTTCCAACGAGGTTGAGCACGAGGTTTCCAACGAGTTTGAGCAAGAGGACCCTTCTTTTGATCCGAACTTCTTCTCTTCAGGCAAGATGACCGAACCCCGATAACTTTACTATCTTCGCCATTGCTAGTAGTCTCGATCTATAGTTTTGCCTCGATGCCCATGTTCTTCTTGTCAGCCTCCTACTTGTAACCAATTGCCATGTTTAACCACCCTACCTATGCAAACCGTTGCTTGGCTAAGTACGCTTCGCTCAGCCCTTCTTATAGCGTTGCTAGTTGCAGGTGAAGTGAAGATGCTTGCTTCATGATGAAGTTTGGTTGGGTTATATCACACTATATAAATGTTTTAATTGAAATCACCTATATATTGGCAAGGGTGGAAGGCTAAGCCTTTTGCTTGGTGTTTTGTTCCACTCATGCCGTTAGGATCCGTATAAGCCGGTTTTATGTTCCTTGATTATGCGTTCCTAACACGGTTGGGGTGTATGGGACCCCCTCGATAAACCGCTAAGTGCTAAGTCTTTTCCAGCAAGTCCCAACATTGGTACTATTCGCCTAACACAACTTAAACCTTTCCGAGGGAGTAATTAACCCGAGGCTTAATTAATTCAACCCCCCTGGGCCAGTGCTCGATTTGAGTGTTGGTCCAAACTAGAGTCGTGTGCGGGGCCCCCCTTGGCAACTTGGGTATTTCGGCCACTGTACGCTGTGCTCATCCGGTCGTGGCCTGAGACTAGATACGCGCGGCTACTATCAGGGTGTCGGCACGCCGGGAGGATTTGCTGGATTAGCCTTACCTTAGCTCGGTATATCTTGAGCACGGGATTCCGAGGATACTCGGGTCTTCCCACTTTGGAGTTGCGACTCCGCGGATCGTGGGCTTGTAATGGGTCAAGTTGGAACACCCCTGCAGGGTTTGAACTTTCGAAAGCCGTGCCCGCGGTTATGTGGCAGATGGGAGCTTGTTAATTCCGGTTGTAGAGAACTTGACACAATGATTCTAATACACTACCAGCGTGTGTTCCGTGACTGTCAATTTCCGAATAGGGATTCGGGAGTTGAACACGGAGGGGTTATGCTTGTGAGCTTGTAGCTAGGATCACTTAGTGATCACTTCTCGCGTTGCCTTCTCTTCTCGCTCTCTCTTGCGTAAGTTAGTGCTAGTTGCTGCTGCAGACTCTTTGTTGTTCCTTCACCTCTTTTCTTTCTTCAGCCTTTCCCTCACCTAAAGGCTTTGATAGTTCTGTTACCCGGGAACGGGATTGCTGAGTCCTCTGTGGCTCACAGTTACTTCACACACCAGATGCAGGTCCAGCCGTGAGCTATCCAGGTGATGGCACCGAGCTGGATTGGGAGTACGACGAGGAGCGTAGTCGTTACTACGTGCGCTACCCGGACGATCAGTAGTGGAGACTCTTACTAGGATTCGATCCGCCTGTGGTTGTTTTATTTATCTGAGTTTGGTACTTTGACATTTGGATTTTGCCCTTAGAGGGTTGTAGTGATCTTATTGTATGATGTTTGAGACTTGTACTGTTATTCTGTGACGTGGCGATTGTAAGCCAACTATTTTTAAGTTTACTTTTCCCCTTTTACATGAGTTGTGCAAAGATTACCAAACTTGAGATCATTCTAGGATGGACTTATGCCTTTAAGTCGTGCCTCGACACGTAGGAGGTATAATTCCATCCTGGGCATTACACGAGTTATGCACACGAATTTGAAAACTCTCATATTCAAAAATTGTTCCTGAATACGAAAAAATGTACAAAAATTAAAAATTTAAAAAGTATACGTACTTGAATTTTTTAAGTCGATGCATTATTTGCAGATTTGAGAAAAAGTTCTTGAATACAAACTGTTCAAGGATTCTAAAGAAAATGTTCACCAATTTTTTTTCGGAGAGCGAAAGTATTTTCGAATTTATGGACATTATTTGAAACGACGATTTGTTTTGAAAATTAAGAACGTTTTTTTTAGAAAACGGGAATATTTTCGAAAATTCCAAACATTATTTTTTTAAACACAGCGAGATTTGGAAAATGGCGAATTCTGAATAATTACTGAAAACAGGAACATTTTGTGAAATGTCGAACATGTTTTGAAATGGGAGCATTTACTCAGTTTGATGAAAATTCTGGAATACATGATTTCTTTTTTAAAAGCAGGACATTTATTCATTTGTGAACAACTTTAAAAAATGGAAACATTCCAAAACATTTTATGAAAAATGCGTACCATTTTTAAATATGTGAACACGTTTTGAAAATGGGAACTTGTTTTAAAGTTTTTTTTTTGAAAATGCATCTTTGAAATGTTCCGAACAGTTTTGAATATGTGATCAAATTTTGTAAAGTGGGGACATTTTTCTAAAATTCCAAACATTTTTATAAAACTTGAACAATGTTTAAAATCCGAGAACAATTTTTACGTATTTGAACAAAATTTAAAAATGGGAACATTTTTCTGAAATTTCAATCATCTTTTGAAATTATCCAAACTTTTTTTTGAATGTGTGAATAAAATTTGAAAGCGGGGTTTTGTGTGTGAAAAATACACATATTTTTTCAATATGTGAACAAATTTGAAAAGGAGAACACCTTTTGGAATTTCTGGATTGAAAGAAAATAAAAATAAAAATAAATGCACAAAAACAATAAGAAACGGGAAAGGAAAAAGATTCGAACAAAATTTGAAGATTTTTTGAAATGGTTCATGAGCGTTCATAAGGTTCTCAAAACCGGCTGGCAAAGAACCAATGCCGCAAGCTCATATATAATCTAATGGGCTGACCCGCTAGGAGTGACACTGTAGAGTAGACCGGCGCTTATTGCTCGGAGTAAGCGACCCATAGCATTTGTGTACTTATATCTTGTTACTCACGCCTATATATTATAATACACAAACCCCCCTCCCCCCAAGATTATTTTCTAAAACACACAAAATGATGGGTGGATGACCTAACCCTTAGTTCCCAAATCCAATGGCATGCGTTGGAGTTTTGATGTTACAATTGGAAGGGTGATTTCCACTAGATACTTTCTCAAATTTGTAGTTTTTTTTTGAGGGAATGCCATCATGGCTAGCTTTATTAATCATCAAATAACTTGTAAAAAAATTATAATATTTGAAATAACACAACTCAAAGGCTCCTCAACCCAAATGTGTGGTTGCGACACAACCTCCCTAGCTAAACAATGAGCGATAACGATGGCATCTTATTACATAAACTATATTCAACACAAGAGAACGAAGAAGCCTGGACATATATATCATCAAAATAAGGCGAAGTAAAGCCTCTGGCTTGAAGTGTCTCAATGGCTACCAAACAATCTGACTAAATAACGATACTAAAACCAATTCCGTTTGTGATCTATGTTCCACACCTAATAGTAAGCACCTCAGTAGTCATCGCATCCAATGCATAATCAACAAAGTCGCTACTAGCGGAAAGAAACTCACCAATCTTGAGCCAGCGCACCCGACCCTCCCTTGTTTGTGTTTTCGTCAAAATCTGCATCCACATTATCATCACAAAGTTCTCCCTCAACTTCATCCAACAATTCTTCTTAGTTAAATTCTTTCTTTCTCATTGCTCGGATGTTGTTTGCTGTAATGACATGTATTGGCATTGATACTTGCGAGGACGGCGACACATCTTCTCCATGAATGAAACACCTTCTACACCAACAAATATACCATGTTGCTGCCAGGATAATCTCTTTAAAATCTACTATTGTGATAGCCTGGCTTATTAGGGATGATAGACTACTCATACCAATAAGGAATTCCTTCTTTTCCGGGAGCCCATTCAGATAGAACTCCAAAGTTAAGCGTGGTCAGCTTGGAGTAGTTTCAGGATGGGTGACCGACCGGGAAGTTGCTCCCGTGTGCGCACGAGTGAGGACAAAGTGCATAGAAAAGACTAGTATTGATATATGGGGCCAGTCTAGATCCCGCCAGGAGTAACGACCGCCGACGGGTGTGTCCGGGGCGTTACAAATTGGTATCAAAGCCGACCCTCGCGGTTACATGGATATTTGCGGACAGGTGCTCGGTCGTGTTATTCATGACGTTTGTGACCCGTCGTGGCACACGACATGTCACATGTATCGGACTGGATGCACAGCCGTTTGTGCCAAGAGAGAACGTTCCTGTGGCCCGACGAGGACGTCGGTTCCTCTGAGTGGGGGTGTATGTGATAGCCTGGCTTATTAGGGATGATAGACTACTCATATCAATAAGGAATTCCTTCTTTTCCGGGAGCCCGACCGGGAAGTTGCTCCCGGGTGCGCACGAGTGAGGACAAAGTGCATAGAAAAGACTAGTATTGATATGTGGGGCCAGTCTAGATCTCGCCAGGAGCAACGACCGCCGGCGGGTGTGTCCGGAGTGTTACAACTATATTAGTGTGACTTAGTTTATCTTACGTGCACGCAAGAACTCTTCGAACACCACACTTCCCGACCAATCACCACCCATCACCCTCTCAATGATATGCAGTAGTCCCATCTCCTACAAACCTCCTTAGCATGGCTACGTTAAAAAAACACTATGCCAAATATCCTCGGGATGGATCGTCATCGAGGACATTGGCTCGACATTGAAATATACTTATTTGCTAAACACTGAAATTGTTGGGAAACATAGTAGATTTTTTTACGTGTATGCATACAAGCCTAGGATCACAATGAAGATTGAAGAGAAGTTTGGATATGATATTTACCAACAAGAGTTCAACAAAAATTCCCGCAACTAGGATTTACATCCTCCAAACCACAATTTTTTCCCTCGAACGAAGATCGAAAGCACAATCTCTGTGCCAGCATCCACACGTACGGAACCACTAATCCGACGGGGCTTCACCATCCAGAATAGAACACCATCAGAGAAATAGAACGGAGGAGTAACCTTGCGGCGTGAGGTGTTGGGGAGAGAGAGAGAGAGGCGTAGCCATGAGCACACCAAAGTTGTGTTTGGAGGCTGCATTTCCTCTCTATTTATAACAACCAATGGGGTGGCCGACTTGGGAAGGGGGTCGGCTGCCCCCAAGGGATGTGTCCCGTACAACCCTAGCCACCACTTGGTGGCCTTTCCCACCAAGCAAGGGGGCACCACCTATGGGCCATGCAGCCCAATACAGGCTACCCCAGTTGGCCCATGCCAAGTGGCACCCCATGGCCCCAGCCAGAAATTTCTGGGAGGTTTCGAAAACTTTCAGAACCTCCACAACCTGCTGGAGATTTTCTAGGGTTGCCGAGCACTGTTCCATTTCTTTGTTTTTCTTCTTCTATTTTCTCCAAAACCTTTCCAGTTCTCTCGCCAAAATATTTTCTTTCTTCCGAAACTATTCCGGTGCAACTCACATAAGCTCCACACTTCTAGTACCCAATAGGTCGATGACCCTTAAGCATGTGACCCCACAAGTTGGGTAAAATTTTATACATGACCCGAAACTCATTCCGGTCAATGATAGATGAAGCCCGAACCCCTAAACTTACACAAATTATTATCAAATGAACCTATTGTTCACGTATACAATTTCCATTGCTTTGCGGTACTTTACAAAACCCGAGGCGAGACTTATAGATATCTATGTGAAGCAATCTCGATCACCCTACCAAATTATCCTCGTTATAGATTTTGTTCACTTTTATTATTTTCGTATTCTGTCATCCCCATGATCACATCAAGTTGTGTCTGGCCAGATGAGTTCGGGGACTTTCATGTCGTCAAAAATATGGTTTAGCCTCTCCAAACAAACATAGAGTTGTGCCAGCAACTTGAACTAGGTGAACACATCACATTATCTTTTTCTCGTGTCTATCTTTCTCTGATTGATTTAAAGACTTTGTTAGCATCTATTTCATTCCGTTGAATGACTGGATGTTTAGCTTTATATTATGTTTAGATATTCTCAAGTGTATTTTCTTGTTTGTTAGACTTGAGCACTTGTACTGCTACTGGTTCTCTTACTTGCACGCACTCTTCTGCCTTTATTTTAGGAGTTTGATTTGCATGCTAAGTAATCTTTCTAGATATTCCTCTGATTTTCCTTTGTACGACAACACTAGTATCATGTTATTTTTTGATTTCCCAAGCATTTCACGTTTTATATGAGTTTGTTATAATCTTCCATCCACCCCCTCTGATTGATAACTTCGATATTACAAATCATTTGCTAGTTCCTCCTCAACAATGCCTACACCTTCACTGGATTCTACATCGAAGGTGACAAAAGAGACGATCCAACAACAAGACATAATGGTTAAATTTTTGGACAACATCTACACATAATGGAGGATGTCGCACGCCATCAAGCCTTATGACTAGATGGCGGAGACCACATGATCGATGGTGGATGAGTACTACGGTGGTATGACCGCATGACTGATATATTCGATAAGGCCCATCACAACACTACAAAAAGAACACTTCCATGATGATACGTGTTTGTCAAAGTAGGTCACGATTTCTGTCATGCTTGTACATCCATGACGATTTTATGACAGAATCAAGATAGTCATACCTGTGCTGTCGTAGAAGTGTTCCATGCCAATACTGAAATTATCATCACGGAAGTGTCCACTTCCATGACGATAAATGCGGCATCATGGAAGTGTTTTCGTCAAGGGTAACCGACACGTGCCATCCACCATAACGGGGCACTATTAAGCTATCGGGTCCGGTTTTGGATCCAATAACCCGTTAACAACAATGACCAATGGTGATTTTCCATGTGTAAAATTCTCATTGGCCGAAGAAACCATGTGTTAGCTCCGTTTGGGACAGATGTCATCCGACGAATGGATGGGACGTGCCTATGATACGTCGACATGTGGCTTGGCCCAATAGTGGCCCATTTAGGTTAAAAAGGCTGGCCCGTTTGACTTGGTCAAAAGTTAACGGGCCGGCCAATCGAAAGCCTGTTAACGGCCTGCTCACGTGTAGCCCATTCATGGCCCGTTATGGCCTTTCCAAATTTGGCCCAGGAGCGTCATGTGGGTTGTCCAATATAATTCCAGCCTGTTGTCACTTTCGGCTCATGTATAGCCCATGACGTCTTTCGGCCCATATGAAACCTTTTGTATCTTTGGGCCCTTTAATGGCCTGTGATGAAACTGGCCCATAATGAGCAGTATAACACTTTATACCCAGTTACAGTCCATTTATTAGTTGGGCCGTTTGCAACCCGTCTTATCTTCCAGCCTTCTATGGTCCCATTTATTCTTGGGCCATTTGCATTTCTGTCCCTAACTCGAACCACCTAATCAGATATACCCCTAATTCGAAAGCCTGCTCAAATTTACCCCTCCACCATTAGTTGCACTTATAGAAATGTCCCTCCGTGCCGTTTCCATCCAGTCAAAGCTGTTTGACCGTTATCTAGACGTTTCTTTGACAATTTTGCCCCTGTGTCCATGTGCCACTTAGTAGTGGGTCCCACTCTTACAAAATAAAACAAAAAACACTTTCTCTCACCCTCTTTGTCTCCCCACACTTACATGTGGGGCCGATCTTGAAAAAAAAACAAAAAAACCATGACTATTCAAACTAGTCCGACGGTTGCCGGCGGCGACCAAATCCCACGGCGGAGGCACGCTGGGAGGCTGCGAGGAGGCCAGCCGAGGGAACAAGGCGATAGCCCTTGCTCAACCGCGTCTAGCGATGTGCTCTTCGGACCATATGGTTGCTGGAGCGAACGGCGGCGACCATTCTCGCGGCGGCTTCGGGCGGCGCAAGTGCGGTAGCTACCATGCGAGGGGGAGGGAAACAGAAACCGCCTGTGTGCCATTAAGGAGCTCACTAGGAGCATGATGGCGACGCCACTGGGGTTCGGGGAAGACTGGAGTGACGACTTCGACGATGGCGGCCATGACAGAGCTCAGAGCTCATGGGGAAGACGGCCCGAGGCCATGGAGCTTGCTATGGAGGACTCCCAGGTCTTCTTTGGTACATCAGGATGCCATAGGAGCCGCTGGGAGCGGCTCACGTGCTTGAACGACGTCGAATCAAAGGCGGTGGTCCGAGCTCGGCGGTGGGGTAGATGTGTTGTGGTGCTCTGTCCTGGACGTCTCTGGTCAAAATCATAGGCTGTTAGGACGAGGTCATGGCGTATGAGATTCCTGGCGAGGTGGCGGTGCTTCGGGTTGCCGTTGGCCACGTGCTTGGTAGACGCCGGCGATGGTGCGCTCTCTGGCGTGCTTGCGTGACATGGCTAGAGGGCGGGACAAGAATGAGGGCAAGCAGCAAATAGGGAACAAGGGAGAGGGGGCTGCAGCGTCACGGGAGGCCAGCGACCAAGGCGGCGTCTTCGGCACTCTCGCCGGAGTTGAGAGGTAGCGGCTGCCGGGTCGTCGTCGACAGGGGGAGAGAAAGAGAGAGAGAGAGAGGAGGTGAGAGAGAGTTTTGTTTTTTCTATGGATGAGAGGCCCCACATGTAAGTGTGAGAGAGGGGGTGAGAGAAGGGTTTTCTCCATTTTATTTTTTAGAGTGGGTCCCACCAGAGAGAGGAGAGAGAGCCTTTTTACTTTATTTTTGTTTGAGTCGGTCCCACACATAAGTGACACATGGAGGGAGGGGTAGAAATGTCCAGTAAACATCCCGTTCACGGTCAAAGGCCTTTTACCGGACGGTAACGGCACAAAAGGGTATTTCTATAATTGCACATAACGGCGGAGGGGCATTTTTGAGCAGGCTTTCGAATTAGGGGCAAATGTGAGTAGTGGGTTCGAGTTCGGGAGACACATGTAAAAGACCCTTTATTCTTGGGCTCATTTCTAGCCCTCGGTTACTTATGGTCCGTTATTGGCCTGTTCCGCTAATGGGCCAATTTAGCCCGTGGTTAAAGTCGACCCGTTTGCGGCCCATTAAACCATTGGGCCGTTTCTGTAGCGTCTCTATTCCTGCCCATTAACAACCCGTCATGCCTGTCGATATAATTAAGCCCGTGATACTACCGACCTGTTAATGGCCCGTTATGGTTGGGCCCATAAATAGAAGATTTCCACGCGAGATATAATTTCCTCTAGGTTAGATGTTCATGAAAGATCAGAGTAAGATATAATATGAGAATATCGCTCGAAGTGGATATGCTTTAGATGTGATTTTCCTGGAACAAAGATGATAAGATTTTATGCGAGGAAAAATACTTTTTCTGTTATAGAAATATCTTTCAAAGCTTCAAGAAATTTTAGACTGAGATAGACCATCTTTTCCTGCAAGGTTAGATAAAGAAGAATAATCATCACATCATATCCAACCATAACAGTCATGGTTCATCAAGTACTCAATGTAGTTCTCCTCTTTTCTGTCATGTTTGTAGAGCAAACACTTTCCCTGCACGATAGATAAATATCAATGATAATCATTTGCAAGGGTACCTGCAAACAGATAGTTCAAAGCAAATAACATTGTAGGGGGGTTATTAACATTACATGGCGACCAAGTATTTCAACACCACAGGCGGTGCGTTAAGTTCATCAAGCAAATTGTTTGAGGGAAAACCAAATGTTCAAGAGCAAAAAGCAAATGGCGAAAGCAAACCCTGCATATACCCCGATAATCTATCACTCGATGTACTTCTCTCCCTTTTTGTCAACAAGTATCAAAAAGGTAAAGAGAAACCATACGAGTTACTGCTCGTCCGGAGTGTCCTCAGAATCAGTATCGAAACCACTCAACGAACCAGAATCCAAAGAGCAAGGAATGGTCGAGGCAGAAGCAGGAGCAGCAGCATGGGCTCTCGAGGATCTGGCGGGTTGAGCATCTGGCTTGTATATGACTGTTCCAGCTATATCTTCAATTTCATCATCATGTCCGACAAACAACATGCCAGTTGAGGCTAAACGATTAGGAAGTACCTGAGTTTGACTTCCGATGTGAGGAACAACAATTAAGTCCAGGTGGTCATAATCCTTCTTGATTCCTTTGGCAAGCAGCTGCTTGCAAGAATAATGTTGTCTGAGCAGAGTCCATGAGTGTTGCTTTTCTTCCTTCTCAAATAGAAGGATTTGGCGAGTATGATTATGAAGTAAATTCAATTTGGTCATCAACTCCAGCTTTTCTTTACGAGCAAGCTTGATGTGGAATTCCAGTGTTTGCTGTGTGCGAATGCAAATTTCATACAGAGAAAGATTTTCATCACAAGGGATTTCAACCCTGGCTTTCTTGACCTTAGGAGCAGAATCACGTGCATACGCAATACCAGCGAGATCAACATGTGCCTTTCCTTTGCCAATATCCTTCGCCATATGGAGAGTGTCACGTACAGGTGGCATGAAAGCTTTCAGAATGTAAGCCCAGAAGAATTTCTCATTGGCGAGCTGCTCAATAGCATACATGATCCATGGGGTATAAGGCTTCAGAGATTGCGGGCAGTCAGCAGTGCAAGCCAAATTGCGAATGAATAGATGTGGAACATCGAATCGAATTCCTTGAGAGATGGCCAGAAGAGCATTTCCCACGATGCCTTTGATAGAAATTAGTATGTTTGTAGTAGTGAGAGAATTGCATAGGATATGAAACAATACTTTGTTGTCATAGGCCAGCTTCTTAGGATGTATATCAACACATTCATCTCCAACCAAATTTGGATCCATCAGCAGGTGGAGTTGTTCTTCGGTCACGTCCGAAAATGCAACATGTGTTCTCGATCTTTTTCGAACTCACAACGAGGAAGATTCAGCCTTGCCACAAACTGACCTACCGAGCATTTTATCGTTTCCCTTCCAGTCATCCACTCTAGAACCCAAGTTGAGCTATCTCCAAGCTCTCTTGAGATATATGGTGTAGCATAGAACTGATGGATTACCTCTTGATTCCAGCCATGATTGAAGCGCATGAAGCCTTTCAGGAGGGCATGCTCAATATGCTGAAGGGCATGATGGAACTAGGGCATTTCTTTGATCTTAGCGAAGTTTAATATCTCGTGATTGAAAATTCTATTCTGGCTAAACAGGATTCGAGCATAATACACAACTTGTTCTTCCGTCCAAAATCTGTTTGACAGAGAGGCTTTCTCTCCTTCATATTGTAAGTGCATCTAGTGCCACCCCTAGTTGGTTTTGGAGTATTGACGACAAACCTGGTTGAGGGACTAATGTGTTTGTGAGAATTGCAGGATAACACAGGTAGTAGTCCCTCATTGATTCGGTTTACCTACCGGAGATGACCCCTAAAAATGTATGAAGACATTGACAACAGTGGTGGTACATGAAGATAATCTTATTGAAGACTATGACAAGAGAATACATTGTGTGAAGACTATGGAGCGCGAAGACTTAGATGTTTTGTTGTTTCCTTTTCTTCTTTGTTGATTCATAGGAACCACCGTACTATTAAGTGGGGTCCAAGTGAACTAAGTCAGAGTGACTGAAGTGATGCTCAACCAAATCCTATGTCTTCGAGCAAAGACAATGAGAGCAAATCTTATCCAGAGCTGAATGAGTCAGCTTTACTTGTAACCCAAGTAAAGTTGCCGTGTGAGTGTTTGAAATCTGACCGTTGGAACACGTGTCAGTTCCTTAGTGACCCAGGGTCACTTCGGACAAATCAGGTCGGGTTGCCTAGTGGCTATAAATAGCCCACCCCCTACACCATAAATTGGTGGCTGCTCAGAGTTATTGCACGGCTTTTATCGTTTGAGAGCAACCCACCTCTGAAGCATTTGAGAGAGAGATCCTTGCGAGGACAAAGCCAAAACACCCAGAGCCAAAGAGTGTTAGGCATCACTGAAGTCTTTCTGTCTATGTGACCTGAAGACTTATTACACTTGAGGATTGTGTTTCCTCCAGCCGGTTAGGCGTCGCGTTCTGAGCATCCAAGAGTCATTGTGGATCGCCGGTGAACGAAGTCTGTGAAGGTCTGGAAGTCTACCTTGAAGACTTACCAGAGTGATTGGGCAAGGACTAGGTGTCCTTAGCTCAAGGGGAATAAGGTGAAGACGCGGTCTTCTGAGTTAAATCTCAGTCTCCCTAACCAGACGTACAGTTTTCACAGCAACTGGAACTGGTCTAACAAATCACTGTCTTCCCCGAGCTACTGGTTCTATCCTTTCCTTCCCTTTACTTACTGTCTTACATTGTGAAATCATTGCCTGTCTGCCTTATCTGATTGACTTCACTGTGTGACTACTTGTTCTGATTGGCTTCATTCCTTCTTCCCTCTTGATCCTTACTGCCTAGCTGCTATTAGTCTTCATGCTTTCACTTTATTGAATACCTGACTATGGCTTGTCTAGGTAGTCTACTTTCCGCTGCATACAAATAGGATTGGATTTACCCTTTGTCTTCAAAACTACCATGTTTTGAAGCATTTCACAAAAATCGCCTATTCACCCCCCTCTAGTCGATATACTGCACTTTCAATTGGTATCAGAGCAAGGTACTCCCTTGTTCTGTGTGATTCGGTTTAACCACCTGGGGTTTTAGCTATGTCGACTGCAGGGATAATCAAAGTCTCCGCTGCGTGCCCCATCTTCGATGGCACCCAATATCCCTACTGGAAGAACAAGATGCGCATGCACCTTGAAGCCATTGACGTGGACCTCTGGTTTGTCGTGAAGAACGACATTCCCAAGACTGGTGAAGGTATCACCCCTGATGATGTCAAGAGGCTCGTTCAACTGGATTCAACGGCCAAGAACATCATCTGTGGTCATCTGACCAAAGGACAGTATGGTCGTGTAAGTGCCCTGGAAACGTCAAAGGAAGTCTGGGACTGGCTCTCAAAGGTCAACGAAGGCATCTCAACCCAGAGAGATCAAAGGACCAGTGTCCTTCGCAATCTCTTCAATCGCTTCAAGAGACATGACAATGAGAATGTCCAGCACACATTCGACCGTCTCACTGACATCACAAATGAGCTTCAGGCACTTGGCGCCATCGAGATCACCAAGCATGAAATCGTCAAGACCCTCCTGAGATCACTCGACAACTCATTTGATATCCTTGCCCTGATGATTCAAGAACGCCCTGACTTCAAGACTCTCGATCCGTCTGACATACTTGAGAGGCTCAACACACATGAGTTCCAGCTATCTGAGAAATGTGACATCTATGGTCCCAACTATGGCCGATCTCGCGCCTTAAAGGCAAAGGCTGTTTCTTCATCTGAAGAAGAATCTGACTGCAGTTCTGATGATCCTGAAGACATTTGAAAGGAGCTTGCCATGCTTGTGAAGAAGTTCCAGAAATTCACTAGGAAGAAAGGCTTCAGAAAGTCTTCATGATCCAGCTCAAGAAATGATGAAGCTTCTACCCATGACAACAAGAAGAGAACATGTCATAAGTCAAGAAACCTGGTCACTACATCTCTGAGTGTCCTTAGTGGGACAATGAGAAGAAGAAGAAGAAGAGCAAGGAATATGATTCTGATGACAAGAAAAAGAAGAAATACTCAAAGTCTTCTTCCAAGTCTTCATCAAAGTATTCATCACACAAGAAGAATTCATCTGGCAAGGCTCGTGCGTTTGTTGGCAAGGAGATGGATTCAGAGGAGGAGTCTGCTTCTGAAGAAGCGGAGGTGGAGTCTGAGGAGGAGTCCGATTCTGGTGCTGCAAGTCTGACTCTAGCCACTGCCTACGTTGCCAAGTCCATCTTGCTACAAAACACTTGCTAAAATTGCCACTGAACAGCAGAAAGCCATGGAACATATTCAAAAACTGTTAGACAAAAGCGATGACCTGTTGGACACGGAAATGACCCGTTCTCAGTCCTTAATTGAAGACATAAAAAATCTTCATGTTAAGCACGAGGAACTTGAAGGTCTTTATGAATCGCTCTCAAAAACTCATGAAAAGCTTTCCCACGATTACCTTCAAAGGAAGCGAGAACTTGAGAAATTGAAAGCGGCTCATGAAGATCTTCAAAAAGAAAATGAGTCACTCCGCGCACAACTGATCAGCTCCACTCAGGAAGAGTTTGAACCACCATGTCTAAAATGCATTGAGCGTGATAACGCTACATCTCTTGCTGAATGTTCTACTGCTGCCACTGTTGCAATATCTTCAACTACTGATGTGGTAACTAACCCCTCTGCTGAGGATACCACTACTATTGCTGATGAAAATGCTAGGTTGAAGTCTTTGCTTGAAACAGGGATGTACAAAAGCCTCAAAGGGCATCAGACTCTATGTGATGTCCTCAAAAAGCAGATACTGAACCGAAACCCTAGGAAAGAGGGTGTTGGGTTCGACAGGAAAATGAATGTTGATGGTTCATACTAGAAGCCCGAGCAGTATCCCAAAACCACATGGGTTGCTACAAAGGAACCGTCAGTGGATCCATCTACCCTATCTGGCTTCACTTGTGCTAATCCTATTATCATTGATGAATCCTTTGATGCAAACTATAACCTGTTTAAGAATCAAAATGGTGAAGTGTTTGCCAGGTATATTGGTACTAACTGCAGGAACGGGCCACATATGAAGAAGATCTGGGTACCCAAAGGTTGTCTTGAGAAACTTCCAGCAAATGTTATCATGACACCACCTGGGAAGAAGACAAACCCCAGACCAAAGGCTTCATATGGTCCTAAGGCTTCATACAGATAAAAGACTCACCCGAGTCACCCTAACGCAAATGTTCTGCAGGAAAACTATACTCAGACCCATGAATATGAGCGTGTTTCCTCAAACCGCTATATTCATAAAACAAAGAATTTTTCTGCTTATTCTTATGAGTATTATTCTCCTCCTGCAAGATTATTTGCTAGGGCTCCAAAGCCAAAATTCTCAGATGCTGCTCTTAGACTCATTGCTTCTAAGCCACCCCTGAAGATGTGGGTGGTTAAGAAGAACTAACTTTCTCTTATAGGGAAAGGTCTCCAGCCGAAAATTAAAGGCGTCTGATGCTATTGTAGGGGACCTAAAACACTTGTAGGGCACAAGATCAAATGCCCAAATGATTTACTATCCATTCTGCTCATGAATCACTTGCTAATCATCTTATCAGTCCTAACTTGGATCTAAGCTTTCATAATCCACTTGTACGTCAAATGTTTATGCTTCACAATGGCTTTTGGTGAAGCCTATCCTCCTAACTGCATTGTAGGGAGTGACACCAAAGTCTTCAGAATGGATTATGGACAGCGGATGCACAAATCATATGACTGGAGATCGAAGTCTTCTCATGGACTCAACCTTACGTCCATCTAACAAGAGTCACATCACATTTGCTGATACTGGTAAAAGCAAAGTGTTGGGTCTAGGTAGAGTTGCAATCTCAAGAGATCAGCACATGGATAAAGTCGTGCTTGTTGAATCTCTTGGTTTCAACTTAATGTCTGTCTCAATGCTTTGTGACTTAAACATGATTGTGATATTTGGTAAATTTCGTTGCCTGGTACTAATGGAGTCCGACAAGTCTCTAATATTTGAAGGATACAGAAAAGGTGATCTGTATATGGTAGATTTCTCAGCTGGACCGCAGATGGCCGTATGTCTTCTAGCAAAAGCTTCAGAGTGCTGGCTCTGGCATCGGAGGCTAGGACATGCCGGCATGAGGAACTTGCACACTCTCGCAAAGAAGAAGCACGTCGTAGGCATCGAGGACGTCAAGTTCAAGAAAGATCATCTATGTGGTGCCTGTGAAGCTGGGAAGATGACTAGGGCCAAGCATCCCTCGAAGACAATCATGACGACATCCAAACCCTTCGAGCTGCTTCACATGGACTTATTTGGCCCTACTCACTACTCCACGTTCTCTACCACAGCTTGTCTCTATGGCTTCGTCATTGTTGATGATTATTCAAGATACACATGGGTGCACATAATTCAATACAAGACTGAAGTGCAAGATGTCTTCAAACGCTTCGCCAACCGTGCCATGAACAACTATGGCGTCAAGATCAAGCATATTAGAAGTGACAATGGCACTAAGTTCAAGAACACCTGCCTTGATCTTTATCTAGATACATTGGGAATCACTCATGAGTTCTCGGCCCCGTACACACCTCAGCAGAATGGCATCGTAGAGCGTAAGAACATAACCTTAATTGAGATGGCTCGAACGATGCTCGATGAATACAAGACACCAAGAAGGTTCTGGCCCAAAGCTATTGATACTGCATGCCATATCATCAACCATGTTTATCTTCACAAGCTTATGAAGAAAACGTCCCATGAACTCCTCACTGGAAAGAAGCCTAACGTAAGTTACTTCATAGTATTTGGAGCTAGGTGCTGGATCAAGGATCCACATCACAAGTCAAAGTTTACACCAAAAGCACATGAAGGCTTCATGCTCGGATATGGAAAAGACTCACACTCCTACAGAGTCTTCAACATCTTTCTCCATAAAGTAGTTGAAACTATGGATGTGCGGTTTGATGAAACAAATGGTTCACAAAGAGAGTTCCTGCCAAATGTGCTAGATGAGGCTTCACCAAATGAATCTATCAAGCTAATGGGAACCGGTGAGATCATGCCTTCTGAAGCACAGCCTGACGAGGAACTCATCATTTCTGCTCCAAATCAACCTGACGACAATGCTCAGCCTGAAGACAACCCTCCTGATGACAATGTACAACATGAGCAAAATCTTCGTCCAGCTCATCCTCGTGTTGCAAATGAAGTACAAGTTGAGAAGATAATTGACAGCATAAATGCACCTGGTCCACTTACTCGTTCAAGAGCAACACAACTTGCAAATTTTTGTGGGCACTTTACTTTTGTCTCAATATCTAAACCCAAGAAAGTTGCTGAATCTTTTATGGAACCCGAATGGATTCAAGCAATGCAAGAAGAGCTTCAATAGTTTGAGCTGAACAACGTGTGGGAACTTGTCAAGCGTCCTGACCCTCGCAAGCACAACATAATAGGCACAAAATGGATTTATCGCAACAAGCAAGATGAGCATGGTCAAGTTGTCAGAAACAAAGCTCGTCTCGTTGCTCAAGGATACACTCAAGTTGAAGGGATTGACTTCGATGAAACATTTGCTCCTGTGGCTAGACTTGAAGCTATTCGTATACTGCTAGCCTATGCAAATCATCACAACATACTTCTGTATCAAATGGATGTAAAGAGTGCCTTTATCAATGGAAGGATTGAAGAGGAGGTGTATGTTGCACAATCACCTGGCTTTGAAGATCCAAAACGTCCTGATATGGTATACAAACTCAACAAGGCACTGTATGGCCTCAAACAAGCGCCTCGTGCTTGGTATGACACACTCAAAGACTTCCTGAAGTGCAAAGGCTTCAAACCTGGATCACTAGATCCCACACTCTTCACGAAGATATATGATGATGAACTGTTTGTCTGCCAAATCTATGTGGATGACATTATTTTCGGCTGCACTGACAAAAGATACAGTGATGAGTTTGGTCACATGATGCAAGAGCAATATCAGATGTCCATGATGGGTGAGCTGAAGTTCTTCCTTGGTCTTCAAATTCGTCAGCAAAGCAACGACATCTTCATATCTCAAGAGAAGTACCTTAAAGACTGCCTGAAGAAGTTTGGAATGCAAGACTGCAAAGGGTACTCGACGCCTATGCCAGCTAAACACCATCTGGGTCCCGACGCAAATGGTAAAGAGTTCGATCAAAAGGTATACCGCTCCATGATTGGTTCCTTTCTTTATTTATGTGCATCTAGGACAGATATTATGCTTAGTGTTTGCATGTGTGCTCGATATCAAGCGGCACCAAAGGAGTCGCATTACTTAGCTGTGAAGCGAATACTTCGATATTTGGCTTACACCCCAACACTAGGATTATGGTATCCAAAGGGCTCAGAGTTTGATCTAGTTGGATTCTCAGATGCTGATTATGCTGGTGACAAAGTTGATCGCAAGTCTACATTAGGCACATGTCACTTTCTAGGATGATCTCTTGTCTGTTGGCCTTCAAAGAAGCAAAACTGTGTATCACTCTCCACTGCTAAATCTGAATACATTGCTGCTGGATCTTGCTACGCTCAGCTTCTCTGGATGAAGCAAACGCTCAAGGACTATGGTGTCCATCCGAAGCATGTGCCACTCTACTGCGATAATGAAAGCGCTATCAAGATTGCCAACAACCCAGTTCAGCACTCGAAGACAAAGCACATTGAAATTCGTCATCACTTTCTCAGAGATCATGTCATGAAGGAAGATATTGATATCATACATGTCAACACTGAAGAGCAACTGGCAGATATCTTCACAAAGCCCTTGGATGAGAAAAGGTTTTGCAAGTTGCGGTGTGAGCTAAATATCTTAGAATCCTCAAATGTCCTATAATCAGGCACACATCCTAACACTTATGCATATTGATGACTTAGATGTGCAACACACGAAGTAAAGTATATCTTCAATCAATGAAGACTTACATTCTAAGTGTGAATACATTAACGCGGAATTTGACTTCGGAGCGCCACGATAATTGTGCGCCGTGTCTGGGTCTAATACTTCCTATACGGTGGGTAACGCCACCACCAAATCTTTGTTTGAAGTGTTTCTCACGGCGTTATATTTGCAAAGTCTTCACACTTGTTTTTGTCTTCATATAGGACAAATATAGACTTGTGTTCTGTCCTCTACAACATTCACTTATAGCTAAGTCTTCTTATTTGAATCTTTTGAACTAAGTGAATGTGATCGGACCCTAACCTCTCTATGCTTCCTCACCTCAAACTCTATCTATCCAAATCACATGCATTCTGTTGGAACCGTCGAATATCTTCTCTGCGTCCTTGTCAGCAGAAGATACAAAGACAAACTTTAAATCTGATTTTAATGCTCCATCCTTTATGCCTGAAACCCGGAGAAGCCGGAACGACCACTCCGACAGTCGTGGCGTACGTGGGATCGTGGAACAACTCCCAATGTGTTACATGTCCGCCACGTGTCCCTCAGATGTGAACCGCCAGGGGCACCTGAGTAATTGCACTGTGCCGTCTCCCATGCTTATAAATGCACCTCCCATCACGGTAAAAAAATCTTCTACCACCTCTCCACCTCGACCAACCCTAGCGCCTCCGCTAGCTCTCGACGACGCCGGCGACGAAGCGCTTCGCTGCCGCGACCTCGTCGATGCCGTCTTCACGCCGGCCGCGGACATCGTCTACTCCGCCATCACCATAGCTGTCCTCCGTCGCCAAGTTAGGGCACGGAAGATCGAACTGCTCGGCATCCAATTCCTCTCCGTCTAAGCAGTTCATCGTGTGGTAAATTAAACTCTCTTTTTACCATCTTCTTGATCTAGAAAGATTCATCACTTTTACCACAAGAAGTTTCTGCCTACACATATATAGATCTATCCTGTCTGCATCTCATATCTTGCCTAGTACATTCACATATGCTTCAAACATAGTTAGATTCCTCACTTGTATCTATTCATGGATTCGTACAAATCTGGAACCAACTCTCATCATATAAGTGAATGTCTTTGCGCTATGAGGTCAAAGTCTTCTAAACTGATTTATCTTCTAAAGCTTCTAAGAATGCATATGACCTCTTCCCCTTCCCTCGCATCTCTAATGCCATCACAGGTACATGTCGTGGGAGAATCCCTTGGTTCTCATAGTCTGCATTCATTTGCAGAATTCTTGCAGCGTCACATTCACTCTCCTGAAGCCAGTTCCTGTCTGACCAGCAGACCGAAGCATTTGCCAGTGTTGAAGACAATTCAGTTTGAAGCCTTTCAGATTGAAACCAATGGCAACTGACAAGTTGGTTAGGAAGGGTGGCAGACAGCGCCGTGGCAACACCTCTAAAGATTTGCCTCCTGATCTAAGTGAGATGTACAAGACTGATCCAGAGGAGGATTATAATCAGAGGAAGACACGGATCCAATGGATTCGAAGATATTGGGCTGAACAGTGGTTCAAGTACAGGTTCGTGACCCAAGAGTATGCTGAAAAGAATGCCATTAAGCGTCCATGGGGAGATATTACCTACAAAAATCTTCCACCCAAGACTCAAGCTGAAGCCATTGCTTAAGGATTCTACCCTTGCATGGTCAGAGGGCCACAACCAACTGACGTCGATCCTTCTTCTCTGCTCTGGTGTCGCGACGACAATTTGTTCAAGCGCAATCTTCAATATGCCAAGAACACAACCAAAGAGAACAAGAAGAACTGGGGATTGGACTTCAATCATGGCCCCTCTGCGCCCCGTGCTGATGGCACGTGCGAAGCTGAACCAAACCTGGTTGGGCCTTTCTACAACCTAGAAGGCCTCATCAGTCACATCAGGGTTCAACGGGCGGATGTGGATCAACCTGCAGATGACGCTGATTTTGATGAAGCGCCTGCAACTCCGAAGCCCAAGAAGAAGAAGAAATCCAAGGCTTCGAAGACCACTCCACCAATTGCTTCTAGAGTGAAGCCTTTGGCCACTGCTCCATCAGCACCAAGTGTGTAGTCTGAGGAGCACTCTCGCATCTCCAAGAGCAGACAGCTAAGGAATAAGCCCTCGCACAACCCCAGTCCAGCTCTCACTCCTGACGCTGTTCTGAAGACTACCAATGAAGCCTTTGATCTCTCGAGCGATGAAGATCTAGGTGACGATGCTCTGGAGCAATTGATCAAGAGCAAGCAAGACGCAAAAATCTTCAATGATTTGCCGCTCTTCGACGTGGAAGTGCTAAACAATTTCATTGATGAATGGTTTGACACCCCCAACCTCAGCTTCGGCGATCTGCAGCTTCCAATTGGCCTCAGCGTCTCCTTCCATGGCGCCATTGCTTCTGAGCTAGATCTTGCTCAGAGAATTGTTGAGCTGAAGCAAAAGATTGATTATGAAAAGGCTCAGTTCAAGAAGCATGTGGACAAGCTCAGCGTCCAAGAGATTCAGAACTTCAAGGTCATGATGCATGAGCTCAAGGAAGCCTTTCGCAAGAGGCATGACGAAGGCAAAGGTTCTCGTGAGCGAATCAAGGCCTTGGCTGCCAAATGCGTTCAAGCATATAATGAAGCTGAAAAGCGCAAGGCCCTTGGGCGTCCTGGCATTGACCCTAGGATGGCTGCCAAGAAGAAGAAGAAGCAACATGTGCCCGATGCTGAAGAATCCAGGCAGGAAATGCCTAGCATTGTCTTCCCTGCCAGCATGACTGGCACGAAGCCTAAGGTCACCCCAGCCGCTTCAGAGCTCAAGAAGACAAAGGTGGCTGAAGCTGAAGCTCGCAAGCGCAAGCAAAAAACTGATGATGCTCCACCCACCAAGAAGCGCAAGACAAAGAAGGACAAGGCTGCTTCCACAGAGCCCATCTTTGTCGAGCCCATATCAGTTGCTCGCGCCGCATCTACACACCAAGAACGTCGCATGACAGTCCATGAGCCTGCTCCCACAGAGGCTGAAGACATTCTAGCTGTTGGCCCCACCGCAGCTGAAGACATTGGTCCTCATGAAAATGTTGAAGATGATGAAGTCCTTCCTCAGATCGAGTACAACGTGGAATCTTCGCCTGTTCTTACGAACAGCGAACGCATCAGCATTGGTCATCCATTGACGCCAATTGCACAGGATGACTCGTGGGCTGATCACCCACAAGATACACCAGCAACTCCCCAACTAACTCAAGTCACCTGTTTGGTGCTTGAAGATGAAGATTTTGAGGCCCAACAAACTCCATCCCCTCAGGCGTCGCCAGCATTTCGCAGGCTTCGCAAAGGACCAAGGCCTCAAGTCGTTACCCCAAGTGTTCCAGAAGGAGAAGAGCAACAATCAGTTCCTGAAGCTACTCCCACTGTGAACCTCTCAGAATCTGAAGCCAAAGCGGCTGAAGATATTCCGGCTGCATCAGCCGAAGAAGAACAACCCCAAGAAGAAGAAGCACGTGCTACCACACCCCCTGTTCTCGAGGAGAACGTGTCTGACCCTCCAGCTCCTGAAGTGGAGGTTACAAATTCAGAGGCTGCCACCACCAACACTGAAGCCAATGACGTGGTCATGGCTGAAGCCAATGTGGCACCTGAAGTCATAGTGGTGCCTGAAGTGATGGCGCCTGAAGCAAGTGATGCACCTAAAGCAAATCAACAGCCTGAAGCCTCTGCCTCTGCTCCTGTTCCGCCTCCAAGGCCCCATACAATTGAGCAAGCTTACAACCAAGATGATCATCTCATCACTGTCCGATGGCCCATTCTGACTCCACCACCTGCTGCTGGACCGCATGCTGCTGGTCCTCAATTTGACCATCATGTTGAGAACATGCCTCAAGTCCAGAAGCCTAAGCCAAGACTGCCAAGGTTTCCAGGTATTGCCACCTCTCAAGGGTCCTTCAATGCCAATAGCTTCACTGCGCACAACACATTCTTTGACAGCGCCAAGAACCTCTATTCCAAGCCAAGAATATCATCAGATAGATTCTGGAGCCATCAGCAGTGCAGTTATTACTCAAGAGTACTCTATGATTAAGGGCGCATTTTCCCTCATATGCGTCTTGACACTGAAGCCATTGCTGGACTACCCTGTCTGGAGGAAGCTCTTGATTGCTTCCGTGATGCTAGCCTGCTCAACTTTGTGACTGACAAGGAGCATTGGAATGAAGAGTTGCTTCTGCAATTCTATGCAACCCTCCACATTCGAGGCTATAGCAGGGATCCGAAGACATGGGTCCTTGAGTGGATGACAGGCAATGTCCATCATGAAGCCAAAGCCTTTGATCTCATTGAGCTTACTGGCCTACCCACTCCAGGAGAATTGTATGAACCTGGCTATCAATTACACAATGAAGCTTTGGAGAGTATCTTCCAGAAGCGCAAGCCCAACATGAGCCAAATTCTGAGCATGATGAAGCCCTTGCCCAGCGATGCTGAATATCCAAAGGAATTCTTTGTTGAAGACCTAGAGTATCTGCCACACACCATCTATCATATCATCAGGCGTACTCTATGGCCTGTCAGAGGGCATTCTTCATCAGCCAAGCTTGAAGGCACAATGAAGACATTGGTCTTCTATATCTTCAATGGCATCAACTTCAATGCTCAAGATTTCTTCATCCGCCAGTTGGCTGTGTCTGGCTCTGATCTGTTTGGTCTGAAGTTCTATGCTCCATGGATTATGCGCCTCATCAAGCTTCATTCAGCTATCACCTATCAGCCTTCTACTCGCAACCATCATATATTCCTGCCAGAAGTTGATAGGTCAACTAAAGCTATATACCAAGAGCCTGCCAAAGAGCCTGTTAGTCTTCACAACGCTGATCACCAGAGCTTCACTCAGCAAATTGAAGGAGTTCCAGCAGTCTCTCGCGTTTATCCTCTGGCTGGCCGTACTTGTCTTCCTCGACATGCTGAAACTGAAGCCACTGAGAGCACCATTGCCCAAAGGCCTCAGAAGTGTTCTCGTGTTCTCAATAACCGAGAGCTTCTGGTTGCCCTCCATCAGAAACAGGATAAGCATCACTATTGGCTGAAGCGTCAGATGCAAAGCCTCTTGGTGGATGTCAATCGCGTTCGCAATCTTGCCACCAAGAATGCATTTGTTGCTCATGAAACCTGTCGGCGGTCATGGAAGAGTTTAACTTTGCTGAGTGCTGAAGCAGATCTTCAAAATGATGGCTTCACAGAAAGATTCAAGTTTGATCACACTCCTCCCAGGAATGTTGTTCTGCGTCGAAATCCATCTCTTGAAGATTCTGACTACTCCTCCTCCGCTGCAACGGTTGACGCCAGGGTGATAGATGATCAAGATGATGCTACCTCACTACCACCTACTCCAGCGCGTGTCGACACTGCACCAACTACTTCCGCACCGCCAAACACCAACGCCGACCCTGCATCCTCTCCTGCTCCAACTGGGAACGAGTAGAGGCTCTATGTCTTCAAACCTTTTTGGTCCTTACTGACAAAAGGAGGAGAAGCATATGAGTTGATAGTCTTCAAGCGGGTCCATATGGGCGGGTGCTTTATATTTTGCCTAGTGTTTACAACTCTCGTTTTTGCTACATTTGGTTCTTTGAGTTGTAACACTTAAACTGATGGTCGTTTGCTATGTTTTCTGCTACTCTGTAATGCGATGATAAATTCCGCATGTGCTACGTTATATTCCGCACTTAGTCATTTTTGCAGACGTCCATTTCTCATTATGCATATCATTATATTCGACATATCAATTGTGCATGATGAATTGTCTTCATAAGTTGAAGGGGATCTCCACAAGTACAACCTGCCATGTGCATTTGCATTCAAAGGCAAATCAACTATATGCACATCTTCAGGGGGAGCCTTTTGCTACTTACGAAGACAATACCTTTATCCGTTAAAATTTCACATACTTTTATCCCCGTTGAAAACTTCAACCAGTTTGTCATCAATCACCAAAAAGGGGGAGATTGTAAGTGCATCTAGTGCCCCCCTAGTTGGTTTTGGAGTATTGACGACAAACCTGGTTGAGGGACTAATGTGTTTGTGAGAATTGCAGGATAACACAGGTAGTAGTCCCTCATTGATTCGGTTTACCTACCGGAGATGACCCCTAAAAATGTATGAAGACATTGACAACAGTGGTGATACATGAATATAATCTTATTGAAGACTATGACAAGAGAATACATTGTGTGAAGACTATGGAGTGCGAAGACTTAGATGTTTCGTTGTTTCCTTTTCTTCTTTGTTGAGTCATAGGAACCACCGTACTGTTAAGTGGGGTCCAAGTGAACTAAGTCAGAGTGACTGAAGTGATGCTCAACCAAATCCTATGTCTTCGAGCGAAGACAATGAGAGCAAATCTTATCCAGAGCTGGATGAGTTAGCTTTACTTGTAGCCCAAGTAAAGTTGCTGTGTGAGTGTTTGAAATCTGACCGTTGGAACACATGTCAGTTCCTTAGTGACCCAGGGTCACTTCGGACAAATCAGGTCGGGTTGCCCAGTGGCTATAAATAGCCCACCCCTACACCATAAATTGGTGGCTGCTCAGAGTTATTGCACGGCTTTTGTCATTTGAGAGCAATCCACCTCCGAAGAATTTGAGAGAGAGATCCTTGCGAGGACAAAGCCAAAACACCCAGACCCAAAGAGTGTTAGGCATCACTAAAGTCTTTCTGTCTGTGTGACCTGAAGACTTATTACACTTGAGGACTATGTTTCCTCCAGCCGGTTAGGCGTCGCGTTCTGAGCATCCAAGAGTCATTGTGGATCGCCGGTGAACAAAGTCTGTGAAGGTTTGGAAGTCTACCTTGAAGACTTACCAGAGTGATTGGGCAAGGACTAGGTGTCCTTAGCTCAAGGGGAATAAGGTGAAGACATGGTCTTCTGAGTTAAATCTCAGCCTCCCTAACCAGACGTACAGTTGTCACAGCAACTGGAACTGGTCTAACAAATCACTGTCTTCCCCGAGCTACTGGTTCTATCCTTTCCTTCCCTTTACTTACTATCTTACGTTGTGAAGTCATTGCCTGCCTGCCTTATCTGATTGACTTCACTGTGTGACTACTTGTTCTGATTGGCTTCATTCCTTCTTCCCTCTTGATCCTTACTGCCTAGCTGCTATTAGTCTTCATGCTTTCACTTTATTGAATACATGACTATGGCTTGTCTAGGTAGTCTACTTTCCGCTGCATACAAATAGGATTGGATTTACCCTTTGTCTTCGAAACTACCATGTTTTGAAGCATTTCACAAAAATCGCATATTCACCCCCCTCTAGTCGATATGTTGCACTTTCACATATGGGCTGGTCCAAAGAAGGCTAGCTTAAAAAGATGAAGCTCTTGACTGAATGGAGGACCATTTGGACCATATTCAGCAGAGAACAAAGGGAATGATTCCTAGGGATTCTTTAGATTTTCACGATCGCTTATTTCCATGGGCTGAATATCATCAGATGCTCGCACATTCTCATCAATGGGCTTGAGTGGTGCAAGGGGCCTTTTCATCATCGGCGAAGCAGATGTCATTGAAGCACTTGACTGACCTTCAATTTCCTTCGCTGGAACTCCTTTGGTGGCATTCTGACTTTCAGGCACTAGGGCCTTCTCTTTCGGCGAACTATCAAAGTGGGAGGCACAATAGTTTTTTCTAGACACTTGGGTCACAACTGCTTCTCCTTCGGTTGCCTGGGGAACAATAGGTGGTACAACTTGTTCGTGATCCATCGGCTCTTCATACTTCCTTTCTTTCGGTTCTGGCCGTGAAGCCAAAGAACCAGGGGCAGGATCAGCCTCCATCTGGGTAGGGGAACCAGATGAGGTGATCAGGGTGGTATTTCTTTGGGAAGCATCTAGCCCCCCTCAACCTTTTCATCCTCCTCCTTCCTAGATCCGGAGGGCTCAACTTGCATTTCCTTCAAAGGCGATGAAACTGCCTGTAACGCCTCGGACACACCCGCCGGTGGTCGTTACTCCTGGCGGGATCTAGACTGGCCTCTCATATCAGGCCTAGTCTTTTCTGCGCACTTTGTCCTCACTCGTGCGCACCCGGGAGCAACTTCCCGGTCGGTCACCCATCCTGAAACTACTCCAAGCTGAGCACGCTTAACTTTGGAGTTCTATCCGAATGGGCTCCCGGAAAAGAAGGAATTCCTTATTGATATGAGTAGTCTATCATCCCTAATAAGCCAGTCCATCACATACACCCTCACTCAGAGGAACCGACGTCCTCGTCGGGCCACAGGAACGTTCCCTCTTGGCACAACCGTCTGTGCTTCCAGAACAGCACATGTGCCATGCCGTGTGCCACGACGGGTCACAAACGTCATGCACAACATGACTGCAAACTATCCGCAAACATCCGTGTAACCACGAGGGTCGGCTCTGATACCAACTTGTAATGCCCAGGATGGGACTATACCTCCTACGTGTCGAGGCACGACTTAAAGGTAGAAGCCCATTCTGGAATGATCTCAAGTTCGGTATCTTTGCACATCTCATGTACAAATAGGGATGAAAAGCAAAAGAGATAGTTGGCTTACACTCGCCACGTCACACAATTCATTACATAATCAATCATCATCCAAAACATCACAACCCGACTACGGGTGAAGATCCAAATGAAAGATACCAAAAAAACATAAGGCCACAGGTTCGGATCGCCCATAGTAGAAACCACTACTGATCATCGGGATAGTGCACATAATATCGGCTACGTTCTTCATCATACTCCCAGTACAGCTCCGTGCCATCACCTGAGTATTTCACCTGAGTACCTGCATCTGGTGTGGTGTAGAATCTGTGAGCCACGGAGGACTTAGCAATCCCGTTCCCGGGTAGCAAAACTATCTAAGCCTTGGGTGTGGAACAAGGCTGAAGAAAGATAAAAGGCGGCAGCTGCACTAGCACTAGCTTACGTGATAAGAGCGAGAAGAGAAGTGCCACGAGCGATAAAGTGATCACGAAGTGATCCTAACTAAGCACGCCAAACATAACCCCACTGTGTTCACTTCCCGAACCCCTTTCGGAAAATGACCGTCACGGTACTCACGCTGGTAGTGTCTTCTGAACATGGTGTCAAGTTTTCTACAACCGGATATTAACAAATTCCCATCTGCCACATAACCTCGGGCACGGCTTTCAAAAGTTCAAAACCCTACAGGGGTGTTCCAACTTGGCCCATTACAAGCCCACGATCCACGGAGTCGCAACTCCAAGGTGGGAAGGCCCGAGTATTCTCGGAATCCCGTGCTCAAGATACTCCGACTAAGGTAAGACTAATCCAGCAAATCCTCCCGGCGTGCCGACACCCTGATAGTAGCCGCGCGTATCTCGTCTCAGGCCACGACCGGATAGGTCAGCCTACAGGAAAATACCAGCCCTCGGGTTCCCCCAAGGTGGCCCTGCAGTCCGCCCATTTTGGACGAACACTCAAATCGAGCACTGGCCCAGGGGGGTTGATTAATTAATCCTCGGGTTAATTACTCCCTCGACAAGTTTTAGTTGTTAGGCAAATGGAGTACCAATGTTGGGACTTGCTGGAAAAACCTTAGCGCTAAGCGGTTTATTGAGGGGGGGGTCCCATAACCCCAACCGTGTGAGGAACGCATAATCAAGGAACATAACACCGGTTTATACGGTTCCTAGGGCGGCATGAGTGGAACAAATCACCAAGCAAGAGGCTTAGCCTTCCACCCATTACCAATATATAGATGATTTAATTAAAGAGTTTATATAGTGTGATATCCCAACAAGCTTCCACATGAAGCAAGAATCTTCGAATCTTCTCCTGCAACTAGCAATGCTATAAGAGGGGCTGAGCGAAGCCAACGTAGCCAATCAAAGGTTTGCATAGGTAGGGTGGTTAGATAGATTCATGGTTACAATAGGAGGCTGACAGACAAACATGGGCACCGAGGCAATAAGCTAAAGAGCGAGACTTCTAGCAATAGGCAAATATAGTAATGATATCTGGGTCAGGTCATCTTGCCTGTCGAGTCGTCGGTGGGATCGTAAGACGGCTCCTCGTTCTCAACCTCGGTAGTAACCTCGTTCTCGTACTCGGCCTCGGCTTCCGGCTCTACTCAACACAAGAACACACGAGGCACGAAATCAAACAAGGTGCAATTCACAAACTACAGGATGCATGCATGATGCACTTAGGATGCACTACAAATGCACTTAGGATGCATTACGTGACAACATAGGAAGCACAGAGAAACAACACAAGAAACATGACAATATGCTCAAGCAAGTAGGATGCAAGACAAGTCTATTTAGGATGCAAAACATGGCAAGGTAGGAAGCACAGAGAAACAACACAAGAAACAGCAGGTTTAATTGAGGCCGGAAACTACTTAAGACAAATCCGGTAAGTCCTCATATGCATAGTTTGAAATTAGTCCAGATCTGAACAAACCTTAAGTTAAAGTGGTTAAACAGCAGATTAACATGCACCAAGTTATCACATCTCAAACATGGCATGAAAATAACAAGTAGCAGCAGTTTATATCAAGTAGCACTCTTGTCATGATGATTAAGACATCTAGATGGACTCAAACATGCATGACACAATGGAACAAAACGTAGTACACATCACCACGATCATTTTTGACATATCATTTGCACAAATCAGACAAGCACAGTAAAAGTTATTGCCATCACAAGTATGCATCAGCCAACTAAAATAGCAAAAAGACTTAGAGGGAAAACGGGTCAACCTCAGAGTCAACGCGGGCGGACGGGCCGGTCAAACGGGTTGCGGGTACCGGGTGCGGAGCAGGTCGGGACCCGCTAGGATCGAACCCGCGAGCTGGATCGGGATCGGGCCGATCCGATCGGATCGAGCTTTGCGGCGGCGAGCGCTCTGGCTACTCCGGCCGGCAATGCACCGGAGGAGGCCAGCGAGGGGCCCCCGGCGGCGGAGGATGGTTGAGGCCGGCGGCGGGGCTGGAAGTTGGCCGACGGCGGACGGCGGGCACCTGCCGGCGGGCGCGGCCGGCAGGTGCCCGCCGTCCGCCGCCGCCTAGACCCCTCCGCCGCCGGCCACCTTCTAGCCCCGCCGCCGGCCTCAACCGTCCTCCGCCGCCGGGGGCCCCTCGTCGGCCTCCTCCGGTGCATCGCCGGCCGGAGTAGCCAGAGCGCTCGCCGCCGCAAAGCTCGATCCGATCGGATCGGCCCGATCCCGATCCAGCTCGCGGGTTCGATCCTAGCGGGTCCCGACCCGCTCCGCACCCGGTACCCGCAACCCGTTTGACCGGCCCGTCCGCCCGCGTTGACTCTGAGGTTGACCCGTTTTCCCTCTAAGTCTTTTTGCTATTTTAGTTGGCTGATGCATTCTTGTGATGGCAATAACTTTTACTGTGCTTGTCCGATTTGTGCAAATGATATGTCAAAATGATCGTGGTGATGTGTACTACGTTTTGTTCCATTGTGTCATGCATGTTTGAGTCCATCTAGATGTCTTAATCATCATGACAAGAGTGCTACTTGATATAAACTGCTGCTACTTGTTATTTTCATGCCATGTTTGAGATGTGATAACTTGGTGCATGTTAATCTGCTGTTTAACCACTTTAACTTAAGGTTTGTTCAGATCTGGACTAATTTCAAACTATGCATATGAGGACTTACCGGATTTGTCTTAAGTAGTTTCCGGCCTCAATTAAACCTGCTGTTTCTTGTGTTGTTTCTCTGTGCTTCCTACCTTGCCATGTTTTGCATCCTAAATAGACTTGTCTTGCATCCTACTTGCTTGAGCATATTGTCATGTTTCTTGTGCTGTTTCTCTGTGCTTCCTATGTTGTCACGTAATGCATCCTAAGTGCATCTGCAGTGCATCCTAAGTGCATCATGCATGCATCCTGTAGTTTGTGCATTGCACCTTGTTTGATTTCGTGCCTCGTGTGTTCTTGTGTTGAGTAGAGCCGAAAGCCGAGACCGAGTACGAGAACGAGGTTACTACCGAGGTTAAGAACGAGGAGCCGTCTTACGATCCCACTGACGACTTGACAGGCAAGATGACCTGACCCAGATATCATTACTATCTTTGCCTATTGCTAGAAGTCTCGCTCTTTAGCTTATTGCCTCGATGCCCATGTTTGTCTGTCAGCCTCCTATTGTAACCATGAATCTGTCTAACCACCCTACCTATGCAAACCTTTGATTGGCTACATAGGCTTCGCTCAGCCCCTCTTATAGCATTGCTAGTTGCAGGAGAAGATTCGAAGATTCTTGCTTCATGTGGAAGCTTGTTGGGATATCACACTATATAAACTCTTTAATTAAATCATCTATATATTGGTAATGGGTGGAAGTATAAGCCTCTTGCTTGGTGATTTGTTCCACTCATGCCGTCCTAGGAACCGTATAAACCGGTGTTATGTTCCTTGATTATGCGTTCCTCACACGGTTGGGGTTATGGGACCCCCCTCGATAAACCGCTTAGCGCTAAGGTTTTTCCAGCAAGTCCCAACATTGGTACTCCATTTGCCTAACAACTAAAACTTGTCGAGGGAGTAATTAACCCGAGGATTAATTAATCAACCCCCCTGGGCCAGTGCTCGATTTGAGTGTTGGTCCAAAATGGGCGGACTGCAGGGCCACCTTGGGGGAACCCGAGGGCTGGTATTTTCCTGTAGGCTGACCTATCCGGTCGTGGACTGAGACGATATACGCGCGGCTACTATCAGGGTGTCGGCACGCCGGGAGGATTTGCTAGATTAGTCTTACCTTAGTCGGAGTATCTTGAGCACGGGATTCCGAGAATACTCGGGCCTTCCCACCTTGGAGTTGCGACTCCGTGAATCGTGGGCTTGTAATGGGCCAAGTTGGAACACCCCTGCAGGGTTTTGAACTTTCGAAAGCTCCCGCGGTTATGTGGCAAATGGGAATTTGTTAATATCCGGTTGTAGAAAACTTGACACCATGTTCAGAACACACTACCAGCGTGAGTACCGTGACGGTCATTTTCCGAAAGGGGTTTGGGAAGTGAACACGATGGGGTTATGTTTGGCGTGCTTAGTTAGGATCACTTTGTGATCACTTTATCGCTCGTGGCACTTCTCTTCTCACTCTTATCACGTAAGCTAGTGCTAGTGCAGCTGCCGCCTTTTATCTTTCTTCAGCCTTGTTCCACACCCAAGGCTTAGATAGTTTTGCTACCCGTGAACGGGATTGCTGAGTCCTCCGTGGCTCACAGATTCTACACCACACCAGATGCAGGTACTCAGGTGAACTACTCAGGTGGAGGCACGGAGCTGTACTGGGAGTATGATGAAGAACGTAGCCGATATTATGTGCACTATCCCGATGATCAGTAGTGGTTTCTACTAGGGGCGATCCGAACCTGTGGCCTTATGTTTTTTTGGTATCTTTCATTTGGATCTTCACCCGTAGTCGGGTTCTGATGTTTTGGATGATGATTGATTATGTAATGAATTGTGTGATGTGGCGAGTGTAAGCCAACTATCTCTTTTGCTTTTCATCCCTATTTTTACATGAGATGTGCAAAGATACCGAACTTGAGATCATTTCAGAGTGGGCTTATACCTTTAAGTCGTGCCTCGACACGTAGGAGGTATAGTCCCATCCTGGGCATTACACTGCCTTCTCAATCTCAACTTCTTCGCCAATTCTTGCTTCCGGGGCTTGTTGCTCGGGCTAGACATTTCCTTCATCAGGATTGTTTAGAAGGACTTCAAAAACTTCAATTTCTTGAGCAGTAGAGGCAAGAATGATAATGATCACAGATTTAGTTTGTTGTGCGGGTTCATCCTCACGAGGAGGGGACGAAGGTATCTACTGCATAGGGGCACTGGAGTCAATAGGAGCATCAGCGACAACATTCTGAATACGGTGATCCTTGATAGCCTTCGGTTTACTGGCTCCTGCCTTTGCCTTCTAACACTTTTCTTCCTGAATTCTTCACCGAGCAAGATCTGCTAGACGCTTGATCTCTTTATTCCTTCGGTCATACAGTTGAGAGACACCTTCTTCAGCTGTGAGTGCCATTCAATCTTATTGTCCCTCATGACACTTAGAGCTTTTGTGAGCTCAACAATTTCCTTATCCAGGCCCTTTCTTTCAGATTCGGTGGTCGCATCTTTCCTCATCTGCTCAAAGGTTTTCTTATCCTCGGCATCTTGGTTCAACTCCTTTGTAATTTCTCCCAGACCAGCAAAGTGTTTCGCTACCATCTTGGTAACATCATCAGGGAGGCCCATACCGCTCAGATCTGCTAATTTTGCATCATAGGCAGCACTTTCAATGATATCAATCATAAGATGGAAGTCATATTCCTATTCCTCTAAAGAAGCAGGAACACTTGTTTTGGCCTTCTTGGCAGCAACAACAACTTTCTCTTCACGCAACACCTTTCTCTTTGCAAAGGGTGCAGCAGGACTTGAAGGTTTATCTTAGACGGGAGCAGGTGCAAGCCTTGGTGACATTCTCAACGGAGATGAAACTTTTGCTGGAGAGGGAGTTTGGTAGGGCTTGTCAAGAAGAGCTCGTTGATCATACCTTGGTATTTCTTCGGGAGCATCTTCATCGGATGACTCAGAAGCACATGCTGCCTTCTTGGATTTTCTGGCGACAGATTTCTTTCTGGAGGCTCGAGGAGAAACAGACTTCCTTGCCTTTCTTTCCTTTTGGGCAGAGGCCCGTTCCTTTTATCTTGAACATCTTGCTGGGTCAGCTCAACATTTCTCTGTTCCACTTGATTTTTCTTCGAGGCCTTGGCTTCACGCTTGGCCTTGGCCTTAGCTCTCTTTTCCACTTCTTTGGGAAAATCAGCCATAGTTTTCAGAGAGTCAACATGAGCATTTTCAGGAGGTGCTGGCCTGGCTTTTTCATCATCTAGACCGAGACAACCCTCATCAATGCAGTCATTCTAGGGTGGAGTGAATGCGAACAAGATTTGATATTTCCTTCGGACATTTTCATAATTGAACCACTTCTTTGCCCAGTGGTGCCGAATCCTTTGGAGCCTGTTATTCCTTTCAGTTGTTGTTTCAACTCCAGGTGGAGTTTTGTAAGTCTCGGGATCAGACATCTCAGCCGCGATGTTCCTTTCTATACCACGACCTCCCTTCTTGGGATTTCCATCCGAGAATAAAGTATTCTAGTCAGTGAGATCATCCTCAGGCTAACTGTGAGCCGAGGGAATATCATCATCTTCTTTTTCAGATTCAGATTCAGACTTCTTCTTCGGAATCTTTGGCGGCTTAGATGCTTTTCTTTCACTAGCCAACTTTGCTTTTTCAGCCACATGCGGCATCAGAGGTATTTGTTCTTCAGACCCGAACTGCTCTTCCGAACTGTGAGCCATGACCACTCCTGAGAAAAAAACCAACAAAGCGAGGGAAAACAGGAAGGGGTCATAAACATGCATAGAAGCATTTTGACTAAAAACAACAAGTTTTTTGGGAGCAGCAAGGAATTCATGATATATATATATATATATATATATATATATATATATATATGAAAGATATCATCGATATAATTGACGCACACCACGCAGAGTGATGACTTATCTAATCTTTCGAAAGGAAAATATACATGAACCCCAGATCTCAGATGAGTCGTACGAGGGAAAAACTACAAACCGTACAAGCCACAACTTAGAGAGTCCTAAAGACTTACTGCAAGAAAATAAAGCAAGAGAAAAATGCGTCAGTAAGAACATCCCTAGAAGAGAGGAATAGATAGGGCTAGCTCCAGATCTGTGCGCCCTAACTTGGGAGCATAGATCGACTACAACAATGTGGAGAGGAAGAAGTACCGCACTAGCGTGACCAACGATGGCGAGGCTTCACCGGAGTTGCACAACGAGGCTTGATGATGACACTGCTTCGAGCTCGGGCTCGAGCATAGAGCGAGAGGGGGTTGAGGGATAACTAAGAGAGAACAAAGAAAGAAGATGACTTGAGGGGGGTGGGTATATAACCCGTAGGTGAAACCGCTTCCTACAAAATCTACGACTGAAAAACATGGGACGGTCCACATTCAACGGACGAGATCACAATTGAGAGATCGTGGGGATGTGTCAACCGTTTCGTGTGAAATTCTTGGAAACTGAATGGAAGATCGAAGAGTTTGAAGAAGGGAAACGATAAAACATATAAAAAGTTCGAAGTTAATTTCATTCGCGACCAAGGACGCCAGATTGAGATCTTCTTCAGATCAGGTTGCAAGTTTCTGACTGAAAACAAGATCCGAACCTAAACACTCATATTTAGAGAGAGAACACAAGACCAAAGAACTTTGAGTGATTTGACATTTAGATAGAACACAGAAACAACGAAAAACGAAGAGACCAAACAAAAAACACAAATAACTGGCACCAACAAACAGTCTCAGGATTAATGATCAACATTGGGATTTCCGGAGATGATATCTGCTAGCGAAGGGTTAGTTCTTTTTCACAACACACACTTGCGTGGGCAACGACAATCTCATTTTCTTTGTCTAAGTTAGAGCATTCTTTCGATGAGATTTGTAAGACATTAGTTCTCTTTCCGAGTAATCATAAGAATAAGCATTGAAGTTATTTCAAGAGACATGAGTGTAATGATATGATGAGGTACGCATGTACTCCTTTTGTTGAAGGTTTGATCGATATCCATTTGAGAGTTTTCCTGCACCATTATGCTAATGGTAACCATTTTCTTGAGGGAAGTTACTCTGCATGTTCAGGTTAGTAGTTACACATATATTTTCAACAATGCATTTTTTTCACCCATATTTGCTTCTTGGGTGAACCAGACCTGTAGTTAGTTCCAACATATCGAGCAAAAACCTTACCATTCTGTTGTTTGAAGAATCTATAGTTTGAGTCACCAGACTCATCAGAAACAACAGTAACAGTAGTGTCATATCCAGACAAAGATTCAGGTTCAAGAGTTTTAGCTCGAACCCAACTCGTTTGAGGATACTGCTCGGGAGTCCAGTAGGTTCCATCAACGTTGAGTTTACTTTCGAAACCCAATCATTCCTTTTGAGGATTTTTATGCAGTATGGACTTCTTGAGCACATCACAAAGTGTTTGATGTCCTTTGAGACTCTTTAGCATTCCTGTCTCAAGCAAGCTCTTCAATCTGCAATTTTCATATGAAATAGCAACAAGTTCCTCGGGAGAGGGGTTAGAGATGTCATTCATGGTAGTTACAATATTCTTGACATTAGCACTAGAAGTTTCAGCATGAGAATAAACATTATGACATTCTAGGCATTTTAAGCATGGAGGCACAAAAATGTCAGGAACACATCCGGATTGCTCAGCGAAGAGAGAAGCTTTTTTTCCCTTCGCTAGCTCATTATGAGACTCTTTCAGTGACTCGAGTTCTTGATTCCTGTGAAGGAGTTCATCTGAAAAATTCTCATAGTCAACTGTAAGTGAATCATATCGATAGGAAAGCTCATCAAAGGATGAAGAAAAAGCATCCCGCTTTTTGATCAACTCTTGATTCTTCTCCATCTCTTCGACCAGTAATCCTTTGGTTTTTATGAGATTGCTATCAAGCCTTTCAATCTCATCTTGCTGAGATTTAGCAATCTTAACCAGTTTAGCATAGGCGATGTGTTCAGGGGAATACTCATTCATAGGTTTTCTATGTTTTGATGATACTCGATCCTTCAAAGTTTTTTCCATGAGGAAGAATGCAATAGGTTCATCATCACTTGAGGTATCATCATTAGTGTCATATTTGAGCGATTTCATAGATGACTCAACTGCAATGTAAGCATTGCTTCTGCCAATCATCTTGTTTAGATCTTCATCTTCAGAATCTGAATCTGTTGCTTCATCTTCGGTATCAAAGTTTAGGTCAGTGCATGCTCTATTCAGCCGAGATATTTTCTTCATGTTTGATTCAATGAGTTCTCTTGCATTCATGTCAGTGACTGGTCTCGTCGAAGAAGATGAGGATGACTCATTTTCCTTCGGGAGCTTAGTGTGACGATCCATTTGAGTGAATCCGCTGCAATGAAGATATTTCCATCTGTTGCTAGGTTTTCCTTCCCAACAAGGACAATCAGAAATAACGTGTTCGATTTGTTTGCACTTGAAGCACTTCATTTATTTCGGAGGCAAGTTTCTTGATGATTCAGGCAGGCCAAGATTATCATCATTGATGAGGTACAGTTTTTGTCTTTCAGATCACTTAGCCTATCTGTGAGCATTTCGCGTTCTCTTGTGATAGTGTGTTGATTCTCAACATCTTCTTCTTCTTGTGAACTGCCATAGTGCGAGAGAATTTCTCCTTCACCTTCTGAAGAAGAGTCTTGTTCTGCATTTTCCAGCTCCATCTTTTCTTCTTGAATGGACAACAGTGTCATGACCTCAACATAGTGAAGTTCTTCAAAGTCTAGCCCTAGCTTGATTTCTCATATGATGGAATTGAAGGTTGTATTAAGAGCGCTTAGAAGCTTGTTGACCACATCTCTATCAGTGATATCAATTACTCCTCGTTCATGAAGTATTTCGACAATGTTTGTCAATCGATCAGTGAGTTCCATAGCACTTTCCTTACGCAAACTTTTGAAGCCAGCAAACATAGCACGAAGCATTTGAGTGTGCGGATATATTTTGCTGATGAATCTTCATGAGTGTTTTTGATGGAATCCTAGATTTGCTTCGCTGTATCAATTTCTTGGAATCGAATGAAGATGTCTTTCGAGATACTGCCACAGATGATATCTTTCGCTTGAGCATCCAAGTACATATTTATTTTGCCATCGGCATTTGGAGCATTAGGCTGCTGAATGGTGTATCCATTTTCCACAATCTACGAGAGATCTATGTCAATGGATTGAATTATGATTCTCATTCTTTCCTTGCAGTAGAGATAATCATTTCCATCGAAGAAAGGAAACCTTTCAGAGCGCGCGTATGTACCTGCATACGACATACTCAAAACTCCAAGGACGTTAGACCTTTAATAAACAAAGACAAGGAGAACCTGCTTTGATACCAATCGTTAGGACTGAGAGTATATCGACCAGAGGGGGGTGAATAGGAGATTCAAAATTTATATCGAAAGTTTTGAATTTATACCACACACAACAACAAATATAAGGTTCGGTAGATAAGAACTCAATCAAGCATACTATTGAGGAACAAAATCTTCAAGATAAGATGTTATAATGGTTCGAGCATAGTATACGATAGGCTTGATGATAATTATAGTAATGCAATAAACCAATATGTAAACTATCATGACATAGAGCTAGTACCGAGCAGCGATAAATAACTCCGAAGATGAACAATTGAGATGAGTTTAACAATCACTACACAGAGGGAGAAGATAGCTAAAATATCATAATAGGATGAATATGGTGCAATACTGAGAGCATCAAATAATAACTGGTGAAGATGACCGATGTAATCAGAGCCAAAGATATGCAACAAAGTGTAGATGATCAGATAAACTATCATCACAGAGCACGAATAAGAACTGCTAAAAGAATTGTAGAGAAGTGAATATAACCAGTGGTGCTTGATGGCGACAAAGAGATTTGGTAGACCAGTTCACTCTTCTGCCAAAAGGGCTACGTCTGGTTGGAGGGGCTGTGACTTAACACGAAAGATAAACTCTCTTCACCCTATTCTCCTTCAATGCATAACTGATCAGACTTAGGTTGAATTCACTCATGGTAGATACTTGTTGGCGATCTCCAAACCTTCATTCAATCGACGTGAACCACAATACTGTTGGTTGCTGAAGATCTGGTTCGGTGAAGACAATGACTCTTCAACACTCGAACCAAAACCTATCCGTCTCAAGAGTAATAGGTAGAAGAACTCTAACTCAGAACTACTGTGATGCTAAACCACTGTCTAAGTTTTGGGCTCTTGATTTTTGTCTCATGGATCTTAAACTCAAATCACTCGGAGAGGGGTTTCTCAAATCAATCTTCTCAGAAATCTTAGGCGGAGCAGCCAAATGATAATGTTGGACCAGGGTGGCTATTTATAGACGCAACCTTCCCTAAAGGGAAATGACCAAATTGGACATGTGGAGCAGCCAATGGCCGAATGACACGAGTCCAACGGTCGGATTTTTAGCATAATGGTAACAATACTTGCGAAGCAAGTGAAGCTAACTCCTAAGTCCAAAAGATATCTCCTACAACACGAAGAACAATGTCTATTGCTGTTAGGTAATCAATCGGAGCATAAAGAGATTTCTCTCGCATCTTTCATAGGTCTTGGGGTAACCATCACAACAGATCTGAGCTTTGAGAACCTATACCTCTCTTGACAGTACGGAGGTCCTGTGACTCAATTGAACTGAAGAAGAAAGACAAAAAGAATACTATGTCTTCAATTTATCTTCGACTTCAATTCGCTGCAGGGAATTTCTTCGGACGATAGTACCAGATCCAATGCTTTGCTTCAGTAGTAAATTTTCCTGGGGTTAATTCCTTCACATCAATCTTCTCGTTGACATCTTCTCTGCAACACATATATTCTTCGGAGAAGTTCCTCGAACATGGCACCGGAGACAACAATTCGGCTCTTCATGGACTATTTCTTTCTATGTGCACTAGCAAACAAATTAGTCTATTCCTGTTCGTGTCAACAATCTCCAAAATATAGGTAGGCAGATATTGCACCAATAGTTACCCACGAAGACAAATATATCATTCATCAATGCACCTTAGTTGTGTTGGAGACGCAATCTTCTTTCACCTTGGTGCAAAATTTTCTTTCGCTGTGAACCAAATGTTTCCTCGGAGAAGCATCGATGTTGGTACTAAGAGCAAAAGTTTTTGTGTTGCTTTGTAAGCCTTCTCACAACTTTGTCTTCAACTCGCCTGTAATTTTATTTGTCCATCTTTAACTAAGTGTTAGCTATGATTTATCAAACTTTTTTTAGGATCAGCTACGATTTATCAATCATTGAGTAGTATACACATTTTATTTATGGGTTGGTTCTAAATTTTTGCTACTATTTAATTATGTTGCCACATTTTGATAAAAAATATTACTCATATAACTACATATAAAATATGCTGGGGAGTAAAAACCCGGATCGAGGTAGTACGATATACGGTGGCACATTGATTTAGACCAAACACAACAACCCATAATTAGTGGGGGCAAACTGTACATACAAAACAATTGAAAATAAATTACTCACAAAATATTAAAATTGAAGGTTGGTGCAGCTCACCTTTCTGATAATTTGGCACATGTGTGGTTGTTCCCTTAACCGAGGTAGTGTACCGCGCGTGAAGGACAGAAAGTGCGACCAAGACGCATGGATCATTAGTTGAGCGTAGTTTTATTCACTGGTATGTTAAATAAAAAATTAAGCCTATGACATGTGGACCATGTAGCTAGAAAAGTGTGGCAAACCACAAATGTGACAATGAACCAGACACATGCCTAAAATATTGTGGCACGACTAAGATTGTATGCTAGGATTTGCACTCCTCACACTCTATCTCCACTATATATATACACGCTGGAGGCTCAGCCTTTGTTTGCTAGGGTTTGCTCGGTTCACAATCTCTCACCCTCTTCATCAGATCTAAACAATAATGTGTTGGCCTCTCTCTCTCCCCCCTCAGAGCTGGTCAAGGAGCCATCCGGGTCCTGTCGGACCAGTAAGGGATGGAGGTGCAACGTTCACTCTATTGCCTTCAACGAGGGAGGGAACTGAATGTTGGCTACGTTGTTCTCTTTCACCCTACACTTGTGTGGGAGGGCCTTCGACCCCTTCTTCCTTACTGTCGTACGTAGTGTGGGCAGATCCGGCCTCCCATCGCATGCCTAGCCACATCCCGACGACCCTAAGGTATAAATTTCTTTGAAACTGTCATTGCTCTAGGTGCATGTAGATCTTTTTTGATTATATAGTCAAATCTAAGTCATGCTTCAAAGTGGAAAGATGGGGGGTGGTGGAGCATGAATCTAAGACGTGATTCAATGAGGAAAGGAAGGACGGAAAGTAGTACAGAGTGGCTATCCAGACACTCTATTGGTCGAAAAGGGGAAAAGGGGGTAACCCTGTACACACATCTGTAAGGAACTGATCTTTTTTTGAAAAAGGAAAGCAAATTGCAGGTCGGAGAGTTTGTGCAGGACTAGATTTGCCGCCCTCACATAGGAAAAAGGTAGAAAGAGAACAAATATGGGACCAACACATATATGTTGCTTGGCCACATACTCTGCATCACCCATTAATACGTGTGGAGGCACATGGTGTTGGCGTGTCCCATGTCCAATACAACTATTTTGTTGTTGTTAATCTCATAATGCCACTGTAAAACTGAAGCAATGCCACTGTTAAAAGTAAATTACATCTTTAACGAATGTTATTTTAAGAGAATGTCTCTGTTAATATAAATCAATGCCACTGTCCTACTTTGTTTTCCATCAAGATAAGGTAGATGTTTCTTTTTGTGTCCGTATGTATCATCCTTCTTTATTGGCTAATAATTGTTTCCTTTTTGATTTCTGTGAAAATAGGGATATCTATTCAACTTGTTGCTATTGCGACCTTTTGCTTCACTATGCAAACACTTTTGTTTCAAGAGTGTTTTGTGCAATTCAACTAAAATGTCACGCCGACAACTTTGCTTGATTTAGTGGAACTACACAAAATGAGATCCGATTACCTACTTGTGTTGGCAAATTCATATTTGATCTTGAGGTCTTTCAAGTCTGCCTCATGAAAGGTCCGTACCGACCTTCATCAACATGATTGTGTAGTGTGCTTTGAGATGATGTGCTACTTGTATTGGTACTATTTTAAATAAATGTTGAATTGAAGCTATTGTATTGTTGTCGTTTCCCATTAAGTGAACAAAAATGGGACCAAACCAGACATGATGCTTGTTTCTTTGTTACAACAAACTCTGCATCACCCCTTTATACGTCGATGGAAGCGCATGGCGTTGTTGTGCCCACTCTCCCCTGCAAATGTTTATGGTTTTTGTTAATGTAATGCCACTGGTAAAATTAAGCAATGCCAGCCTTGGAATTAACTATTGAATCATAGTTCAAAACTACAACACTTGTTAGGGATCGGCGGGAGTACATGTTTAACAAATGTATTGTTAAGATAATGTCTCTGTTAATATGAATCAGTTACAATGTTCTAGGAATGGTACTTTCTTGCTTTGTCGTTCTTTAAACATGTTTAACCAAGGCATTGTTAAGATAATGTCTCAGTTAATATGAATGAATGACATAATTTGAGAATTGCTACTGTCCTGCTTTGTTTCCCATTAAGATAAGGTTAATATTTTTTCTTGTGGCCGTATAAGTCATCAACCGTTATTGGTCAGTAAATGTTTCACCTATTTGTGCATAAAGGGATATCAAAACTTACTGCTTGTTGCTATTTCGACTTTGATTTTAGTTGAACCGCACAAAAGGAGCCAATGTGTTTAAGGCAAACTGTTGCATTATTGGGCCCAGTTGATCTTTCCACTTTACAGAAAGAAGCAAACACTTTTTGCGCTACATTACAAAAGGAATTATCGAGAATCTTTAGAGAGTATTAGTTGACGCTGGTGACATGACTAGTCTGCAGAGTTCATGGGCAACGCAACAGCACGTGGAGTGCAAAATTCTACAACAAGGAAAGGTATGACCAAGTCAGTGGCCGACACAGCTGTAACAAACGAGGTCAGTATCGACCTTCATCCACATGATCGTGCTTTGTTATGTTGTGCTACTTATATTGTTGTATTTTTTTGAATACATGTTTAATTCAAGCTATTGTATTTCTATCTTTTCCTGTTAAGATAATGAAGTTGATTATATTTGTGAGCGTATGTTTAATCAACTAGTACCACTATTATATTAATCACACCTTTTCTATATTTATGCACACAAGGATGCTCATCTTAAATTTAGTGGAACTACACAAAATGTTCAGATGGTTTGTGTCCTCCATAATACTTCATCATGCAGCCACCGGACTATCTGCATGAAAGGAGCTGTAAATGTCTTGAAGGGCTTGTAGCATATATTTTACAGGGGGGGTCTCCCCTACCCATATGATTGATAATACCTTATCAATATTTAAAATATCTATTCTTGGAATTTCTATCAATATTCGGGTGAGTCCTCCGCGCCCGAATAATTTGCATCAAGATCGGAACTCTCATCTGGATAAGTTTCCTATATGTTGAATTATTGTGGATTGCATATACTAAAGAGGAATCCATGTGCTAGCACTTTACAAGGGGGCAGACCAAAATGGCAACCTATGGCCTGACATTTCAGAAACATTGAGAGGTTGTGTGCAACTTCTTTCTAACATTGGGGCTCGCGCATGCAACCATTTTGGCAAGGCTATGCAGTAGGTTTTGGTGTGTTGCCAACTTCAAACGGTTCCATATATGGCTGCCTTTTTTTAGCAAATTGGCCAACCATGATCTGCTTCCACCGCGTACGGTTCGACGCTTTTTATTGTACCCCATGAATAACTAGAAGTTTGAGAATCAAAAGCATCAATCAAACTGCACTAACCAGGCATCAATCAAACTGGCTACTACTTGCATTCAGTTTGTCAGTCTTCAATTATGCATGCTGATTACTAGAATTTTGAGCCGAAAGAATCAGCTATTGCACCCCAAAAATGAAACTATAATAAAGGCGTCCATTTATTTGACCGGCTATCTTTTCCCAGAAGTGTAATATTTTTTTGACGGTGACTCAATCCATGCTTTCTCTTTATGTACCTGCCTCCCTCTTAGTCTCTATTGAACAGACTCACCAAATGCCTTCGATGGGAGGTGTAGGAGATGAAAGTAATGCAAAGGGAAGCTCCTCCATGAGCGTTGTTAAGGTTGAAGTACATGTAGTCGATGCACACGGGACACGGCTAAGTAAGTACCCTTTCAATCTGCCGTCGGGACCATTATTCACTATGCACTTCGTCTGAATGTGTTTTTTTCTGGTCACTTACGCAGGAATGGCGATTACATTGTGTTGAACAGTGGTATAAGAATTAAGAAAGGGAAAGGCTAATCCGGGCATTCACACACGTGCCTATTCCTTAAGGCAAGTTTTTTGTGATATGGTGTGTGTACTGAAATGGTTTAATTTTACACTGACATTAATACCTTATCAATGTACAACGCATGTGAATGATGAGTTAGTTGGAAGATCATTCATTAATGAAATCCACCATGCTCCGCAGGACATTGGTTGAAGACAAAGAAAGGAGCTGCCAATGTCTTGAAGACAGTTCAATGGAACTACACAAAAAGATAAGCTGGTTAATCCAGCTCCATGTTACATTTTGATGTGCAAACTCATGAAAAACCCCGCCCGTCCACAATCATAGGCATTAGATATTCCGAATGGGAAAACCTTGTCAAATTCAATCATTGATGTTAGCAAGAAGACATTCGTATGATATTTTTGAATTGGAAAACCTTGTCAAATTTTGCTCATTAATGTTAGCCAGAAGACATGCATTTGATATTTTGGAACGGGACGCCCTTTGCTGTGAGTAGCGTGGATCATTTTTTCCCTATTCGTGTATTCAATTTAGAAGTAAATATATGATTATTAAGAGTTTGTTTTGAATGTTGTCTATGAAATGCCAGTCCTGTGAGTTTGATTGCAAAAGAGCTTGGAATGTTGTGGCACGTGACATCATGATGTAGGGTGCAACCACACTTAAAAGCTCCTCAAACTTGTTGGTCCGTGCGAAACTTCGACAAATGAGTTGTCCACCGTGCCTCCTGAGAATAACCTACATCGTGATGCCGCGTGATCTAATGCTAGTGATTTGTCAAAACTTTGCTTGTTTATCTAATGCGAGTGATTGGCATGTTAAGAGTTCACCGTCTTCTGTTGTTTCTGCGCTTAGAAAGTTCCTTGTCTTATGTTTCATTCATAGCCTATACAACAACTAGTTCGGGTTGGCTAGCGGTGAAACCATATGATCTTCCAACCAACTCATCATCTTACTATTTCATGTATAACCTATGTTATAAAACATAAATGTACAAAATAACTTAAATTATCTGGCTTGTAGTCGTAAGAGCATCTAGTGCCTCTTTTTTTTTACAAACTATAACATCTACAACCGGACGCCCCTAACCCGCCTTAAACAACAGGGCGAACGGCCCGGTCATGAAATTTGACCCAGACAAGCTCAAACGGGTGTCAAACGCCAGGGCCGACCGACACTCCTCATATGCAGCCCAAACATCAGGCGGATCATGGGCGCCTGGGCACGTCCGCCACGTCAGACTAACGTCGGGGTCCCACGCAGGATCGCCTGGAAACCCGGCGGTCCAATAAATCCTTACGTACGCGAGTGCCTCCTTATTAAAACTAGAAAAAAATCTTCCTCCTGGTTTCCTAACATCACGGTCCCACACCATTGTCGACGTATATAGTCAATAAATAAGAGAATTGCACAAGGAGCGGCTGATAGCTGGGAGTAGCTCGAGCTGTATTTGTTTTTTTAGGGGTGAGCAGATTTTTTAGCGATGTGTTTGTTGTTGTTCAGAGGAGCAGCGTATCAACTGGGTGGGTTGTGGCCCGTCTACCCAGGCTATTATTTTATGTTGACCAAATATCTAACCCAGATATTAATTTTTCAAGATGAAAATGTCTTGCCCAGCTATACTTTTTTTGAGGAATACCCAACCTAGGCCAACTTGTTATTGTCCGCCCTGCTCGACTGCAAATCTTTCCTAGGAGGAGGGATGCATTAGGCTTGCCAAGAAAATGTGATTTAAGAAATAATAAATGGGATATAAATATACAAAACACATCGAACTGGTAATTAGTTTCAAAATTATTATTATTGGATTTTTAAAATTTTAATTTCTTTACTTGTTGCGCGCAAAATTTCGTTGAATTTTTACCTAATATAAATTTATTTCACAAAATGGGCTGCAGTAAATTCCATTAGAATTAAGAAATGGGCTGTAAATTATTACAAATCGCAAATGGGCTATATGCTCTCTGCCACAGATGTGATGCTCACTTGTCTACCTACTAAGTTGACGCGTATGCAAGGCTTTTTTAACTTATAGTGAACACACGATTCTAGAAGTAGTAGCCGTTGGATGTCCATCCAACGGTTGTCCTGCTTCTTGAATCTTGGATATTCTTGCTTCAGCCGCCCAAACCAGCGCGTGCTACCGCCTCACGTGGCCGGCTTGTTGGAAATATACCCTAGATACAATAATATTTATATTATTATATTTCCATATTCATAATTAAGATTTTATATTTCATGCTATAACTGCTATGATCCTGGAATATGCAATTCAGTGGAAAACTCATATGCACGTGTGAAATGATAAACGGATAAAATAAAGGTTCCTAGTCTCGCCTCTAAAGACTAGCTCAAGTTTTGTTGGTGATCCTGCTTTTCGGATCTTAGGATATTGTGAAGTGTAACGATGATCCTAAAACAATATTGAGATTATGATGTTGGAAGAACGATCATATTGAATCAACTCAAACTTGTTTGTTATGAATTGAGTTAATATCATCTGTATTCAATTTTATTAAGAAGGAGTGTTAGCATGTGTTTTAGTTCCTAAGACCATGAGAGTGTATTAGTCACTTCCTACCATACTGTGGGCTTTGGGGTTGCTCAAACGTCATCTGTAACAAGGTGATCATAACGACAACTTTCAGGCTCATCGGAAAATTTGACAAGTGATCGGAAAACTTGAGAGTGGAATTTGCTCCTCCGAAGATGGAGAGATATTCTTAGGGCCCACTCGGTGTGACAGCATCCATGCATCCATCATCATCGGGCCAGACATAGGTGACTACATCACAGGGATGCCAGAACACGTTAATGAGAAAGAAGAACAAAACCGGTAAACGAGAGCAACGGTATAGTGAGCATGGTGATGACTTATGATGATACCGATGCACACCTAGTTTTGTAAAGTATCATGAAGCAAAGGGAACATCTCATGGTAACCAAAGGTTCACTCGAATATCATTCGGGTAATCATAGGGACTGATATGGATGTCCACGGTTCCTCTTTCGGTCATTGAACGAAGGGGTTTCGTTCATGTCTATGATTTGCCCAAACTATGGGGTCACAATCTTAAGGAAATCATGATTTGCTGAGCGCTAGTAGTACGGGAGTGATGAGAATATATTCGTGAAATAGTTTCATTAATATCCAGAATAGTTCCGAGAGGTTCTGGAAGCATTTCGGGGTCACCGGAAGGGTTTAGGTGAATATCGGGTAATACCAGGTATTACCAATTAATTATATATAGGTGGAAAATGTTTCCGGGAATGTTAAAAAAATATAATACTCTGAAAATGTTTAAAATATTATATATATAATTTAAATATCAATGGGTTTAAAAGGCCAAGAGGTGGAAGACAACTTGGGCCAAAAAGGCCCAAGTGGGAAAATGCCACTCTTCCCTAAGGAAGAGGGCCGAATTGGACTAGGGGTGGGAGTAGGACTCCCACCCCCTTGGCCGGCGCACCAAGGGAGGCTTTCCTCCCTTGGTGGCTGCCCTCTCCTCTCCTCATAACTTATATATACTATATGTTTTCCACCCTATTGATACACAAGTTTTGGGAGCCTCCTCTAGTTGATCTAGTTCTAGTTCTAGTTGGTCTTAGACTAATTATTGCTAGCCCTATCCACCTACGATGCTCAAAATTAGAAGCCATATGTGGTTCTAATCTCCTCCCTCTAATTCTCCGGCAACGATTAGCTCTGGAAAGCGAAGTGCTGCCGAATCGCGAAGACCGTATGCTTGCAACCAAGTAGAGAGGTTGTGCTTTCACTCTTCATTTTGGGGGATCATTCGAGGGTGGTTCGTTGGATCGTCATCAATGTTCAAGGGGCTTCAAGTACGATCTACACCGACTCATCTACTTCCGCTGCACTCCGGAGTCGGTAACGATCGTTGATCACAACCCGTTATGTGTCTTCATATTTATCTTGGTGATCGTAGGCGCGATTTTTTTTCTTTTCGACTATGTTTCCCAACAGTGGCATCATGAGCTGGTTTATGAGTAGATGTAGGTTGCGATCTAGATCGCATCTAATATGTGAGGGTTGATGTTCTTGCTATGCTTCCCACAAGTCTTGCTTTGGTTTAGTTCATCGACAGAATGATGTAGTTTTGCTAGAAGGTTCTGACAATCGTTTGACTCCGGCTGTTGACGATCTGCTAACAGTTCCTTGGGCTACATCATAGTCGAGAATAGTGAACCATCGCATACACAAGAGGGTGCCGAAGATGGATGATCTTCAAGGGGGTCACGCGTATTGACGAAGTTTAGTGTGGTGGATGATACTTTTAGTTAAGTCTCTCTTTCACGCACCTAAAACTTAATCTAGCATCAAGAACATTGCCTTGTTGCTCTTGCATAGGTAGCTAGTCTTAACTGCTAAAACTGGTTAACCACATAACTAAATTTTTGTTAAAATCGATAAGAGGACATCTAACTTGGTTTTGCAGGGTTTGCATATGATGTGGTATAGCCTTCGCCATGATAATGTGTTTATGTATGAGATGGTTATATGTTGTAATGTTAAGTGGCCTGCGCGTCACGGCATGATGGCTGGAGCCACGGGATTGCCACCTTAATGTAAATATCGTAGAGATAGGTTACTGGTGATGGTGGCAAAACGTACATGGAGGACACCGACGATGAGAAGGTGTACCAGTTGCGGGACGAGGAGCTATAATGTCGTACCACAACAGAATTTCAGATTTTGGTGCCACGACAACGTTTTCGGAAATGGTAGCTACGACAACGTTTTCTGGGATTGCCGTCAAGCCAATGTTTTTGAAACAGTTGCCACGATAATGAAATATTGGCCGTCATGTTGCTTCAACTGGAGATTGAAGTTGATCATGGAGGACTCCCGACGCCCAGGGCTATACCATGTCATGCTATTATGAATTGTCTGAGATGTTTATCCCTTTATTTTTGCACCCTTTGATTGCGCATTAGTCAATTATTAGGGTGATCTCTCATAGTAAATATCAAGTGACAAGGTGCTCTTCTCGGTGTTGCAACCATCTATAACATGTAGTGTTCCGGAGTAGGTCATGCACACATGAGTACAAACAGATCTTGAGGTGTAACGCGGGGATGGTCAGACCATGCATGCAAATAGCACTTGGTTGTCTTGAAGTTCTAGCAGAATAGTTCTGAGCTCGGGGCACAAAGCATCGAAAGATGAACAAGAATCATATGGAGATATGATGGGCAAATTCTTGCCCACCGGTCAAAATTCTCGTCATTAGTGATGCACACATCAATGGCTGAGAACTAGACTTGGATCTTGAATCACTTAAAATCAATTATGAGAGATATTTATTTGAGTGGGAGCACAATTATGTATTAATTAAGTTTAATAACTAGTGCAAATTAATTATGGACAATGTCTATGTGTAGTTTGCATTATAGTTGTACAATTATGGCTCACGGTTCCACTTTTGTTGTTGAAAATTGATTGACTGTTATTTATCTGGTTGAATCTTTATGATTCTAAAAGTGCCAAGAAGGATTTTTGTCGTACTGCATGCTTGCAATGTTCTCCTGCTAATACTTGTTGGAAATATGCCCTAGAGGAAATAATAAAAGTATTATTAATATATTTCCTTGTTCATGATAATTGTCTGTTATTCATGCTTGAATTGTATTGTACGGAAACAGCGATACATGTGTGAATATATAGACCACAATGAGTCCCTGGTAAGCCTCTAGTTACTAGCTTGTTGATCAACAGATGGTCACGGTTTCCTGACCATGTACATAGGATGTCGGTGATAACGGGATCACATCATTAGGAGAATGATGTGATAGACAAGACCCAATCCTGAGCCTAGCACGAGATCGTTTAGTTCGTAATGCATAAGCTTTTCCGGTGTCAAGTATTTATTCCTTAGACCATGAGGTTGTGCAGCTCCCGGATACCGTAGGAATACATTGGGTGTGCCAAACGTCACAACGTAACTGGGTGTCTATAAAGGTACGCAACGGGTATCTCCGAAAGTGTCTCTTGAGTTGGTACGAACCGAGACTGGGATGTTGTCACTCCGTATGACGGAGAGGTACCTCTGGGCCCTCTCGGTAAGACATCATCATAATGAGCTCAAGGTGACTAAGGAGTTAGTCACGGGATGATGGATTACGGAATGAGTAAAGAGACTTGCCATGACGAGATTGAACAAGGTATCGGGCATACCGACGATCGAATCTCGGGCAAGTACCCTACCGATAGACAAAGGGAATAACATATGAGATTGAGTGAATCCTTGACACAGTGGTTCATCCGATGATATCATCGAGGAACACGTGGGAACCAACATGGGTATCCAGATCCCGCTGTTGGTTATTGACTGGAGAGTCGTCTCGGTCATGTCTGCGTGTCTCCCGAACCCGTAGGGTCTACACACTTAAGGTTCGGTGACGCTAGGGTTGTAGAGATACATGCACATGGAAACCCGAATGTTGTTCGGAGTCCCGGATGAGATCCCGGACATCACGAGGAGTTCCGGAATGGTCCGGAGGTAAAGAATGATATATAGGAAGTCCAGTTTCAGCCATCGGGTGAACTCCGGGGGTCACCGGGAGTGTCCCGGGACCACCGGGTGGGGCCACCCATCCCGATGGGTCCCCTAGGCCGCAAGGGGAAGGGGGCCAGCCCCTGGTGGGCTGGCGCACCCATATGGGCCCCCCTCCATGCGCCTAGGGTTGAAACCCTAGGGGGAGGGGGCGCCCCCTATGCCTTGGGGGGCAAGTCTACCCCCCTGGCCGCCGCCCACCCTGGAGATCTGATCTCCCAGGGCCGGCGCCCCCCGGGCCCCTATATATAGTGGGGGGGGGAGAGGGCAGCCGCACCCCAAGCCTCTCGCGCCTCTCTCCCCTCCCGTCACACTTCCTACTCCTTACGCAGGGCGCCAGCGAAGCCCTGCAGGATTTCCTGTTGCATCCACCACCACGCCGTCGTGCTGCTGGATCTCCGACAACCTCTCCTCCTCCCTTGCTGGATCAAGAAGGAGGAGACGTCGCTGTACCGTACGTGTGTTGAACGCGGAGGTGCCGTCCGTTCGGCGCTGGGATCATCGGTGACGAAGAACGCGAAGAGTACGACTACTTCATCCACGTTCCTTCGAACGCTTCCGCTCACGATCTACAAAGGGTATGTAGATGCACTCCATTATGATCGTTGCTAGATGACTCCTTGGATTGATCTTGGTGAAGCGTAGGAAATTTTTTGAATTCTGCTACGTTCCCCAACAGTGGCATCTGAGCTAGGTCTTTGCGTAGCATCTTGCACATGTAGAACACAAACAAGTTGTGGGCATTGAGTTTGCTCAATTTTCTTGCCGTTACTAGTCTAATCTTGATTCGGCGGCATCGTGGGATGAAGCGTCCCGGACCGACCTTACATGTACGCTTACGTGAGACTGGTTCCACCGACAGACATGCACTAGTTGCATAAGGTGGCTGGCGGGTGTCTGTCTCTCCCACTTTAGTCGGATCGGATTCGATGAACAGGGTCCTTATGAAGGGTAAATAGAAATTGACAAATCACGTTGTGGTTTTGGCGTAGGTAAGAAATGTTCTTGCTAGAAAACCTATAGAAGCCTCGTAAAACATGCAACAACAATTAGAGGTCGTCTAACTTGTTCTTGCAGCATGTGCTATGTGATGTGGTATGGCCAAGAAGATGTGATGAATGGTATATGTGATGTATGAGATTGATCATGTTCTTGTAATAGGGAATCAAGACTTGCATGTCGATGATAATGACAACCGGTAGGAGCCATAGGAGTTGTCTTAATTATTGTATGACCTGCATGTCACTGAATAACGCCATGTAATTACTTTACTTTATTGCTAAACGTTAGCCATAGTAGTAGAGGTAATAGTTGGCGTGACGACTTCATGAAGACACGATGATGGAGATCATGGTGTCGAGCCGGTGACAAAGATGATCATGGTGCCCCGAAGATGGAGATCGAAGGAGCAAGATGATATTGGCCATATCATGTCACTTTAATTGATTGCATGTGATGTTTATCATGTTTTTGCATCTTGTTTACTTAGAATGACGGTAGTAAATAAGATGATCTCTCACTAAAATTTCAAGAATTGTGTTCCCCCTAACTGTGCACCGTTGCTAAGGATCGTTGTTCCGAAGCACCACATGATGATCGGGTGTGATAGGCTCTAACGTTCGCATACAACAGGTGTAAGCCAGATTTACACACGCAATACACTTAGGGTTTACTTGACGAGCCTAGTATGTATAGACATGGCCTCGGAACACGGAAGACCGAAAGGTCGAACATGAGTCGTATAGAAGATACGATCAACATGAAGATGTTCACAGTTGATGACTAGTCCGTCTCACGTGATGATCGGACACGGGCTAGTCGATTCGGATCATGTATCACTTAGATGACTAGAGAGATGTCAATCTGAGTGGGAGTTCATTAATTTTTTTTTGATTAAGATGAACTTAATTATCATGAACTTAGTCTAAATACTTTACAATATGTCTTGTAGATCAAATGGCCCACGCTCATGTCACCCTCAACTTCAACGCGTTCCTAGAGAAATCCAAGCTGAAAGACGATGGTAGCAACTATACGGAATAGGTCCGTAACCTGAGGATCATCCTCATAGCTGCCAAGAAAACTTATGTCCTAGAAGCACCGCTAGGTGACGCTCCCGCCCCGGCAAACCAAGATGTTATGAACGCTTGGCAGTCGCGTTGTGATGATTGCTCCCTGGTTCAGTGCGGCATGCTCTACAACTTAGAATCGGGGCTCCAAAAGCATTTTGAGCACCACAGGGCATATGAGATGTTCCAAGAGCTGAAAATGGTTTTCCAGGCTCATGCCCGAGTTGAGAGATATGATGTCTCCAACGCATTCTACAGCTGTAAGATGGAGGAAAACAGTTCTGTCAGTGAGCACATCCTCAAGATTTCTGGGTTGCACAACCGCTTGTCTCAGTTGGGAATGAATCTCTCGGACGAAGCGGTCGTTGACAGAATCCTCCAGTTGCTCCCACCTAGCTACAAGAGCTTCGTGTTGAACTTCAATATGCAGGGGATGGAGAAGTCCACTCCCGAGGTGTATTCAATGCTGAAATCAGCGGAGGTGGAGATCAAGAAAGAGCATCAAGTGTTGATGGTCAATAAAACCACTAAGTTCAAGAAGGGCAAGGGTAAGAAGAACTTCAAGAAGGACGGCAAGGGAGTTGCCGCGCCCGGTAAGCCAGTTGCCGGGAAGAAGCCAAAGTATGGACCCAAGCCTGAGACAGAGTGCTTTTATTGCAAGGGAACGGGTCACTGGAAGCGGAACTGCCCCAAATACTTAGCGGACAAGAAGGCCGGCAACGTCAAAGGTATATGTGATATACATGTTATTGATGTGTACCTTACCAGCGCTCGTAGTAGCTCCTGGGTATTTGATACCGGTGCAGTTGCTCATATTTGTAACTCTAAGCATGAGTTGCGGAATAAGCGGAGACTGGCGAAGGACGAGGTGACGATGCGCGTCGGGGATGGTTCCAAGGTCGATGTGATCGCCGTCGGCACGCTGCCTCTACATCTACCCTCAGGATTAGTTTTAAACCTTAATAATTGTTATTTAGTACCAGCTTTGAGCATGAACATTGTATCTGGATCTCGTTTGATGCGAGATGGCTACTCATTTAAATCCGAGAATAATGGTTGTTCTATTTATTTGAGAGATATGTTTTATGGTCATGCCCCGCTGGTTAATGGTTTATTTTTGATGAATCTCGATCGTGATGATACACATATTCATAGTGTGAATGCCAAAAGATGTAAAGTTGACAGTGATAGTCCCACATACTTGTGGCATTACCGCCTTAGTCATATTGGTGTCAAACGTATGAAGAAGCTTCATATTGATGGACTTCTGGAGTCTCTTGATTATGAATCATTTGACACATGCGAACCATGCCTCTTGGGCAAGATGACCAAGACTCCGTTCTCCGGAACAATGGAGCGAGCAACCAACTTATTGGAAATCATACATACCGATGTGTGCGGTCCAATGAGTGTTGAGGCTCGCGGAGGCTATCGTTATGTTCTCACCCTCACAGATGACTTGAGTAGATATGGGTATATCTACTTGATGAAACACAAGTCTGAGACCTTTGAAAAGTTCAAGGAATTTCAGAATGAGGTTGAGAATCAACGTGACAGAAAAATAAAATTCTTGCGATCGGATCGTGGGGGTGAATATTTAAGTCATGAATTTGGCACGCACCTTAGGAACTGTGGAATTGTTTCATAGTTGACACCGCCCGGAACACCTCAGCGTAACGGTGTGTCCGAACGTCGAAATCATACTCTGTTGGACATTGTGCGATCTATGATATCTCTCATCGACTTACCGCTATCTTTTTGGGGTTATGCTTTAGAGACTGCCGCATTCACTTTAAATAGGGCTCCGTCGAAATCCGTTGAGACGACACCGTATGAACTTTGGTTTGGCAAGAAACCTAAGTTGTCGTTTCTGAAAGTTTGGGGTTGCGATGCTTATGTCAAGAAACTTCAACCTGAGAAGCTCGAACCCAAATCGGAAAAATGCGTCTTCATAGGATACCCAAAGGAAACAATTGGGTACACCTTCTACCATAGATCCGAAGGCAAAGTATTTGTTGCCAAGAATGGATACTTTCTGGAGAAAGAGTTTCTCTCGAAAGAAGTGAGTGGGAGGAAAGTAGAACTTGATGAGGTGACAGTCACCCCTCCTGAACCCGAAAGTAGCGCAGCGCAGGAAATTGTTCCTGAGGTGCCTGCACCGACAAGGGAGGAAGTCAATGATGATACAGATCAAGTTACTACTGAACTTCGAAGGTCCACAAGGACACGTTCCGCACCAGAGTGGTACGGCAACCCTGTCATGGGAATCATGTTGTTAGACAACGGTGAACCTTCGAACTATGAAGAAGCGATGGCGGGCCCAGATTCCAATAAATGGCTTGGAGCCATGAAATCCGAGATAGAATCCATGTATGAAAACAAAGTATGGACTTTGGTGGACTTGCCTGATGATAGGCACGCCATAGAAAATAAATGGATATTTAAGAAGAAGACAGACGTGGATGGTAATGTGACCATCTATAAGGCTCGGCTTGTCGCTAAGGGTTATCGACAAGTTCAAGGGATTGACTACGACGAGACTTTCTCTCCCGTAGCGATGCTAAAGTCCGTCCGAATCATGTTAGCAATTGCTGCGTTCTATGATTATGAGATATGGCAAATGGACGTCAAAACGGCATTCCTTAATGGCTTCCTTAAGGAAGAGCTGTATATGATGCAGCCGGAAGGTTTTGTCGATCCAGAGAATGCTAACAAGGTATGCAAGCTCCAGCGCTCGATCTACGGGATGGTGCAAGCATCTCGGAGTTGGAATATTCGCTTTAACGATGTGATCAAAGCGTTTGGATTTATACAGACTTGGGGAGAAGCCAGTATCTACAAGAAAGTGAGTGGGAGCTCTGTAGCATTTCTCATATTATATGTGGATGACATATTGCTGATGGGAAATGATATATAATTCTTGGAAAGTATAAAGGCCTACTTGAATAAGAGTTTTTCAATGAAGGACCTTGGAGAAGCTGCTTACATATTAGGCATCAAAATCTATAGAGATCGATCAAGACGCCTCATTGGTCTTTCACAAAGCACATACCTTGACAAGATATTGAAGAAGTTCAATATGGATCAGTCCAAGAAGGGGTTCTTGCCTGTTTTGCAAGGTATGAGATTGAGCAAGGCTCAGTCCCCGACCACGGCGGAAGATAGAGAAAAGATGAGTGTCATTCCCTATGCCTCAGCCATAGGTTCTATCATGTATGCCATGCTGTGTACCAAACCTGATGTGAACCTTGCCATAAGTTTGGTAGGGAGGTATGATGGCTTCTCGCCCATCGTTGGTTACCCCAAGTGGAAGGTTTGAGATGTAGCGTAGCGGTAGTTTTCCCTTGGCAAAGATACCAAGGATCGAATCCCGTGAGACTCCGAGGGTCGACAAGAAGGTGTCAACTGCTAACGGCGCCAGATACTTAGCGATTGACAGGACCTGCACACAGATACAAATAACTTTGCTCCCAACGAGTACAGAGAGGTTGTCAATCCCTTCGGCCTTGTCGTTTACAAAGGATCAAACACAAGAGATAATAGTGATAGGTATGACTGCAACTAGTAAATAAGAACAGGAAGTAAATAGCAGATGTGATCAGTGATGGTAATATGGACCGGGGTCCCATGCTGTTCACTAGTGATGTCTCTCTCCCAAAAGACGGTAAATCAGCTAAGCGAGGTAAACGAATTACAGCTGGGCAATTGACAGGATTATGTGCGCAAACCAATGCTAACTATGCTGCAAGAAAGGTAGAGGCTCAAAAGCATGGGCGGTACGCCAAAGCAAGTAGACCGAAATCCATCTGCATCTACTACTAATCATCCACCTTGAGATATATATCCAGAACATCTCGCTGGTATTAAGTTGCGAGTCCCACCCATAGTGTAAACTCAAAGCAACAGACAACTGCATTAAAAGAACTTTGCGTAAAGTAAACAATCCTTGCACCCGCAAGTACAAGCACCGTTGTTTTCCCCCTAGTGGCAACAGCACATCCCCTAGACTCATGTTTCTGTCACTCAAGCTAGTCATCGAGGGGCATGAACCCACAATCAAGCATAACGTTCCCTCTTGGAATTACTACCTACTACTTGGCCAAAGCAATAAACAGCAACGGAGAACATGCAAGAATTACTCAAGAACATAAATATAAAAGAGGTGAATCAAATATATTAGTCACACACAATCTGAACATAATCTCATAATCCATCGGATCCCAGCAAACTCATCATAGCAACAGCATAAGGATTACATATGTGCCTCAATCATGTAGGGCAGCTCACGAGGTCTAATCGGTGAAGAACAAAGAGGGGAGGAGAACATCACATAGCTACTGGTCATGGACCCATGGTCCAAGGGGGACTACTCACACCTCATCCGGGAGGCGTCCATGGTGGTGGAGAAGCTCCCGGTGGTGGTTCTGCCCTCCGGCAGGGTGCTGGGAAGAGTTCTCCTGGTGCTCCCGATCTTGGAAGCGCGGCGGCGGTGGAACAGAGATGAGATCGCGAAAAAGGGTTCCGTCCTCGAGGGTTTCGGGACGCGGTGTAAATATATGCCAAAGGGGGGCACCAACGGAGCTAAGGGGGGCCCAGGCGGCCTGGCGCGACGGCCAGGAGGGGGGCCGCGCCCTCTGGGCGCCTGGAGCCCCTGTGGCCCCCCTCCGGCCCTACTTCGGCTGCATGGAAGCTTCTGGAGCGCTGATTTTTTTATATATTTTCCCCGGAATTTTTCTGGCAATTTACGTAATGGGAAAACCTGAAATACAAAAACAGCAGAAAACAGAAACTGGCACTGGGGTGCACTGAGTTAATAGGTTAGTCCAAATATGATCAAAAGTGTATGGAAGTGCATAAATATCATAGCAATATCACACAAAAGAGGCATGGAGCAAGCAGAAATTATAGATACATTTTGGACGTATCAACATCCCCAAGCTTAATTCCTGCTCGTCCTCGAGTAGGTAAATGATAACAAGCATAATTTCTGTGGTGACATGCTATTAACCATATAAGAACTTTTCAGAGTCACATGACAAATGCTTACTGAGATAATGAATCTTTAGTAATTAAGTTGCCTCATGAGAATATCACAAAGAACTGAAAGTTTTACAATATGATACTGAAACACTCAATAGATTTGTAGTGAGCATGGTGTGCAAACATGACAAAGTGATACCTCGCTTGCCCCCTTTAGTGAAGCAAAACATAAATGCAGGGGCACCTCCGAGGTTTAAGTGACGACTAGATACAATGATTTCAGAATAAACGATATCATAATCATGCAGAAGACAATGGTACTTTGGGACAATGCACATTACACTCAGAATGACAATCATGCTCTCAATAGTTGGTGCTTTGAAGAAAGAAGGTGGAGACTCTCAAACCGTGGCTTTTGATGGCAAGGTTGAAAACCCGTGGTCGGAAACAAAGACTAAACATGTACCAGAGCTCTTGGTTTTTTTAAAAAGGTAAAAATTATTTTTGGGGTATGCATATTTCGTCAACGAATGCTAGTAGATAACTCAATTACTTCTCGAGCTGGACAAGTTTCGAGGAACGGCTCCCGCACGGGGACAATCACATCCCCTTAATCTCCTTTGTTTATCACTGCCAAAGTTTTCCGATTTCTCATGAACAAAGCGTGAAGGAGGGTTTGTTTGTTGTATATTTTTTAATGAGCCGGGCGCACTCTTTGCCAGTTCCTTCTCGTATTAGGGGTTTGCAGATTAGACATGCAATCCCGGGGTGAAACTTGTCCAACTTAAAAAGATCATGAATTAACTACTACTTCCTCATGAGCTAAAACAGAGGCACAAAAGAGAAATGCTTTTTTGAATAATTTCGAGATGGTACAAGATAGTCTTCGTTAGGAATGGCAAGTAAATACCATGTATAGGAAGGTATGGTGGACTCATATGGCATAACTGGTTTTTTGGATGCACAAGCAGTCAGTCCGCTTAGTACAGGCGAAGGTTAGCAAAAGACTGGGAGCGACCAACTAAGAGAGTAATGACGGTCATAATCATGCAGAGCGACAAAGCAACATTGAATCGGGCATGGAAGTTATATCGCTACTCAGAAATTAAAGATCATCAAGGCTTGATAGACTTTCTTTACAGCCTTAAATATGCGTGAGCAGATGCCAAGTCAATCAAAATAAATTCTTGGAGGAAGATATCACTAAACCATACCACATCATAGGCAAACAAATCATGTTGGTACTTCAATAACACATTAAGAACCCCCCCAGCTATTTGAGACTAACCATAAGAAAACATGAACTACTAAGCACCATTATGCACATAGCATTTTTATCATAGACATATCAACCAGTGCAACAGAAGCCAACTCTCTTTAACAAGATAAGCATGATAACTCAAGAGAGTTCCAGCAACCAACTAAACAAAAGCTCTTTAAAAAGAAAAGCATGAAAACTAAGAGCTAAACATGACAATAGCTATTGAAAGACAAAGAACATACACAACAAAGATAAACATGAAAATCCTATGTTGTGTTCTAGGTTGAAGTGGAGCGTCTTTCTCTCCCACCAAAAGAAAGCTGGGTTCTAACTCGTTATGAACAGCAAGCAAAGCTAAAGAAAACTAAAACCAAGACGCTCCAAGCATAGCACATAACACATGAAGTGATTAAAATATAGTGGAACGAAAGACGAACTGATAATTGTTGATGGAGAAGGGGATGCACGGGGGCATCCCCAAGCTTAGACGCTTGAGTCTTCTTGAATATTTCTTGGGGGTGCACGGGGGCATCCCCAAGCTTGAGCGTTTGACACTCCTGAATCTTTTTATCATCTTCCCTCGCACACTTGAAAACTCCCTTCATACATAACTCATCATAATCTGATTAGCGAGGTTAGTATCCATAATAAAATAATTTTTTCCTTGCTGGAAATAAAGATAATCTTGAAGGTCTACTGTTTCTCAAGATTGCCAAAAGGTTTTTGCAAAGAAAAAGCAAGCTCAAGGTTTGCAAAACGAAGGAAAGGCAAAACAGGACAGAATCTATGAAAAACAGACCAGCAGGTAGTAAATAATTTTTTCGGGGCACTTCTGCAACTCAAATCAAAAAACTCAGAACAGACGCCCGAAAGCAAATTGTATAGATCACGCTGTCGAAAAAATTCAGACCAAAAAGATGATCTGGTGATTTTATACGTATTTTTCTGTCCAAGGACATAATCTGTTTCCTGGACAGCACGTCACAACTTTTGAACTTTCTTGCAATCAGAGGCTAAACTTGGCACAAAGCTGAAAAGTAAAGATACAATGATGATGCTACTGTAGTAACAAACATCAAGACACAACAAAAGCAAAATAAAATTTTATTCATTGTGGGCTGCCTCCCAAAAGCGCTTTCTTTTATGCCTTTAAGCTAGGCATAATGCAAAGAGATCAAGTTGTATCAATTGGACCATCATCAAGATCACCAAAAAGCTCTTCAATAGTACAACTAGTCTTAAGAGACTTTCAAATAAAGGCCTAATAGAGATACTTCTAGGGAGAAGACCAAAAGGTAAAAAGTCAATGGAAGATTCATTTATAAATTTATCAAAGAGAGGTGTTTCTTCCAAAGTCTTCACAGTTTCAACCCCTTTGGCAATAGATGGATTACTTTTGGAGCGGGGAGCCCTTGGAACGTAAACGAACTTAGGCTCCTTCTTTGCCGGAGTTTCTACCTTTTTGGTTTTGATTGAGGAGAAGGTAGTTCCTAAAGTATCAAAGATTTCCTCAATCTTGTCTATCCTAGAAGAATCCAAGCCATGGGATTTGATGGTCTCCAAAGTTTTGAGAATTTTATGCATGGAGCTATCAAGCCTATTCAAATTCCCTTGGATCTTACGGTCCAACTCATTTATCTTATTAATGTTTGGCATCTCTAGCTCTATCTTTTCAAGTTTTTTCATAATGTGAGCTAGGGTAATGTCCTCTTGAATGCTAACAAGAGGGGGATTTCCAACAAGATTTTCAATAATACTAAGAGATTCCCAAACTGGGGCCTCTAGGAAATTTCCATTGATAGCAGAATCTAGAATAAACCTATTCCAAGAAGTAATTCCAACATAAAAATTTCTAAGCAGGATAGTAGTAGATTGCTTCTTGGTGGCTCTTTTTTGAGAATCATTAATTCTATACCAAGCATCTTTTAGACTTTCCCCACCTCTTTGTTTAAAGGTGAGCACTTCTGCCTCACCAAAGGCAAAAGGACCAGACATAATGCCAACTAAAAGCGAGATAAATATTTTTGTGATTTTTGATAAAGGACACTAAAGCAAAAACTGAAAGGTAAACTAACAAGACTAATAAGCAAAGATAAAAGATAGTGTGCAACTCCCCTATCTTGAAGAGTGGAGTCCTTGGCAACGGCGCCAGAAAACTTTGCTTGATGGCTTCTCGCCCCTCGTTGGTTACCCCAAGTGGAAGGTTTGAGATGTAGCGTAGCGGTAGTTTTCCCTTGGCAAAGATACCAAGGATCGAATCCCGTGAGACTCCGAGGGTCAACAAGAAGGTGTCAACTGCTAACGGTGCCAGATACTTAGCAATTGGCAGGACCTGCACACAGATACAAATAACTTTGCTCCCAACGAGTACAGAGAGGTTGTCAGTCCCTCCGGCCTTGTCGTTTACAAAGGATCAAACACAAGATATAATAGTGAAAGGTATGACTGCAACTAGTAAATAAGAACATGAAGTAAATAGCGGATGTGATCAGTGATGGTAATATGGACCGGGGTCACATGATGTTCACTAGTGATGTCTCTCTCCCAAAATACGGTAAAACAGCTAAGCGAGGTAAACGAATTACAGCTGGGCAATTGACAGGATTATGTGCGCAAACCAATGCTAACTATGCTGCAAGAAAGGTAGAGGCTCAAAAGCATGGGCGGTACGCCAAGGCAAGTAGACCGAAATCCATCTGCATCTACTACTAATCATCCACCTTGAGATATCTATCCAGAACATCTCGCTGGTATTAAGTTGCGAGTCCCACCCATAGTGTAAACTCAAAGCAACAGACAACTGCATTAAAAGAACTTTGCGTAAAGTAAACAATCCTTGCACCCGCAAGTACAAGCACCGTTGTTTTCCCCCTTGTGGCAACGACACACCCCCTAGACTCATGTTTCTGTCACTCAAGCTAGTCATCGAGGGGCATGAACCCACAATCAACCATAACGTTCCCTCTTGGAGTTACTACCTACTACTTGGCCAAAGCAATAAACAGCAACGGAGAACATGCAAGAATTACTCAAGAACATAAATATAAAAGAGGTGAATCAAATATATTACTCACACACAATCTGAACATAATCTCATAATCCATCGGATCCCAGCAAACTCATCATAGCAACATCATAAGGATTACATATGTGCCTCGATCATGTAGGGCAGCTCACGAGGTCTAATCGGTGAAGAACAAAGAGGGGAGGAGAACATCACATAGCTACTGGTCATGGACCCATGGTCCAAGGGGGACTACTCACAACTCATCCGGGAGGCGTCCATGGTGGTGGAGAAGCTCCCGGTGGTGGTTCTCCCCTCCGGCAGGGTGCCGGGAAGAGTTCTCCTGGTGCTCCCGATCTTGGAAGCGCGGCGGCGGCGGAACAGAGATGAGATCGCGAAAAAGGGTTCCGTCCTCGAGGGTTTCGGGACGCGGTGTAAATATATGCCAAAGGGGGGCACCAGCGGAGCTAAGGGGGGCCCAGGCGGCCTGGCGCGGCGACCAGGAGGGGGGCCGCGCCCTCTGGGCGCCTGGAGCCCCTGTGGCCCCCCTCCGGCCCTACTTCGGCCGCATGGAAGCTTCTGGAGCGTTGATTTTTTATATATTTTCCCGGAATTTTTCTGGCAATTAACGTAATGGGAAAACCTGAAATACAAAAACAGCAGAAAACAGAAACTGGCACTGGGGTGCACTGAGTCAATAGGTTAGTCCAAATATGATCAAAAGTGTATGGAAGTGCATAAATATCATAGCAATATCACACAAAAGAGGCATGGAGCAAGCAGAAATTATAGATACGTTTTGGACGTATCAAGGTACCAAAGTGATCCCGGTATGGAACACTGGACATCGGTCAAGAACATCCTGAAGTACCTGAAAAGGACTAAGGATATGTTTCTCGTTTATGGAGGTGACGAAGAGCTCGTCGTAAAGGGTAACGTCAATGCTAGCTTCGACACAGATCTGGATGACTCAAAGTCACAAACCGGATACGTGTATATTTTGAATGGTGGAGCAGTCAGCTGGTGCAGTTCCAAGCAGAGCGTCGTGGCGCATTCTACATGTGAAGCGGAGTACATAGCTGCTTGCGAAGCAACGCAAGAAGGAGTCTGGATGAAGGAGTTCATCACCGACCTAGGAGTCATTCCAAGCGCGTCAAGCCCGATGACTCTCTTCTGTGACAACACTGGAGCTATTGCCATTACCAAGGAGCCCAGGTTTCACAAGAAGACCAAGCACATCAAGCGCCATTTCAACTCCATCCGGAATTATGTTCAAGATGGAGACATAGATATTTGTAAAGTGCATATGGATCTGAATGTTGCAGACCCGTTGACTAAACCTCTTCCACGGGCAAACCATGATCAACACCAGAACTCTATGGGTGTTCGATTCATCACAGTGTAACTAGATTATTGACTAGTGCAAGTGGGAGACTGTTGGAAATATGCCCTAGAGGCAATAATAAAAGTATTATTAATATATTTCCTTGTTCATGATAATTGTCTGTTATTCATGCTTGAATTGTATTGTACGGAAACAACGATACATGTGTGAATATATATACCACAATGAGTCACTGGTAAGCCTCTAGTTACTAGCTCGTTGATCAACACATGGTCATGGTTTCCTGACCATGGACATAGGATGTCGGTGATAACGGGATCACATCATTAGGAGAATGATGTGATGGACAAGACCCAATCCTGAGCCTAGCACGAGATCGTTTAGTTCGTAATGCATAAGCTTTTCCGGTGTCAAGTATTTATTCCTTAGACCATGAGGTTGTGCAGCTCCCGGATACCGTAGGAATACTTTGGGTGTGCCAAACGTCACAACGTAACTGGGTGGCTATAAAGGTACGCAACGGGTATCTCCGAAAGTGTCTGTTGAGTTGGTACGAACCGAGACTGGGATGTTGTCACTCCGTATGACGGAGAGGTACCTCTGGGCCCTCTCGGTAAGACATCATCATAATGAGCTCAAGGTGACAAAGGAGTTAGTCACGGGATGATGGATTACAGAACGAGTAAAGAGACTTGCCATGACGAGATTGAACAAGGTATCGGGCATACCGACGATCGAATCTCGGGCAAGTACCGTACCGATAGACAAAGGGAATAACATACGGGATTGAGTGAATCCTTGACACAGTGGTTCATCCGATGATATCATCGAGGAACACGTGGGAACCAACATGGGTATCCAGATCCCGCTGTTGGTTATTGACCGGAGAGTCGTCCCGGTCATGTCTGCGTGTCCCCCGAACCCGTAGGGTCTACACACTTAAGGTTCGGTGACGCTAGGGTTGTAGAGATACATGCACATGGAATCCAGAATGTTGTTCGGAGTCTCGGATGAGATCCCGGATGTCACGAGGAGTTCCGGAATGGTCCGGAGGTAAAGAATGATATATAGGAAGTCCAGTTTCGGCCATCGGGTGAACTCCGGGGGTCACCGTAAGTGTCCCGGGACCACCGGAGGGGTCCCGGGGTCCACCGGGTGGGGCCACCCATCCCGGTGGGTCCCCTAGGCCGCAACGGGAAGGGGCCAGCCCCTGCTGGGCGGGCGCACCCATATGGGCCCCCCTCCATGCGCCTAGGGTTGAAACCCTAGGGGGAGGGGGCGCCCCCTATGCCTTGGGGGGCAAGTCTACCCCCCTGGCCGCCGCCCCCCCTGGAGATCTGATCTCCCAGGGCCGGCGCCCCCCTAGACCCTATATATAGTTTGGGGGGGGGGGGTGGAGAGGGCAGCCGCACCCCAAGCCTCTGGCGCCTCTCCCCCCTCCCGTCACACTTCCTACTCCTTACTCAGGGCGTCGGCGAAGCCCTGCAGGATTTCCTGTTGCATCCACCACCACGCCGTCGTGCTGCTGGATCTCCGACAACCTCTCCTCCGCCCTTGCTGGATCAAGAAGGAGGAGACGTCGTTGTACGTACGTGTGTTGAACGCGGAGGTGCCGTCCGTTCGGCGCTGGGATCATCGGTGACGAAGAACGCGAAGAGTACGACTACTTCATCCACGTTCCTTCGAACGCTTCCGCTCGCGATCTACAAAGGGTATGTAGATGCACTCCATTATGCTCGTTGCTAGATGACTCCTTAGATTGATCTTGGTGAAGCGTAGGAAATTTTTTGAATCCTGCTACGTTCCCCAACAATACTATGGATGACGAGACTTATGTCCTTCGATCCAAAAGTGAATATTGCATTACGGTCTGCTTGCTTCGGAGAAACCCAAACTTCAAAATGTTCGGGATAGTTATGTGATATTCTTGGAACTGAAAATTGTTTTCAGAAACAAACAAAGATTAAAAAATATGAGATATCTACAAAGGTGTTTTGTTTGCAAGTTCTAATGAAGTGTTCAACTATGTCTAAGACTGAAATGCGTAAGATCCGGAAGAACGCCAGTCATGAGTTGATGGCGAAAACTTAAAGAGAAAGAACAAAACCAAAGGATCTAATGAGATTTACATGCCTAGGGAAGTTCGGGGCTCACGCCACTCTTAAAAGTTAAATGATTCTTCTGTTGAGTGGGAGAAATATTGAAAGTAAACTATAAGAAGTTTAGAGGCAGAAAAAAAGAAGACTCGAGCGTCTAGCTCAGGTATGAATGTCATACAATTTATAAGATGTATAGAAAGTCGGTTAATTAAAGTTTGATTCTTGATAATTGTGGTTAAATTGTTAAATACTAAAATTCTTCGGGAATTGTGGTTAAAAGTTGATCACAAGGATACCGACTCGATTTCATGATGTTGCGAATTGATGCAAGAATTACTATGGCCTAATGACCGACAAATTAATGAGGTTAAAGTATGTAAAAGTTATGATACTTTTTCATCAACATATTACCTCTGAATTTATTTTCATAATTCATTTTTGAGTTTTGTACACTCTAGCCCATTGCATATAAGTTGCAAGGAGGTTGTTCATAAGAGAACAATATTTGTTTGATTTAATGAACAAAGGGCCATACTCCTATTGTAAATATGATGAAAGTTATGAATATTAATGAGAATTAAACATCTATAACACTGACACTGAATGTCGCAAGACTAAAACAATACCACATATGTGTGGCACTGCATTTAGTCACATTGGAGAAACCCGCATGGAGAAATTCCATATTGATGGATTTTGGAGTCATATGATTATTAATCATCAGACACTCGCAACTTTCGTCCAAATTGTGGAGTACACTAAAATACCGTTCACAAGCCATCAAGAATGAGCAACAAAAATAATTGGAGCATGCCTATTGATGTGTGTATTCCAATAAGTGTTGTTGCAAGCAATGGTTTATCTATCTTCAAGGATGACTCAAGTAGATATTTTATATTTACTAATTGAAACATGATTCTAGATCTTTTGAAATGGTTCAAAATATTTTGAGAAAAGAAGTAGAAATTATTGTAACAAGAAAATTATGTTTCTACAATTTGATTGCAGAAAAGAATATTTGAGTTACAAATTTAGTGAATGCATGATGAGATGTAAAGTGTTTTATAGCTTACACCTACTAGAGACACTACTAAGAGTAGAGTGTTTTGAGTAGATGTAATCAGACTATGTATGGCATAGTGAGATCAAAGATGACATTAATCAATTTTGCCAATATACTCTTGATGTGATGCTTTAGATACTATGGATTTTACACTAAAAAAGGGTCGCTATCAAATCTATAAGATAAGTTCTACTTTGTAGGTTATCCCAAATGGTTGGGTATTCCTCTATCACTACGCTGAGGCAAAGTGTTTTGCCACATAGTGTGGAAATTTTGAAGAAACCGTTTTCTGCTAAATATTAAGTGGGAGGACAATGCAAATCGACGAGATTATAGAATCTTCGTGATCAGGTCACAGAAAAGAAACGCTAGAAGTGGTTCTAAGATTTCTTACAATGACTGATACAAAAGCCTCTACATAGGATATATAGACTTCAGTCAAACTTGCAGCTCAACTATATAGGTTGGGGATATTCGTGCAAAGCTTCATGGTGCATAGACAAAATATTGTTGAACAAACAATGAACCTATGATGCACGGAGAAACGTTGATGAGCTCTGACTCTGGAATTGGCTATACGCCAAAATAATCCGAGATAGTATCCATACACATAATTCAAGTTTCGAACTTGATGGATCCTCTGAAAGACTAAAAGTCTAAAGTGTAGTGATGGATCTATAGGTTGACAATGATAAAAATGTTTTATTCCTGGCTTGTTACAAATAAGTTTATGACAATATCAAGGAGTTCATTATGATGAGATTATCTCATCATAATAATACTTAAAGTACATTCGGATTAAACTAGGAATTACTAAATATTTCAAATATGAGATATAACAGATGGATGTGAAAATGATTCCCATAAGATGGAAATAAAACCAAGGTTGTATATTTGATACAGACCAAGGTAATTTTCTCAATCCAGAGGATACTAGTAAGTGTGCAAACTTCAAAGTTTGAAGCAAGCATAGTGGAGTTGGAATCTTTGTTTTGATGAATTTATTAAATAATATGATTTCATCGATAGAAGCAAAGATGCTTGTATTTACAAGAAAGTGAGTGGGAGCATGATATTATTTCTAAACACTATGTGTGCATGACACATAGTTGATTGGAAATTTCTTGACACATATTAAGACTTTATTGAAACTAGTTTTTCAGTAAAGCACTTAGGCAATATAGTCCTTGAATTTGGCATTATAATCTATGGAGATAGTAGTGTCTAATCAAGGCTTAGCCAAAATACATATTGAAAAAATACTAAAGCAGTTTAGTATGAGAATTGCCAAGAAGTGTTTCTTGCCAAAGTCACATGGAAGGAGTTCTTAGCAAGAATCAGTATCTTGAATAATAATGAGTGAAATACATGATTTCAATCACACTTGTGTTAATTCCATGGTATGTGAATAAACAGATGTGTCCAAGTACTCCAAGTAAATTGTGAGCAAATTTACCAGAATGGTCAAATTGTTGATCATAGGACAACAATGAAAATATCGTTAAGTACTGATGACGTGTTTTTCGCATACGAAGAAAATGAAGAGATTGTTGTAAGGAGTTACATCAATACATGCTTGATGTAAGTAGTACATCGACAAAATTTTTCATTCGGTGCTCTAAGCAAATTTTGATTTCAATTAAAATTATTTATGGTGGCACAGTAAGTTGGAATTGGTCCAAGGAAGTTAGTGTGGTGAATTCTATAATAGAAGGCTAAGTATATTAACGCTTTAGAAGCAACAAAAGAGGGTGATGAATCAAAGTTTCATTTATGAACTTGGATTGGTTTCTAGATGATTGTGCAAATAGCACAATGTTCTCAACGGTGGTTCTATAGCTCAATCTGAGGAATCAAAGGTCATGCTAGTGATTCAATACATAAAAAGCCAGTTTCACATTATTATAAATTTGTATGAAAGCATGACAGATGCAGTGAAATGCAAATGATACACACGGATCTGAAGTTGCCAAGATCCGATAGGACGAAGTCTATGCCACAGGAAAAGCATGGACTGACACCAGATTGCCATTGACTCTAGTTCAAGTGGGAGACTATTGGAAATATGCCCTAGAGGCAATAATATTTAAATTATTGTATTTCCATATTCATAATTAAGAGTTTATATTTCATGCTATAACTGCTATGATCCTGGAATATGTGATTCAGTGGAAAACTCATATGCACGTGTGAAAGGATAAACGGATAAAATGCTTCGTAGTATCGCCTCTAAAGACTAGCTCAAGTGTTGTTGGTGATCATGTTTGCCGGATCTTAGGATATCGTTAAGTGTAACTATGATCGTAAAACAACATTGATATTATGACATTGGAAGAACGATCATATTGAATCAACCCAAACTTGTTTGTTATGAATTGAGTTAATATCGTCTATATTCAATTGTATTAACACAGAGTGTTAGCATGTGTTTTAGTTCCTCATACCATGAGAGTTTCTCGGTCACTTCCTACCAGACGGTGGGCTTTGGGGTTGCTCAAACATCATATGTAACAAGGTGATCATAGCGACAACTTTCAGGCTCACCGGAAAATTTGACAAGTAACCGGACAGCTCGAGAGTGGGATTTGATCCTCCGACGATGGAGAGATATTCTTAGGGCCCTCTCAGTGTGACGACATCCATCATCGTTTGGCCAGACACAGGTGCCTACGTCACAGGGATGCCAGAACACGTTAATGAGAAAGAAGAACAAAACCGGTAAACGGGAGCAACGGTATAGTTAGCATGGTGATGACTTAAGAGGATACTAATGCACACCGGGTTTTGTAAAGTATCACAAAACAAAGGGAACATCGCATGATAACCAAAGTTTCACTCGAATATCATTTGTGTAATCATAGGGACCGATATGGATGTCCACGTTCCGCTATCGGTCATTGAACGAAGGGGTTTCTTTCATGTCTATGATTTACCGAACCTACGGGGTCACAAGCTTAAGGTAATCATGGTCTGCTGAGTGTTAGTAGTACGGGAGGGATGAGAAGATATTCGTGAAATAGTTTCATTAATATCCGGAATAGTTCCGAGAGGTTCCGGAAGCGTTTTAGGGTCACCGGAACGGTTTCGGTGAATATCGGGTAATACTGGACGGCCCGACCCACCTGCCCACCTCGTCCCCACGACCTTCCCTGGATCCACCCCAGGCCCTTCCCCCGATCCTGACGGGGCCTCCTCCCGGCGCGCCGCCCCCGCTCTCGCCTCCTTCTGGCACGCCGCCCCCGCTCCCGCCTCCTTCCGACGTGTCGTCGCCCTGCCTTCTCCGCCGCGCCGCCGCCCTCCCCCCGCGTCCACCTTCTTCCGCCACCCGCGTCGCCGCCTCCACCCTCGAAATCGGCCGCCGCGCCGCCTCCGCCCCTGAAACCGGCCGCCGCGCCGCCTCCGCCCCAGAAACCGGCCGCCGCACCACCTCCGCCCCTAGAACTAGCCGCCGCGCCGCCTCCGCCCACTGATCCGGCCAGTGCGCCGCCTCCGTTCCCGGATCCGGCCGCCGCGATGGCCTACCTTCCACGGCGCGCCGCTGCCTCGTCTTCTCAAATCTCGACGGCGCCCGCGCACGACAGCAACACCCACAACGAGGGTGGCGCACCAGCTGCCAGCCTCGCCGTCTCCCTCCACCAGCCACGGCCACAGACCTGCCTAGGCCACTGAGTGCGTGTCTCCCTCCATCTTCTTCTACGCCATGGCGTGGGAGCCTTTGTGAGCTCACATGATTCCTTTGCAGTGTTGTAGTTCAAGAAAAACAAATATACAAGTTCGAGAATACTAGTTTGAGAAGACGACGAGGAATCAAACTCGCCTCTGCTGCTCCATTTGGATGGCTTCATATTCTAATATTCTAATTTTCTTTGGAGACACCGCATGCCATCATAGGTGTCCTGGGCTTGTGGCGCAGTTCCTCAAATTTTCTATTTTTGGCTGCCTGGAAAGATGGCGTCCAGCGACGGCGATCTGCATGAAGTGAAGTTCAAGAGGACCGGGAGCTTGGGGAGCAGCGACTACGTGCGAGCAGACAAGATCGACCTCACCAGCCTCGACATCCAACTAGACAGCAGCTCAACAAGAAATGGGGCAAGTCCAACATCAAGCCCCAGGGACCCAAGGCGGACTGGGATATTGACCTTGCTAAGCTCGAGATCCGGCATGTCATCGCTCAGGGGACGTATGGAACCGTCTACCGCGGCACCTATGATGGCCAGCAGGTCGCAGGTATCTACCTCAATCGGCTGTCAAACCATTTTTTGGAGACTTCATATTCTAATTTTCTTTAGGGGAATTGTTGTGTTGTGTTGCGTTGCTCTCTGCTTGCTGTGCTAACTACGGACGTGAGTTCGTCGCTATATCTGAATCTCAGTGTGTTGTTTGCATCCCCTCACCTCTCCGCCTTCCAGGTCCTTCGACCATGGCCTGGGTCCAGTCACCCCTATTGGCCCTCCACCTCGCTCCGTTTGCTCCCTCGACAACTGCCGTTGACGCAGCACCGGCTCTCTGCCCGTCCAACGCCTCACCTATCCATGGTAGCCCAATACAGTGGACGAAAATGCAGAACAATGTGCAAATTTTCCCGAATTTTGAATTTTTTGTTTATGCAAACGTGAAACTGTTGTGTTCGAGAAGGTCAAGTATGTTAGTTGTAACAAAACATATTGTGATTATTTGGCTTTCTGGGTTTTCGGAACTCCGTGGAAATACTAGAGTTTTTTCCGTTACAAATGAATAACAGCAAGAAGTTCAATTTTCAAAAACAACTCTAATTTTCCTCGATACTAAATAATAAACCAATAAGTTCAATTTCAAAAAATAGGGAAGTTCAACATTTATTACAGAAACTCGATTTTTTCTCGCTACTAATGAATAAACCAAGAAGTTCAGTTCGTAATAACCAAGAAGTTGTATGATATTTGTTATAAAACTAGGATATTTTTCCCGCGACAAATGAATAACACCAAGAAGTCCAAATTGAAAAAACCATGCAGTTCAATTTTAAAAATTAGAATAGTCCAATGTATATGAAGAACCCAATTTTTCTCGTGACTAAATAATAAACCAAGAAGTTCAATTTCAAAAAACGAAGCAGTTCAATATTTGTTACAAAAACTCATAATTTTCCCGTTACTTACGAATAAACCAAGAAGTCCAATTCAAAGTAACGAAGAAGTTCGTGATTTATTGAAAAAACAAGAGGGAATTTCAAAAGTGATAACAACCGGAAGTTCACGTACTGCATGGGGTGTGTTTCATATAAGAAAAAGGAATAAAAAGACAATGTCTGAAATGACGTTTGCTAGAAGTTCACGTGGTTGGCCCAGGAGAGTTCAAAAAAAATTGTGAAGGAGGTTCTCCGTGTATTTACATGTGCAAAAATTCACAAAAAAATGTTGTGCAGGAATTTGATGAACGGGTGAGGAATTACGAACAACAAATACGTGACAGAAGTTCAGGATGAAAACAACGAGAAGTACAACTACTACACAAAACACATTTCAGATAAGAAAAAAAAGAATAGAAAAATAAAGCTTAAAAGGTTTGTGGCAAGAAGTTCATGTGCTCCTCCGGGTGAAGGGCAAGATCTCTAGTGCGAGACGTCCGACCTTCAATTACATGTAAAAAACATGGAAAAACGACATTATTTTTGCCATTTTTAAAACTGCCCTCAAACGACAACGAATTTGTATTGTCTGTCTACATGAAAAAGTTGCTCCTATTCATAAGCTTTCCAACGGTATATTATATGCTACATCCCGATCAACGGTTTAAAAGTTTTATCTATAACATTTAAATCACATTTTTACGCATTCAAAAAATTATTTTGAACCGTCGTGAATATGAAAAAATGATCAACACGAAAAGGTTGCGTGTTTTCAACGGCTTTACATCGGTATATCATTTGCTCAATTCCCGTAAGCGGTTTGAGAGTTACGGGCGAAAAACATCACGTCAAAAAACAGAGTGAAGTTCAAGCAGAACGGCCATAGAAGTTCAAGTCTTCACGCGGTGCATTTTTGAAGAATCTGTTTCGCGATAAAGGCAGAAAAATGATCTCACCATTTTCGCAATTACTTGAAATCGGCTGGGAACCAGAGAAAACCGTCAACATGAAGAAGTTTCGCATTTCCTGTAGCTTTTCAATGGTATATTATTTGCCGCATTCCGACATAGTTTGTAGAAAATACAACAAAAATATGTTTTTCGCCATTTTCGAAACTGACTTAAAACCGTAAAGAATTAGGAGAAACAATACATACAAAAAAGTTTCGCATTTGTCCAAGCTTTCCAACGCCATATTGATGTCTACACACACTTCTACTCTTGTAGACTATGTTGGGCCTCCAAGCGCAGAGGTTTGTTGGACAACAGCAATTTCCCTCAAGTGGATGACCTAAGGTTTATCGAACTCAGGGAAGTAGAGGTTGAAGATGGTCTCTCTCAAGCAACCCTGCAGCTAAAATACAAGAAGTCTCTTGTGTCCCCAACACACCTAATACACTTGTCAGATGTATAGGTGCACTAGTTCGGCGAAGAGATGTTAAATGGCAAGTGATATGGATGGCAAAACAAAGTAATATAAATCTATAATAAAAAGTGCAGCAAGCAAACAAGTGGTAAACGTGAGCACAAATGGTATTGCAATGGTGGAAACAAGGCCTAGGGATCATACTTTCACTAGTGGCAACTCCCAACAACATTAACATAATCGAATCACATGATATTTCCCATAAAACATGCAATGGAGACGCACCCGGAGGTCATTCCTTCGTGGTCAAGAGAGGACGAGAATTATGTAGGGCTACAAAAGCACACCTCAAAGTTCGTAGATCTCAATCTAAGGATTTCCCAATGTCACCGCGGCCATCCAAAGAGAGTCCCACAATCACCACAACATATCTAAAGGATAGTCAAAGACAAGCACCAAGAGACTCTCAATCTTCAATCAACACACAAGAGAGGAAATCACTCATGAAAATATTTTTCTAATCCATGTCCAATAGACCGCTGTCACCTTGGTCTCGGGGATTATACTAGATAAAGACAAGTGAGTACATCAATCCAATACATAGAGGAAGGGGAAATATCATGGGATCACCCTAGATTAACATAGCCTATGATCACAACGAAGACCACATCATGGGAGAGAGAATTGACCACATAGCTACTGGTAGAAACCTCAGCCCCGAGGAGGAACTACTCCCGCATCATGGAGGGAGGAAGCAACGTCGATGGACATGAATCCGGGGGCACTTCCCCGTCCCGGCAGGGTGCCGGCACAGGAATTCTGGTCCCCCGAAGCTTGATGGCGATGGCGGCGGAGATCAGAACTGCGTCTGGAGAAAAGGGGTCTGGAATCAGGGTTTCTGCGACGGGTGTTAAATATATGCCAAAGGGGGGCATAAGCGGAGGTCTGTGGGGCCCAGGCGCCCCCCCGGCGCGGCCAGGAGGGGGGCCGCCTGGGCAGGTGTCACACCCTGATTTTCATGTCACTTTGCTTAAGCTAATTTTCATGTTAAAAATGTGGATTTGCAAAAACTTTTGAGTGTTTTTGACTTTGATTGATTTGACTTTTGTCTACTGTTTGCTAGTGCTCTAAAAATCAAATAAATCCTCCAACTCTTATACTTCACCTCCTTGACCCAAAACATTTTCCCAATGATCATGCCATGTGTATAGACCAGTATAGAATTTTTTTATAAAAATATTTTGGCCAAATAGTATTTTCTAAAAATTAGTTTTCCAAAAACCCCTGAATTGAGATTTGCACTGCAAGTACCTTATTTAGGGTGTGAAAAATCTTTCAAAAAGTTTATTTGAATCCTATTAGGTATAGGACTCCCAGAAACCACAAAAGTATAATTTTAAAAGTTATTTTTATATTTTATTTAAAAGCTTTTTCTTAAGGCCAGAAATGGTCTTTAATAGGGAAAAATTATTTAATCATTTCAAAAATATTTGCCAAAATTCAGGGAGACTCATAGGACATATATTGTCCATATATAAGAATTTCAGCACATGGTCATGTTCAAAATATTGGACAAATCCTTCAAAAACCCTTTCTGGATATTTCAAGCTTTTGAAATATTTACAAAGGAAATATTCTCCAAAAATTCCAGGGAAATTCTATCATGTCATATATGACATATTTGATAATCTTGCAAAGCCTCATGCCTTGAAGATCAAGGTAACATCCTCTAATCCCCTCAAAACCATTCTGTCCATATTTGAAGTTTGAGCAACTCTACATTGCCAAACTTGTCCAAATGCTCTCAAATTTGGTGCACATGCTAGAATGGCCTAATAAGGCATCTAGACCAAATGGCACAAGATTTGGAATAGAGCAACTTGATCAGATCACCCCAAAACCCTTTCTGTTCAAATACAAATTTGAACAACTTTACATTGCCAACTTTTTATCTGGAGCCTCAAACTTTGTGGGCATGATCATAACCCCAAATGATGATGCTACACCAAGTGGTGCATCAAGGGGAGATGATTTGCTTAACTCAAACATGGTGAAACCATTTCTGTTGATTCCTAGGGTTCACCAAAGTTACATTGGCCACTTTGCCCAAATGAGCTCAAATTTGGTGGAGAGGCCTAATTATGTGTGACATTTGATCCTGTTAAGTCCCATGCCAATTGGAAGTCATTTGCCTCCCCAAAACCTGATCAAACACCTTCTGTTCATTTACCAAAACCAGTGTTTGGACCCCTTTTACTTTTTCCCTTTACTTCAAATTTCTACCACAGCTTCCCCTGATCATCCTCTACCCCCAGTAACTTCTCTATGGCCTCAGCTCAATCATTGGAGGGGGTAAAACCCCAATTCACACTGCTGGACAGCAGTTTTCACCCTCTCCTTCACCTCTCTCCTCATTCCAGAGACTCCCCAGAGCATCCGAGACCTTCACGCCATTGTTTACTACTCCCTAGCACTACTGGACACTGGGGGACATGGCCAGGAAGCAAAGACATAAGCATGCCGGCCAAAGGCACGCTCTGGAGCATGCTACAGTGCGCCGAGGCACTGTAGCTCGGCCCTCCCGAGGCTTCCAGGCGGCCTTGGGCAGAGCAACCGTGTCTCCCGAGGTGCCCTCGACGTCCGCAACACGCCGGGCGGTCGGCCCCCTCCTCTCTCCTCCTCCCTCATCCCTGCTCGCACGCGCACCGGCCAACCCTGAGCACCAGTGAGCAAGCTCACACGCGCGAAGACTCTGGCGCCTCCCCGCTCCTCCTCTGCTTCCCCCTTGGACTGGACCTCGTCCACGAGCGCCTCAGACATGCCCCGGAGAGCCAGATTGGCCTCCAGCAACGGCCACGGCCCCGCCGGCGCACAGCCCCGCGGTGAACCTCGGGCTAGCCTATAAAAAGGCCTCCCCGAGCCCCTCTCCGTACTCCATCCACTCCCACACCCTCCAGAAGGCCTCCTTGAGCAAAGCACGCTCCTTCCCGAGCCCTCCTCCTCCTCCTCGGTCGCCATTGCCGCCTCGGGGTCCCGCTCGAATTCGGGCACCCCGGCCTCTCCCTCTCCACCTAGCCACCACCAGAGCCTCTCCCGCACCCCCTTGAGCCTCCCCGTGCTCCGCCCCATTCTTCCCGAGGCCGTAACACCATAACCCTCTTCGCCGTCGCCATCATCGCCGCGCCAGGTGTGCCATCATCGCCGCGCCAGGTGTTTCTTCCCTTCCCGAGCTCCTCTGCAGGCGTGAGGCACATGGGCGGGTGCGCCTCGCCACCCTGAGCACTCCGGTGCGCAGAACGTCGGCGGAGACCCCCTGGGTCGCCGGCGCGAACGGCGGCCGAGCTCCTCTGCCCCGCTCCTGTCGCGGGCGGGAGGAAGGAGAAGGTCCTGCGGGAGGGCCCCGCAGGTCAGCGACCCCGGAGGCAGGCCCCACTGGTTTAAGTGGAGACGGCTACGGCATAGCCGTCTCCCCCGCGTGAAAACGCATTTCCAGGAAGCCGCCTTCGACGTGGCCAGGTTCCCTGCGCGATGCTGTGCAGTTGGGCCGGTCCAGAGCGCTGCGGCGCTATACTGCGCCCAAAACGCAGTATAGGTATAAAACCCCCTTCCCTTTTTCCTTTTTCTTTATTCAGTCAACTTCAAAAACCCACAACTAATTCAAATGAACTCCAAATTGCATGATTCAAATTTCTGGTAGTCTCTAAAATCATGCTCTATCACATGGTGCAACATGCACCTTATTCCAGAAACTTTCCCCACACAGATATTTATCAAATGCCATTATTTCATTTTCTGTGATGAACTTTATAAAATCACAGAGGGCTCAAATTTGATCCAAATATAGTGATTCAAATTCCTAGATGCTTGTCATATCCAAACTTAGTTTTGGAACATTTTTATTAATACTTTCTGTGCCCCACCAAATATTGAGCCATTTCTTCATATTTATCAGCTTTGCAAAATCCTAGGAAATTCATTTGAATTCCAAATCCAGTGAAACCAACTCCTAGATGCTTCTAAAATCATGACTTGTTGATGGGTGCCTTTGCTCATCATTCAAGAAAATATTTCTGTATACTTCTTTCAAATCCACAAACCCCTTGACTCCATCATATTGGAATGTTCCAAATCACCCATTGATCCAATGCCTATGAAACCACCTTGGTCATTTCTAATATGACCAGAGGTATCCTAGAAAAGTCCAACTCCTATTTTTAGAGCACTTTTATTTTTGCTTTGATTGTGTTGCTTATTATGATTGTTTCCATCGTTAGTTGACGAAATAAGCAAAGTACTCGGAGATGGACCAGAAGGTTTGAAGACTCAGAAGAATAAGGCGAGCAGCCCTTTGACCGTGTTCAAGAAACCTTTTTATGCATGTCTCATAACACCTTATTATTCAATGCATCGGAATCATGTAGAAGAGGTGACCACCTTGGTTGGTACCTTTGTTACTTTACTGTTGAAACTTGCATCAAACATGACCCTACCTTCCTATAAGGGTTATGTGGGTGGGAGTAGATAGATGTATGCTATAGTAGTTGGCTACGCAAAATGGGTCGGGGTTATGCATTGAGTGAAACAAGTGTGGTCTGACATACTTGCAAATGGCCCAGTGGGTGCCACTAATGCCCCTGGGAGTTGATAAGGAACTAGGGCACTACTTGGTGAAGAAGTAGTGTGCCGAGGCTTGACGAAAGTGTTGTTTACAGAGATGGATTAGATTTATGAGTGACTACCGTCCCAACCAAACATGCGCAACCACTCTACCCTTATATGGGAAAGGGCATTATTGATTACCTAGGTCGATACTAGCATGGTGCCCGCATTACTAGTGACGGGGGTGACATGAGGTCACTCTCGGGACGGGGTCGTGCTTGGATAGGCGGCCATGACTGTTTTCACAGGGCACCGAACACACCGTTGGTACCCCGTGTCAGTGGTATGTGATGAATATGGAGCGAGTCTCCACAATTATTAAGATGTGAAATGTGGGCACGGGGGTTACTACCAATCGAGTGGACTCTATGTTAGTGTCGTCTAGGGAAAGATAGTGATCGGGTGCTTACCCCGGGTACTTGAGGTACCGCGGGTCGTGGATGACACGGAAGTTCCCCGGATCTTGTGGGTAAAGTGTGAAACCTCTGCAGAGTGTCAAACTATTCGAATAGCCGTGTCTGCGGTCAAGGACAGTTGGGTGGTGCTACTTAGACTATGTCCATAAGTTTCTGGGAAACAACACGATTCAGAGTTATTGTTGATGTGATTGTGAGGAAGTCACAATGTGCTAGTGCATGAGTTGATTACAACTCTTTCTCGATAATGATGTCTGTGACCTCCTGATACTTGTTACAGACACATGCATGCCCATGTTATATGTTGATCATAATTGCATATGAAAAACTAGCTTTCCGCAAAACTGCAAACCTAGCAGTAGAGCCTTGCATAATTATTCTGTTATCACACTTGGGTTGCTTGCGAGTACATTCAAAGTACTCATTGGCTTGCCACTGGTTATTTTATTGGCCAGGCATGAGAGAACAGGTTATGATTAAGATTTCTTGGTGACGAGCATGCGAGCTAGGACGCTTCCCAGTCAGAATGCCTGTAGGGTTAAGGCAGATAGCATGGGTCCATGTTGTCATTGAAGATTTCCGCTGCGATGATATACTCAAGACTTGACCATTATAGTCCTATTTGTGTAACACGGTATGTAAGGATGTAAGACTCTTGTTATTCAGCTTCTGTGTGTTCAGTGAGCATTGATATCTGGGATCACTGTACACATGCATTCGGTGATCACGACTTATGAGTCGGGGTCCCCACAGAGCTGGTATCAGAGCCATCCTGACTGTAGGAAGCCTTAGTTAGCATGGTCGTTAGTTAGGGTAAAACTATTTTCAAAACTATCTATACTTCTCTTCCCTTCTCAGTTTTTCGAAAACTAGGCTATACTTGATCTCTTCCCCTTCAAAACCTTGGTCGCTAGAACCCCTATGCTCCTGACCACTGGATTTTCTATAATCCTCGTGGAGTGCACCTTGCCGAACACTCACCCACCACTCTTGCACGCCAGATTGGTGACACCACGACAAGACGATACCAACGGAAATTACATCCTCGGTGGATGAGGACATGAAGACCCAGAAGATGGTGGTACCCTTGACAGTGTCCCAAGATGGTGCAACTTTGGCCTATGATGACCAGGGTATAGGTTATGCAAAATCATGACATGCATCGCTAATAGAGTAATCCTATCACTACCGTTGTTGTCTCGGCAACCACCGGTGGATGAGAACCTCGCCAATTGGTCCGCCTCACTATAGTGAGCAGGAAAATGGTTCTCTTCGTCCCCCGCTCTTGGTGTCGATGTTTTCAACAACAAAACCGACATGTTGGACCTCTATTATGCCTTGATTAATATCATTGCATAGAAGATTGCCTAACTGGTACCCTCGACGTCCCAGAAGGCCCAAGGGGACGTCATGATTAAAGAGACAAGAGAAGACCAAGACAACGCCAGCTACAAGGACTAGACCCTGAGACCTCCAAATCACTTGCGAGACTTATTCCACTTCTCTCCCTTCTGAACTACTCAGCAGTGACACCCCTTTGCGCTTGTCGTAGCATCTCTTGTCATATTGACTCTTCTCTAACCTTCTTGTAGATGGCCGTCGCCCCCACGAGACTCCTCATGACCGGATTTCCACCACTCCTAAGGGACTGCCTCCAACAATGCCACTATCCTTTGGAGCCGATGTACACCCTGCACGAACTAGACAATGGTGAATTCAAGACGGAATTCTATAGCAAAGTGATTGTACCTGCCAAGACCTCACCTCAAGGCTGGTTCTTTATCGGACCACCTATGCCCACTAAGGACCTGGCCATACAGCAAGTGGCCTACGAAGCCCTTCTTCGCCTTCAAGATCTCCTCCCAGAAATGAAGGAATGTCGGGCTACTTGTTACCTGCCCAGCAAAAGCGGAACAGGAACCACCTCGCAGGCCATGATTCCCTCAGGAGATGAAGACCCGACTCTCAAACTCCAGATCCGCTTCGCCCACACAGCCAATTATCTTCTGCGCAACCTCACGGAAGAATTCCTCAAGTCCCGCGAGGATTTCCCTTCACTTCTACATCTCCACTGCCTCAAAAAGAAGAAGGTGATCGAATGGGAACAACAAATTACTGCCCTACAAGTCTACATCGCTAATCAGAAGCAACAGATCGAAGAGCTTCAAGGAGCTTGCCATCGGACCCCGCGAAGAAGGCATAGGGCTAGACTACCGTATCTACGTCATGGGGGATCAATGTCAGGCCACCAGAAACAAGACCCAAGACGGGATAACAACCTCTTTTCTTCCATCACATGTTACGAGTGTGGTGAGCTCGGGCATATCAGAAGGATGTTCCCCAGCAAGCAGCCATCTGTCAAGCCACCGGAAGACCCACAGAGCTGAAGACTGAAGGCCTTCCTCCTCACGACTGTCAATCTGAGGACCCCTAGGGTAGGATGAGTCGTGTACCCCCTTATGCGAAGTCGAGTCTATGTAGCGGTTCATATGAAACCATGTCATGTGTTGCTTGTCCTTATCTGTTTGTGTTTTCGATATAAGTCACACTTTTGCCTTGGGCAGCTTGTACGCGACTATATCACCTATCTTATCTTAACAAATGTGTGTGGCCTTTACGGCACTTGGTTGTTTGTTCTTTCACTATAAAAACCCCCTTTAGACATTCTCCTCCTCTACGCTGCTTCTTCCCTCTATTCTCTCTCTCCCCAACGGAAGACCCGCAAGACAAGATGCACCAAGGATTCTACCTCGGCAACCAACTGGCACTGAAGACTTCTGCTACAACCTCCACGATCAATTGCAACCCCGTAGAATTATGTTTAACCCTCCAGACTAGAAACCCATTCCGAGACACCCCAGCACGAATCCTTAACCATGTGCCTAACCCATGGTAAAGCGAGAGAACTAGTTGAGCCTTTATAACCTTGCACAACACTGGGTTCGTAATGGAACTAGTGGACACAGTGAGTGAGCACATTTTCATCCTAATATAGCACGAGAACTGACAATGCCATAGATAGACCAGTTCGAGGATATTGGACAGATGACTTGGTGGTTTATATCAGTGACTTCGAGGAATTATCTCAGACCCTGGTGGATTATGAGGTTTTCATATTGGTGAGATCATGACTTTGGGGAAGCATGTAGGAGTACCCGTTGGGCATGAGATTTGGATTTATGTAGGTGATTCTGGTTGGTATAATGATGGATATGTCTGCATGGTTCGGAGTGAATTGGATTTAGACCGATGATCTTGATCATGATACCATGCTTCTCGGTGGACGATAACCTAGGAGATTGGATTATTTGTCGGAGTTGATTTAGGGATCTATATAATCATGATCTTGGAGTTTACTTGACCCGGATGATGGGAATTTGGAGGACATACTATGCAAAGTCCTCCCCCACTATTTGGATATCATAGGAACTTGAGATCTTGTGGAACACCGTAGATATCGGATTTGTAGAATTGTTGGATTATGTGGTGATTGATGGGAATTACCGGGCTATTGGAGGTGATCTATAGGAAGGAAACAAATCTTGGAGTGGCATATGACGTGTTTCCTTAGAATAGAGATGCAATATTGTGAGCCTTGCAAGTATAGGTTGAGTGCTTGGATTGTGGAGTTTAATTTAAGCTCAGCAGCATGTATGATCTACCTTTGGATTTTTTGAGGTAGGCATACATATAGATTTGGGGATCATAGACAGTATAGTTTTGTTAGACCGTCTCTTGAGAGTCATGAGGATAGGTATGGTATGAGTGGTGATTGAAGTTGGTCTATGCGAGAAGGTGCTTTTTCGATCGGAGTACTAGATAGAGCTATTGGCATCTCAGAAACCGTGCTTAAGGATAAGATGATATAAGTTCACTCACTCACTAGAATCCTTGAAACCCTTAAGCCCCACCGAGCCACAACCTGGTCAGATTCTGACCACGGGCCTTCGCTCTAAGTCGGGAAGGCCTCTGCAAATACTCAACCGAGACCACCACCAATACCCCAGCTTACCTTGCGTACCCCTTAGACCTCATGGAGTAATTGGACAAGTTGGGTAATATCATTATTTGATGGCCTACTTGTCTGCTCGGAGACAAAGAAGCGACGGACAGCTGGATAAAAGACATTTGAAGACCGCCCTGTCAAGAAGGAAGATCTACACCGACCACCGTCATCAAGAAGTAAACTTCCGCGTCGAAGACCGGGCGTATCTGCAAACCACTCCTCTCGAAGGAACCGAACATTTCCGTGTCGGAGGGACGCTCCTACCAAGATTTATCGACCCTTCTTCCAGACCACTGCAAGACAATTAGTAGACATCTACCAGCTAGATATACCACCTGAGATACCCTCCGTGCACCAAATCTTCCACGAGTCCCCACTCTGGAAGTACTTCTTACCTCCTAGCTAGCCCGATGCCCGCAAGGACATCGATCACCGAGCCTTTGACAGCTAACCCAACCTAACCTATGCAAGAGACCCCTCAGCAACCTCCATCAAGGAAGGCATCAAGCAAGAAGCCAAACCATCAAGCACTTCAGGATTCCAAGGAGCACCGCTCGGAAGCAGAACCAACAAGGAAAAGTGAAGACTACCCCGTATCCAAGACTCCGCCGTTCTTTCCACGCCTAGTCTGGGAATCTCGGGGACGAGATTCTTGTAAGGGGGGTAGGTCTGTCACACCCTGATTGTCATGTCACTTTTCTTAAGCTAATTTTCATGTTAAAAAGTGGATTTGCAAAAACTTTTGAGTGTTTTTGACTTTGATTGATTTGACTTTTGTGTGCTGTTTGCTAGTGCTCTAAAAATCAAATAAATCCTCCAACTCTTATACTTCATCTCCTTGACCCAAAACATTTTCCCAATGATCATGCCATGTGTATAGACCAGTATAGAATTTTCTTATAAAAATATTTTGGCCAAATAGTATTTTCTAAAAAATTAGTTTTCCAAAAACCCCTGAATTGAGATTTGCACTGCAAGTACCTTATTTAGGGTGTGAAAAATCTTTCAAAAAGTTTATTTGAATCCTATTAGGTATAGGACTCCCAGAAACCACAAAAGTATAATTTTAAAAGTTATTTTTATATTTTATTTAAAAGCTTTTTCTTAAGGCCAGAAATGGTCTTTAATAGGGAAAAATTATTTAATCATTTCAAAAATATTTGCCAAAATTCAGGGAGACTCATAGGACATATATTGTCCATATATAAAAATTTCAGCACATGGTCATGTTCAAACTATTGGACAAATCCTTCCAAAACCCTTTCTGGATATTTTAAGCTTTTGAAATATTTACAAAGGAAACATTCTCCAAAAATTCCAGGGAAATTCTACCATGTCATATATGACATATTTGATGATCTTGCAAAGCCTCATGCCTTGAAGATCAAGGAAACATCCTCTAATCCCGTCAAAACCATTCTGTCCATATTTGAAGTTTGAGCAACTCTACATTGCCAAACTTGTCCAAATGCTCTCAAATTTGGTGCACATGCTAGAATGGCCTAATAAGGCATCTAGACCAAATGGCACAAGATTTGGAATAGAGCAACTTGATCAGATCACCCCAAAACCCTTTCTGTTCAAATACAAATTTGAACAACTTTACATTGCCAACTTTTTATCTGGAGCCTCAAACTTTGTGGGCATGATCATAACCCCAAATGATGATGCTACACCAAGTGGTGCATCAAGGGGAGATGATTTGCTTAACTCAAACATGGTGAAACCATTTCTGTTGATTCCTAGGGTTCACCAAAGTTACATTGGCCACTTTGCCCAAATGAGCTCAAATTTGGTGGAGAGGCCTAATTATGTGTGACATTTGATCCTGTTAAGTCCCATGCCAATTGGAAGTCATTTGCCTCCCCAAAACCTGATCAAACACCTTCTGTTCATTTACCAAAACCAGTGTTTGGACCCCTTTTACTTTTTCCCTTTACTTCAAATTTCTACCACAGCTTCCCCTGATCATCCTCTACCCCCAGTAACTTCTCTATGGCCTCAGCTCAATCATTGGAGGGGGTAAAACCCCAATTCACACTGCTGGACAGCAGTTTTCACCCTCTCCTTCACCTCTCTCCTCATTCCAGAGACTCCCCAGAGCATCCGAGACCTTCACGCCATTTTTTACTACTCCCTAGCACTACTGGACACTGGGGGACATGGCCAGGAAGCAAAGACATAAGCATGCCGGCCAAAGGCACGCTCTGGAGCATGCTACAGTGCGCCGAGGCACTGTAGCTCGGCCCTCCCGAGGCTTCCAGGCGGCCTTGGGCAGAGCAATCGTGTCTCCCGAGGTGCCCTCGACGTCCGCAACACGCCGGGCGGTCGGCCCCCTCCTCTCTCCTCCTCCCTCACCCCTGCTCGCACGCGCACCGGCCGACCCTGAGCACCAGTGAGCAAGCTCACACGCGCGAAGACTCTGGCGCCTCCCCGCTCCTCCTCTGCTTCCCCCTTGGACTGGACCTCGTCCACGAGCGCCTCAGACATGCCCCGGAGAGCCAGATTGGCCTCCAGCAACGGCCACGGCCCCGCCGGCGTACAGCCCCGCGGTGAACCTCGGGTTAGCCTATAAAAAGGCCTCCCCGAGCCCCTCTCCGTACTCCATCCACTCCCTCACCCTCCAGAAGGCCTCCTTGAGCAAAGCACGCTCCTTCCCGAGCCCTCCTCCTCCTCCTCGGTCGCCATTGCCGCCTCGGGGCCCCGCTCGAATTCGGGCACCCCGGCCTCTCCCTCTCCACCTAGCCACCACCAGAGCCTCTCCCGCACCCCCTTGAGCCTCCCCGTGCTCCGCCCCATTCTTCCCAAGGCCGTAACACCATAACCCTCTTCGCCGTCGCCATCATCGCCGCGTCAGGTGTTTCTTCCCTTCTCGAGCTCCTCCGCAGGCGTGAGGCACATGGGCGGGTGCGCCTCGCCACCCTGAGCACTCCGGTGCGCAGAACGTCGGCGGAGACCCCCTGGGTCGCCGGCGCGAACGGCGGCCGAGCTCCTCTGCCCCGCTCCTGTCGCGGGCGGGAGGAAGGAGAAGGTCATGTGGGAGGGCCCCGCAGGTCAGCGACCCCAGAGGCAGGCCCCACCGGTTTAAGTGGAGACGGCTACGGCATAGCCGTCTCCCCCGCGTGAAAACGCATTTCCAGGAAGCCGCCTTCGACGTGGCCAGGTTCCCTGTGTGCTGCTGTGCAGTTGGGCCGGCCCAGAGCGCTGCGGCGCTATACTGCGCCCAAAACGCAGTATAGTTATAAAACCCCCTTCCCTTTTTCCTTTTTCTTTATTCAGTCAACTTCAAAAACCCACAAATAATTCAAATGAACTCCAAATTGCATGATTCAAATTTCTGGTAGTCTCTAAAATCATGCTCTATCACATGGTGCAACATGCACCTTATTCCAGAAACTTTCCCCACACAGATATTTATCAAATGCCATTATTTCATTTTCTGTGATGAACTTTATAAAATCACAGAGGGCTCAAATTTGATCCAAATACAGTGATTCAAATTCCTAGATGCTTGTCATATCCAAACTTAGTTTTGGAACATTTTTATTAATACTTTATGTGCCCCACCAAATATTGAGCCATTTCTTCATATTTATCAGCTTTGCAAAATCCTAGGAAATTCATTTGAATTCCAAATCCAGTGAAACCAACTCCTAGATGCTTCTAAAATCATGACTTGTTGATGGGTGCCTTTGCTCATCATTCAAGAAAATATTTCTGTATACTTCTTTCAAATCCACAAACCCCTTGACTCCATCATATTGGAATGTTCCAAATCACCCATTGATCCAATGCCTATGAAACCACCTAGGTCATTTCTAATATGACCAGAGGTATCCTAGAAAAGTCCAACTCCTATTTTTAGAGCACTTTTATTTTTGCTTTGATTGTGTTGCTTATTATGATTGTTTCCATCGTTAGTTGACGAAATAAGCGAAGTACTCGGAGATGGACCAGAAGGTTTTAAGACTCAGAAGAATAAGGCAAGCAGCCCTTTGACCATGTTCAAGAAACCTTTTTATGCATGTCTCATAACACCTTATTATTCAATGCATCGGAATCATGTAGAAGAGGTGACCACCTTGGTTGGTACCTTTGTTACTTTACTGTTGAAACTTGCATCAAACATGACCCTACCTTCCTATGAGGGTTATGTGGGTGGGAGTAGATAGATGTATGCTATAGTAGTTGGCTACGCAAAATGGGTCGAGGTTATGCATTGAGTGAAACAAGTGTGGTCTGACATACTTGCAAATGGCCCAGTGGGTGCCACTAATGCCCCTGGGAGTTGATAAGGAACCAGGGCACTACTTGGTGAAGAAGTAGTGTGCCGAGGCTTGACGAAAGTGTTGTTTACAGAGATGGATTAGATTTATGTGTGACTACCGTCCCAACCAAACATGCGCAACCACTCTACCCTTATATGGGAAAGGGCATTATTGATTACCTAGGTCGATACTAGCATGGTGCCCGCATTACTAGTGACGGGGGTGACACGAGGTCACTCTCGGGACGGGGTCGTGCTTGGATAGGCGGCCATGACTGTTTTCACAGGGCACCGAACACACCGTTGGTACCCCGTGTCAGTGGTATGTGATGAATATGGAGCGAGTCTCCACAATTATTAAGATGTGAAATGTGGGCCCGGGGGTTACTACCAATCGAGTGGACTCTATGTTAGTGTCGTCTAGGGAAAGATAGTGATCGGGTGCTTACCCCGGGTACTTGAGGTACCGCGGGTCGTGGATGACACGGAAGTTCCCCGGATCTTGTGGGTAAAGTGTGCAACCTCTGTAGAGTGTCAAACTATTCGAATAGCCGTGTCCGTGGTCAAGGACAGTTAGGTGGTGCTACTTAGACTATGTCCATAAGTTTCTGGGAAACAACATGATTCAGAGTTATTGTTGATGTGATTGTGAGGAAGTCACAATGAGCTTGTGCATGAGTTGATTACAACTCTTTCTCGATAATGATGTCTGTGACCTCCTGATACTTGTTACAGACACATGCATGCCCATGTTATATGTTGATCATAATTGCATATGAAAAACTAGCTTTCCGCAAAACTGCCAACCTAGCAGTAGAGCCTTGCATAATTATTCTGTTATCACACTTGGGTTGCTTGCGAGTACATTCAAAGTACTCATTGGCTTGCCACTGGTTATTTTATTGGTCAGGCATGAGAGAATAGGTTATGATGAAGATTTCTTGGTGACGAGCATGCGAGCTAGGACGCTTCCCAGTCAGAATGCCTGTAGGGTTAAGGCAGATGGCATGGGTCCATGTTGTCATTGAAGATTTCCGCTGCGATGATATACTCAAGACTTGACCATTATGGTCCTATTTGTGTAACACGGTAAGTAAGGATGTAAGACTCTTGTTATTCAGCTTCTGTGTGTTCAGTGAGCATTGATCTCTAGGATCACTGTACACGTGCATTCGGTGATCACGACTTATGAGTCGGGGTCCCCACAGCAAGCCGTCTGGAGCCCCTGTGGCCCCCCTCTAGCCCTACTTTGGCCGCATGGAAGCTTCCGGAACGCTTATTTTTTATATAATTTTTCCGGGATTTTTCTGGCAGTTTACGTGATGGGAAAACCTGAAATACAAAAACAGCAGAAAACAAAAACTGGCACTGGGGTGCACTGAGTTAATAGGTTAGTCCAAATATGATCAAAAGTGTATGGAAGTGTATAAATATCATAGCAATATCACCCAAAAGAGGCATGGAGCAAGCAGAAATTATAGATACGTTTTGGACGTATCAACATCCCCAAGCTTAATTCCTTCTCGTCCTCGAGTAGGTAAATGATAACAAGTATAATTTCTGTGGTGACATGCTATTAACCATATAAGGACTTTTCGGAGTCGCATGACAAAAGCTTACTGAGATAATGAGTCTGTAGTAATTAAGTTGCCTCATGAGAAAACCACAAAGAACTGAAAGTTTTACAATATGATACTGAAACACTCAATAAGATTTGTAGTGAGCATGGTGTGCAAATATGACAAAGTGATATCTCGCTTGCCCCCTTTAGTGAAGCAAAACATAAATGCAGGGGCACCTCCAAGGTTTAAGTGACGACTAAATACAATGATTTCAGAATAAACGATATCATAATCATGCAAAAGACAATGGTACTTTGGGACAATGCACATTACACTCAGAATGACAATCATGCTCTCAATAGTTTGTGCTTTAAAGAAGGTGGAGACTCTCGAACCGTGGCTTTTGTTAGCAAGGTTGAAAACCCGTGGTAGGAAACAAAGACAAAACATGTACCAGAGCTCTTGGTTTTAAAAACAGAGGTAATTTTTTTTAGATTATGCATGTTTCGTCAACGAATGCTAGCAGACAACTCAATCACTTCTTGAGATGGACAAGTTTCGAGGAACGGCTCCCGAATGAGGACGATCACATCCTCTTAATCTCCTTTGTTTATCACTGCCAAAGTTTTCTGATTTCTCATGAACAAAGCGTGAAGGAGGGTTTGTTTGTTATATTATTTTTGAGCCGGGCGCACTCTTTGCCAGTTCCTTCTCGTATTATGGGTTTGCACATTAGACATGCAATCCCGGGGTGAAGCTTGTCCAACTTAAAAAGATCATGAATTAACTACTACTTCCTCATGAGCTAAAACAGAGGCACAAAATAGAAATGCTTTTTTGAATAATTTCGGGATGGTACATGAAAGTCTTCGTTAGGAATGGCAGGTAAATACCATGTAAAGGAAGGTATGGTGGACTCATATGGCATAACTGGTTTAAAGGATTTGGGATGCACAAGCAGTCAGTCCGCTTAGTACAGGCGAAGGTTAGCAAAAGACTGGGAGCGACCAACTAAAAGAGCAATGACGGTCATAATCATGCAGAGCAACAAAGCAACATTATATCAGGCATGGAAGTTATATCGCTACTCAGAAACTAAAGATCATCAAGGCTTGACAGACTTTCTTTACAGTCTTAAATATGTGTGAGCATACGCCAAGTCAATCAAAATAAATTCTTGAAGGAAGATATTACTAAACCATACCACATCATAGGCAAACAAATCATGTTGGTACTCCAATAACACATTGGGAACCCCCCAGCTATTTGAGACTAACCATAAGAAAACATGAACTACTAAGAACCATTATTCACGTAGCATTTTTATCATAGACATATCAACCAATGCAACAGAAGCAAACTCTCTTAATAAGATAAGCATGATAACTAAAGAGAGTTCAAGCAACCAACTAAACAAAAGCTCTTTAGAAATATAAGCATGAAAACTAAGAGCTGAACATGATAGTAGCTATTGAAAGACCAAGAACATACACATCAAAGATAGACATGAAAATTCTATGTTATGTTCTAGGTAGAAGTGGAGCGTGTTTCTCTCCCACACAAAGAAAGCTGAGTTCCGACTCGTTATGAAAAGCTAAAGCAAACTAAAAAGCAAGACGCTCCAAGCATAGCACATAACACATGAAGTGATAAAAATATAGTGGAACGAAAGACGAACTGATAATGTTGATAGAGAAGGGGATGCACGGGGGCATCCCCAAGCTTGAGCGCTTGACACTCCCGAATCTTTTTATCATCTTCCCTCGCACACTTGAAAACTCCCTTCATACATAACTCATCATAATCTGATTAGCGAGGTTAGTACCCATAATAAAATAATTGTTCCTTGCTGGAAATAAAGATATTCTTGAAGGTCTACTGTTTCTTAAGATTGCCAAAAGGTTTTTGCAAAGAAAAATCAAGCTCAAGGTTTGCAAAATGAAGGAAAGGCAAAACAGGACAGAATCTGTGAAAAACAGAACAGCAGGTAGTAAATGATTTTTTCGGGGCACTTCTGCAACTCTAATAAAAAAACTCAGAAGAGATGCACGAAAGACAATTGTATAGAGCACGCTGTCGAAAAAATTCAGACCAAAAAGATGACCTCGTGATTTTATACAAATTTTTCTATCCAAGGACAGAATCTGTTTCCTGGACAGCACGTCACAACTTTTGAACTTTCTTGCAATCAGAGGCTACACTTGGCACAAAGTTGAAAAGTAAAGATACAATGATGATGTTACTGTAGTAACAACATCAAGATACAACAAAAGCAAAATAAAATTTTATTCATGTGGGCTGCCTCCCAAAAGCCCTTTCTTTTATGCCTTTAAGCTAGGCATAAGACTTTAATGATGCTCTCATAGGAATAAGAGTTGAAGAACAAAAGAGAGCATCAAGAAGCAAATACCAAACACATTTAAGCCTAACATGCTTCCTATGCATAGGAATATTGCAATAGAATAATTCATTGAAGCACAAAGCAATAAGCATAGGAAGACAAAACAAGTGCAACTTCAAAATATTCACCATAAAGAGAGGAAACTTCTTATTATTAAGATATTTAGAACCAAGTCTCCCTCTCTCATTATAAATTTCAGTGGCATCATGGATGAACTCAACAATATAAGCATCACATAAAGCATTGTTACCATGATCCACATGCAAAAAGGTACTCTTACTCTCCACATAAGCATAATCTTTCTCATTGGTAATAGTGGGAGTAGGACTATCATAAACAACTTGAACACTATAGATTAATTGTGTATTAGGAAGATGGTGTTCAACAAGGGAGTAATTCCCTCCATGATTATGACAAGTTTCATAAGGATAATTTTTCCTTATGTCATAGGTACCTTTATAATCACTATAGATTGGAGTTATAACATCATCATGGTAGAGAAGAGCATTATCATTGCTAGTAACTATATTTGTAAACATGTTGTCTTTATTCTTACTAGCAAAAGAATTATCAATTATCACATCACTAGTGGGTAAAGGATTTGCAATCCTATCATCCCCAAGCTTAGAGCTTCCCATATCATCACTTTCAGAGTTGGTACCAAAAAGATTTTCAAGATCATAAGTAGCATTATCATCATTTTCCCAATCACAATAAGTAACATGCATATCATAATCAAAATCATCTTCAATAGTACCTACGGACGTATCATCAAGATGATAATTAAGGCAATAAACTTCACCTTCTTCTTTAAACTTACAACCGTTAGGATAAAAGTTGATGGGAGGAATATGCTCAGGCCAGGTTGATACCCATTCTTCTTATTTCTTGCTCCTCTTCCTCCTCCTCTTCTTTTTCTTCTTCTTAACCTTAGGAGGGAGTGGTTGGAGATGAAGCTTCTCCACATATCCTGGTTTATCATTAGAAACAATAGGGGAAACTTGGGAGAAACTCTCCTTTTTATTAGCAGAAATATAAGAGACATTTTTATACTTTGGTAAAGTCCCCTCCTTTCTAATCTTACTTATGTAATCATTTTCATGGCAATTAACAACGCAATAGAGATGGCAATTTTGCAAAGTGTTTTTTATTCCTATGGCATTAACATCTAGCCAAGAAGTCTTTTCTGATAACTCTTCACACATCAAAAATAACATAAGCTCATCATAAAGATCAGAGGTGATCATGTTATCACACAACCGGTTAACAGTTATGTTTTGAAAGTTCATGCATTGAAAATTAAAGTGACCCTCTATACGGCAAAGTTCACAAGTAAAAGGATAAAGGTCACACAATTCTCTAGCAATTTCATTTAAATCTCCGACCCAAGTGATTGTTCTTTCATGCTTATGTTGCTTACAATACTTCTCTTCTTCAATCATAGGCCTTTCACAAGGTCTATCCACTCCACAAAAATTAACATGCTTATATAAAACTTCATTTTTAGGAATTGGATCATGCATGTTGCAATCATCATGAACAATTTCATTTTCTTTGCAAGTCTCTTTAAAAGGTTTATGATACTTGATCCAATCCTCCTTAGGCATATTAAGATGTGAAGCAAAAGATTTGAGGAAATCAACAAGGAGTTGAGAATCAAGTCCAAACTTAGCACTAAACTTATTAAAACTTGTAGTTTCAACAAAGGACTTAATGCAATCATACTCATAAATTATACCTGACTCTTTACCTTTGTCGATCTCCCAATCTTCAGTGTTGCGTTGAATTCTTTCAAGGAGTTCCCATTTAGCATCAGTCTTTTCGTTTGTGAAAGAACCCATAGAGGAAGCATCGAGCAAATCTTTATCCCGTCGAGAGAGCCTCGCATAGAAATTAGTAATAATCATATCTTTGGGGAGCCCATGGTTAGGACTTTTTAGCATTAACGTTTTCAGTCTCCCCCAAGCTTGAGCTATGCTCTCTCCGTCATGAGGATAGAAATTATAAACATAATTCCTATTCTTATGGACTTCATGAAGAGGATAAAACTTAGTATAAAAGAGAGACATAAGCTCTTGCCAATCAAGCAAGTGCGAGTTATCGAGAAGCTTATACCAATCTGAAGCCTTATCTATAAGTGATACGGCGAACAATTTCCTCATGACAAACTCCCTTGATACACCTGCAAGCTTAAATAATGAACATAATTGTGACAGATATAGCAAGTGTTCACCGGGATGTCTGTCTCCTGCATAACGATTAGCCAAGACATAATCGATAATACCAGCTGGTATTTTATAGGGCACACTTTCAGTAGGGGGAGGAGCAACCACCACAGGTGTGGGGCGTCTTCCCTCAAGCAACGATCCAATAGCAAGGTTGTCCATAAGCATAACTAGTGAAATAAAAACAAGAAACAAAAAGATTTAATTGCAAGATCTAAAGATATACCTTCAAGCACTCACCTCCCCGGCAACGGCGCCAGAAATAGCTTGATGTCTACACACACTTCTACTCTTGTAGACTATGTTGGGGCTCCAAGCGCAGAGGTTTGTAGGACAGCAGCAATTTCCCTCAAGTGGATGACCTAAGGTTTATCGAACTCAGGGAAGTAGAGGTTGAAGATGGTCTCTCTCAAGCAACCCTGCAACTAAAATACAAGAAGTCTCTTGTGTCCCCAACACACCTAATACACTTATCAGATGTATAGGTGCACTAGTTCGGCGAAGAGATGTTAAATGGCAAGTGATATGGATGGCAAAACAAAGTAATATAAATCTATAATAGAAAGTGCAGCAAGCAAACAAGTGGTAAACGTGAGCACAAATGGTATTGCAATGGTGGAAACAAGGCCTAGGGATCATACTTTCACTAGTGGCAACTCCCAACAACATTAACATAATCGAATCACATGATATTTCCCATAAAACATGCAATGGAGACGCACCCGGAGGTCATTCCTTCGTGGTCAAGAGAGGACGAGAATTATGTAGGGCTACAAAAGCACACCTCAAAGTTCGTAGTTCTCAATCTAAGGATTTCCAAATGTCACCGCGGCCATCCAAAGAGAGTCCCACAATCACCACAACATATCTAAAGGATAGTCAAAGACAAGCACCAAGAGACTCTCAATCTTCAATCAACACACAAGGGAGGAAATCACTCATGAAAATATTTTTCTAATCCATGTCCAATAGACCGCTGTCACCTTGGTCTCGGGGATTATACTAGATAAAGACAAGTGAGTACATCAATCCAATACATAGAGGAAGGGGAAATATCATGGGATCACCCTAGATTAACATAGCCTATGATCACAACGAAGATCACATCATGGGAGAGAGAATTGACCACATAGCTACTGGTAGAAACCTCAGCCCCGAGGAGGAACTACTCCCGCATCATGGAGGGAGGAAGCAACGTCGATGGAGATGAATCCGGGGGCACTTCCCTGTCCCGGCAGGGTGCCGACACAGGAATTCTGGTCCCCCGAAGCTTGATGGCGATGGCGGCAGAGATCGGAATTGCGTCTGGAGAAAAGGGGTCTGGAATCAGGGTTTCTGCGACGGGTGTTAAATATATGCCAAAGGGGGGCATCAGCGGAGGTCTGGGAGGCCCAGGCGCCCCCCCGGCGCGACCAGGAGGGGGGCCGCCTGGGCAGGCCGCCTGGAGCCCCTGTGGCCCCCTCTGGCCCTACTTTGGCCGCATGGAAGCTTCCGGAACGCTGATTTTTTATATAATTTTTCCGGCAGTTTACGTGATGGGAAAACCTGAAATACAAAAACAGCAGAAAACAGAAACTGGCACTGGGGTGCACTGAGTTAATAGGTTAGTCCAAATATGATCAAAAGTGTATGGAAGTGTATAAATATCATAGCAATATCACCCAAAAGTGGCATGGAGCAAGCAGAAATTATAGATACGTTTTGGACGTATCACATATCACTTGCTGCATTCGGGCACACGGTTAAAACATTAACTCGAAAAAACGAACTCAGTAGGACTTGTACCGTCTCTAGATTACTCTTAAACCGTTCAAAATTAGAAAATACTTTCAATGTGAAAAAGTAGCGCATTTTCGTAAGCTTTCCAACGCCATATGACATGCCCTCATTGGATTAGCCATTTAGAAATCACAGCGAAAATATGAACTCGGCTGTTCGGTTTGCAAAATTTTACGTTTTCCCAAATAACGTTTTAACCGTAGGGAATTAGAGAAAAATTTAAACATGTGAAAGGAGCGGTTTTGCAGCAGCTCTCCAACGACATATTATATGCCGCATTCTGATAAACGGTTTAGAAATTAGATCAAAAATACGATTCATGTTTTGTGTGTGAAAAAAAAACGGTTTTCAAAACTGCTCTTAAACCGCTTACGTTTTGACAAAAAATTAAGTTGGGTCATGATACTGGTGTCCATAGCTTTACAACGGTATATCACAAGCCCCGTTTGGGCGATGTTGGCCGAAGTTCAACCTAGTTCAGAGGGAAGTTCACGCGTGCAACTGAGGCAGTAAAATTGTGAAAAACACGAGTTCATCACAAACCGAGAGCAAAATCCGCCCATGAACGAGATTTCTATTTAAAAAGAGTATTTAGTTTCCAAAAACCATTTACAGATTGCACTTACATCACATAGAGCATGACTAACAAGAATAATTTACGCAAAGAGCCACGGTTGCGAAGATAGCCCGAAGTTCGGGTTCCTACAGAGGGAAGTTCAGGCGCGTATATCAGGAAGGTATGTTGTGATCAGAATAGTGTTTATGTATGTATATATATATATATATATATATATATATATATATATATATATATATATATATATATATATATGATACTCTGGAAATGTTTAAAGTATTTTATATATAACTTAAATATCAACGGGCCTTAAAAGGACAAGAGGTGGAAGGCAACTTGGGCCAAAAAGGCCCAAGTGGGAAAGTGCCACCCTTCCCTAAGGAAGGGGCCGAATTGGACTAGGGGTGGGAGTCCTGAGTCCTAGTAGGACTCCCACCCTTTGTCTCAAAAAAAATATAGTAGGACTCCCACCCTCTTGGCCGGCGCACCAAGGGAGGCTTTCCTCCCTTGGTGGATTCCCTCTCCTCCCGTCCTAACCTATATATATTAGAGGTTTTCCACCCTATTGATACATAAGTTTTGGGAGCCTCCTCTAGTTGATCTTGTTCTAGTTCTAGTTGGTCCTAAACTAATTAGAGCGAGCCCTAGCCAACTCTAAGCCTCAAAATTAGAAGCCCCGTGTCGTTCTAATCTCCTCCCTCTAATTCTCCGGCGATGATTAGCTCTGGACGGTGAAGCGCTGCCGGATCGTGAAGACCGTACGCTTGTAACCAAGCAAAAAGGTTGTGCTTTCGGTCTTCGGTTTGAGGGCGGTTCGCAGGATCATCATCAATGTTCGAGGGGCATCAAGTATGATCTACACCGATTTTTCTACTTCCGCCGCACTCCGGAGTCAGTAACGATCGTTGATCACAACCTGTTATGCATCTTTATATTGATCTTGGTGATCGTAGGCGTGAATTTTTTTGTTTTCTACTACGTTTCCGAACACAGCTATGCTGCTGCGCAGGCCTCACCGACCCACCCTACTCCCATCGCCGTCCAGGCCATTCCTCTACTCACCAACACTTCCTGTTATTCTCCAGTGGCGGTAACCTCACACCGCAGCCAAACCAGTGAACCCTCGTACTCCCCTCCGCGCGGGCATCCACTGATGTGTCTTCGCCGGCTCTGAGTCGTTCCCTTCCCAGGCCTCTCCATCGTCCACCGCGTTGGTTTTCTCAGCGCAGCGTGGTCAACTTTTTCAACAAATGACAACCATTAGAAGAGAGATGTACGTGGAGTGGATGACAGTAGGTACCCACATGATCCATGGCCGCACACAAGCAAGTGCCTCCTTATTATGCGAAAACAAATGATTTACCCCCCTGACAGGTTTGACCCACCAGCTACATCATCACACGCTAGGAAGTAACTCCTTATTTCATGAAAAACAAACATTCATCTCCCGCTGGCAGCTGGGATCCACCAGCTATATCTTTGCACGCAAGGAAGTGCCTCCTTATTATGCGCAAAAATGATTCCTCCCTCTTCTTGCTAGGACGCACCTAATTTGAAGGCTGACTTCTGGGCCTACTAAGTTGACGCGGACGTAGGGCTTTGTCAACTTACTCAATATAAACGATTCTAGCTGCAGTGATCATAGGATGTTAATCCAACGACCGTGCTGCTTCTTGAACCTTTGGTCTTCTTGCGCCAGCCGCCCAAACCAGCACCGGCCGTACCGCTTGCTCCTACCTCCCATGGTCAGCTATGCTGCCGCGCAAGCCTTATCGCCCCGACCTACTCCCATCGCTGACCTAGCCACCCCTCTACTCACCCACACCTCCTGTTATTATCCGACGACGACAGACAAACCAGTAAACCCTCATACCCCCCTCCATGTGGGAAACAACTGTCGTGTCTTCCCAGGATCCGTGTTGTTCCCTTTCTAGGCCTCGCCGTCGTCCATCGCCTTGGCACTCTCGATGAAGTGTGGTCAATGAACGACATCCATCGAAAGAGGCCTGCACTTGGAGAGGCTGACAGCTAGTTCCACGTCTGCACGCAAGGAAGTGCCTCCTTATTATGCGCAAAAAATGAATCCTCCCCCTAACACTCGAACCCACCATATATATCTTCGCATGCTAGGAAGTGCCTCCTTATCCACCCTGACAGCTGGGACCCACGTGGTCGAAGCGTACGTAGCATTGTCATTGTGGTCATAAACATGTATGTACATACCGGTCGATCGGTCTGTCAGCCACGATAAACCGTGGCCGAGTAAGGAGCGGTAGCAGTTCAAGCAGTCCCGTCTAAATTGTGTACACATACATACATTTTCATGCTGCAAAAAAGATGGGCACGTGCGTACATATATGCATGGTCTCGAACGTGTACAGTGAGGGCGTCTTGTTCATCGACAGCCAACCGGCTGGGTCAGAACGGAGAAACAACATCATGTTCATCGGGAGGCAACCGACTGGGTCAGAATGTGTCGTGTACAATGGGAGCCAACCGGATTGGACGAAACAACCGAAACGGGGTCTGGCATACCGCAGAACGGAGGAAATGGCCTTCTGCTCGACCGCGTACGGTCGAAATGGGGTCCTGTTCATCGGGAAGGGTCTGGTGTACCGCAAAACGGAGGAAACAAACTTCTGCTCTACCAGCTGTGGTTGAAATGGGATCTTGTTCATCGGTAGGGGTCTGGCGTACCACAAAACGGAGGCAACAAACTTCTGTTGGAGCTGTACGGTCGAAACAGGGGTCTTGTTCATCGGGAGGGGTGTGGCATTCCGCAAAACGGGACTCCACGAGCTACTATTCATCCACCATCGACTTCCTCGAGCCTCCACCTGCTATTGTTCATCCAACGCGGTTTCCTCCTTCCTCCACGGGCTATTGTTCATCCATAGGCTACTGTTTATCCAGCCTCCAACGGCTACTATTCAACCAGCCCTTCACGGGGTCCTGTTCATCCACTCCCAACTGGCTCAGGTGTGGCGCCCTTTGGGTCATGTTCATCCAGCGGTAATGGCCTACTACCACGGTGTCATGTCCATCCAACCCCCACCGAGCACTGTTCATCCACAGCCAACCAACCGGCTCGACTCACCACATCTCGACTCGGTCAACCGACCCCAACAAGCACTGTTCATCAAGAGGCAGGTTTGATCGGCTTCAGTAAGCAGCAACAGTGATCGATCGGGTTCAGTTAGCAGCGAAGGAATCGGTCGGGTTCAGTTAGCAGCGAAGGGATCAATCGAACGGCTTCAGTATGTAGCAGTGCCATCACTCAGGTTCAGTAAGCAAACGCCTCGCTCGGGTTCGATCAGTTATAGCGAACACGGCTCGCACCGCGCATGCGTACGAGAGAGAAACACGCAAACCACACTGCATCGCTCCGCTCCGACCACCCACGGTAACCGGGAACTCCCTGAATTTTCCTCGCCCTCGCTTCTATCACAATTTTTTCCATCATGGACGGTTCAAAGAATGTCATGCAGGTGCGTCTCGAGTCCGCCCAGGTTGAAAAGACCATTTTATGTCATGATTTTTGTCATAGAAGTAGGAGCCCACCACATCTATGATGCTACGTGTTCTTGTCAGAATTATCGCCATAGAAGTGTCATAACCATGACATTTTTTTTCGTTCGGCCCATAATGTCATGGATGTGTCTTTTTTTGTAGTGCAACTACTGGGAAAATGCGCTGATGTCCCAGATACACATCGACTATGCAACTAGAACTATATATGCATGATCTGAGATATGGAATCACTTCAAAACTTCAAGAAAGGTCTGGTTTTATGCACTTCAAGATTATTCTCCTCCTCCTTGGGAGCGAAATAGATGGATCAAGTGGAGCAGACCCGAATGAGGAGTATGTAATATTGGAACTAAAGGAGGAGGAGGAGGAGGAGGATTCTAGAAAATTGGATAATGCAGTTTACGTTTTATGCGTGTTTTAGTATTGTGAATAATTGTCGTTTACCATTCTAGACAGATGTATTGTCTTAGTTTGAACTTATTGTATATATTTACCTTATAAGTGGTACCTATTCTCGATAATATGTACACATTTTCCTCCCCATGTGGTGACC
>LR738713.1:330357702-330398800 GCA_902687465.1 Secale cereale
TACACATCGACTATGCAACTAGAACTATATATGCATGATCTGAGATATGGAATCACTTCAAAACTTCAAGAAAGGTCTGGTTTTATGCACTTCAAGATTATTCTCCTCCTCCTTGGGAGCGAAATAGATGGATCAAGTGGAGCAGACCCGAATGAGGAGTATGTAATATTGGAACTAAAGGAGGAGGAGGATTCTAGAAAATTGGATAATGCAGTTTACGTTTTATGCGTGTTTTAGTATTGTGAATAATTGTCGTTTACCATTCTAGACAGATGTATTGTCTTAGTTTGAACTTATTGTATATATTTACCTTATAAGTGGTACCTATTCTCGATAATATGTACACATTTTCCTCCCCATGTGGTGACCCTAGTTTTATATAGTTAGCCTCACTTACCATATACGTTTGGTTTTTACACCATGGGTGCGAGGTTGAGAGTGAGCGCTTGGTCGGCGGTGAGCTCTCATGGGCGCGGTTGGGAGCGGCGGTGTGGTTCATGGGAGTCGCAACAACGGTGTCTGTCATTCCCACCTGGTCTCGCCTAGGCGCTATCTCTCCTGACATGATAGGCATCGCGAAGGGAGACAACTGCAAGCCATAGATGGCGTTGTCATATGGAATTTGAAATGGAGGTCGCGAATCGCTAACGGCATCGTCCATGCTAGAAAAGTGAGAGACCATTGCAATAATCTGTGGGTGAAAGCATCATGCCCTGTAGGACGTCATGCGCCGAGGCTGATGAGAGGTTCCAAGGGGAAAGGGCAACACCCTATGCTAGTTGTTCCTCTTTCATCTTGACTATACGCCTACTTCAAAACGTCCTGATTAGCTCTCACTGAGAACAAACGTGAAGTTACTCTACTTATGCTTCCTCTCCCATTGTCCAATCTACATCAAGGTCGAGATAGTGGAGATCTTTTAAACTCCACATCTATTTGGCCTGTACCGGCCATGCATCAATCGAACATGAATAAGTAAAGGACATACATGATGCACCTCCAACACGCCATGAGTCGAGAGCCGAGTCCCCCATGTCGGGACACTATTTGGATGTTGATAAGCTCACTAACCAATGCAACAAAAAGTTCAAATTGAGGGAAATGGCTAGGCCATCCACATATACACTTCAACACCCCCTCTCATGCGTGACGAGGGAAGTCAACACATGAGTAGACTTAAAGGTATGGCTCAAGATGCCTATATGTGGACACGAAGGGGGATACCAACATTTTTTGAATAGATTGCAAAATCTAGGACTTGAACTCAAGACCTTGGGCTCTGATCCCATGTCAAGCTTCATGCACACATATACACTTCAACAGATGTGACCATCTTCGGCTCCCAGTTTGTTGCTGGAAAGGCCGCCCATAACTGACTTGGTCCACCAACCACGAAATGTCCCAGTGCCGCAACCCGAACAAGGACCTACCGTGCATCACAATCTTTGTGTAAAAAACTAAGGATCCAACCCGGATTAGCTTAGATCACAACTCATCTTATATACCTCCATATTACTTATCATTCCTTTCAACTATAGTTACATGTGGAGCCATGTTGTCACGCCCAAGATGCGATTTTATCCCGATCACGTGATGAACTCGTGATTGGGGCACAACCGCATTTCGGGCGCTTAGCAAGATGGATATCATTACATTGTACCATTACATAAATAGATGGGGATACATACAAGTCATACAACTCCTCATGAATACAACAAATCATACACAAGACATCCGACTACGGATGAAAACATAAAACACACACGACATCCATCCTGCTATCCCAGGCTGCCGACCAGGAACCTATCCCAAGACTGATGAAGAAGAAGAAGAAAGAACTCCAACACAAGTAAACGTCACTCTCACGTCAAGTCATCGGAAACCTGCACCTGCACCTGTTGTTGTAGTATCTGTGAGCCATGAGGATTCATCAATCCCATAACCATGAGTATCAAGACTAGCAAAGCTTAATGGATATGGAGAGGTTAAATGGTGAGGTTGCAGCAGCAGATAAGCATTGTATGGTGGCTAACTTACGAGTACAAGAATAAGATGAGCATCTACCCAAACGGTCGCAAACTAGTAATGATCGCTAAGTGATCCTGAACAACCTACGAGTCAAACATAACCCCATCGTGTTCTCTTCTCAAAGTGAAAAGACAGGGTCACGGTTACTCACACGGTTGATGTATTTTATTTCGGTTCGTCTGTCAAGTTTCCTACAACCCGATATTAACAAATTCCAATTTGCCACATAACCGCGGGCACGACTTTTGAAAGATCATAACCCTGCAGGGGTGTCCCAACTTAGCCCATCACAAGCTCTCACGATCAGCAGAGGTAAAAACCCCTTATCTTAGGGACAACCCGATTAGACTTGGAATTCCGGTGCATAAGACATTTTGACAATGGTAAAACAAGTCCAGCAAGACCTTCCGGCGTGCCAACACCCTAATAGTAGCCGCGCGTATCTTGTCTCAGGCCATGACCGGATGAGCGAAGCGTACGAGAGCCAGATACCCCAAGTTGCCAAGGGGCGACCCCGCAAGGTGCTCTATTTGGGACCAACACCATCGGCACTGGCCCCTCCCTGTATGTAGAAAAGAATCCTCGGGGACACGACCCCCTATGCAAATTAATTAATTAATTAAGTTTTATTATGTTCCAAATTAAAACCAAAGTTGGGCCTTGCTAGAGGAGTTTTATTCAAAGCAAACTGTCAAGGGGTCCCCATATACCCAACCGCGTTAGGAACGCAAAACCAAGGAACATAACACCGGTTTATCGGTTCTTAAGGCGGCATGAGTGGAACAAAACACCGAGCAAAAGGCCAAGCCTTCCACCCATTGCCAAGTATATGGGTGCGTTAATTATAGTAATAGATATTGTGATATTCCCAAAGTAACCAAGTTCCGACATGGAGCAATCTTCATCTTCTCCTGCAACTAACAATGCTACAGAGGGGCTGAGCAAGTGGTAACATAGCCAAACAACGGTTTGCTGGGGTGGTGTCAAAGGTTAGAGGTTTCATGGCAACAAGGAGAGGCTGACAACAAATAGATAGGTAGCGCGACATATAGCGATAGCATCGAGACAACTAGCATAGCAATGATAGTAATGAGATCCAAGGTGACGGTCAACTTGCCTAAGATCTCGCAAGGAATAAAAACGAGTCCATGAAGTAGACGAAGCCACGAAGACGGACCAAGCGTAATCGAACGAATCCTCACGATCGCAACGAAAGATGAACTATCGAGAAGAAGCACAACCGGAAAGAAGCAAACAACATGGTAAACACACAAGCATAAACATGGCATGATGCTCAACCAAGTATGATGCATGTCCAGTTTAATGATTCATGGCATGACAAGATGCACAAATAATACTACAAGTTAAGTGGAGCTCAATATGCAACGAGTTGCATATTGACGAAACACAACATCCAATTATTTAGTTCACTCTCATTTATGTACCCAACAATATTAAATGTTTTTAAAAATGGCAAGAGGTGAAGCATATATAAACTATCTATTTAGACAAGTTTAAATGAGGCCGGAACAACAAATAACAATTCCGGAAAAACCCCATGTGCATATTTCGTATTTGCTACTGTTCTGCCTATAGCACAATTTTAATGTTGTCAAACAGCAAAAGTAAGTTTTCTACCCCATTTACGTATAAAGTTTATTAAATTTGGAGCTACGGTTATTTAGTTATGAGTAAAACCATTTTAGCATGTCATTTACACAAATTCAAGCAAACAACAGTTTAAACATTTTAAACATGCATGAAAGTTGGTTATTATGAATCTACACATGATTCTAAGCAATTTACATGTTTAAAGCATTTTAAACGGATGCATGGTTATTAGGTTATTAATGCATGAAGTACATGGACTAAACTGCAAAACTGTTTTACTCTGGATAACTGATAAAATTGCCAGGGACAAAAAAATGTGTTGGGCCGAATCTGGTGCACTGCTGGGCTGAACAGAGAGGAGGGGATGGAGCTCACCAATGGTCCAAGCCCAGGTCGGTGGAGAAGGCTGGGGCGTAGTGGATCCTGGGTCGCGACAAGCGAGGCAGCGGGCTCGCTGGATGGAATGAGGAGGTGAGGGGCGCGGTCAACGCGGCAAGACCATTTCGATCTGGCAATTGCTCGTCCTCGAGCTACTGCCGTTCGATGCGTCCGGCGGTGGCGCGACATCTCATGGCGAGGCAGGTGGCAGGGCGGTCTGGGACGAGTGGATCCGGGCAACTGAGGGGGTCAGCGGGGGCGAACACGCCCAGGCGAGGGCGCTCGTCCAAGGAAGCTACGACAGCGGGGCGATGCAGCTCGGGGCGGTGGCTTGGCGCTGGCGAGGCCGAAGGTCGGGGAGGGAGCGGCCGACGGCGAGAGCTCCTGACGACGGGGCGGTTCCAGCGGGTTGGGCGACTGGACTTGGTGTGCATGAGGTGGCCGCCTCGATCCTGCTTGGATCGAGCGCGGGGCTGCCCGTGGGAGAGCTCGGGAGGACGAGTCTACGCTGGGACGAGGAGGAGGAGCAAGGATGGGGAAGCTCCGGGCCTAGAGGAGGCCAGGACGATGCCGGAGGCGGAGCAGCATGGGGTGGTGCAGAACTTCGGTGAGCGCGGCCATGGCCGTGCTTGCTCAGGCAGGAGGTGAGAAACATGGTCCTTGTGCGGCGGTGCGCTGGCTCGGGAAGCAGGGGACTCGGCTGCGGGCACGAGGATGAGAAGGAGCTGCTGGTTGGGTCGGGTTTGGATTTATGGTGACTGGTCGGTGGCTGAAATCATGGGGAGGTGGAGGCTGGTCGGGTCGATTGGATGGATGGATCGGAGGGGAAAATGAGGAGGAGACCAGGTGGGGTGTGGTGGCGGCGCGACGGGACTGATTGGACAAGGCCCCTAGGATCTAGGGTTGTCCACTATATATAGCTAGTGGATTTGGATAGGGGTCATTCGGTCTCTCCGATCGTAATCGGACGGTTCAGAATAAATAGGTTAAGGAGTCCAAATAAGAAAACGGTGATGTTTTAGGGATGTTTGGGGATGATCCAGACACAATGATCACGTCTGCTCGGGTCGGGTTCGGGGAAGTTTCGGTCAAGTTGCGATGAGAGGAAAAGTGGCCTGTGTAGAATGTGAGTAGGCTTAGAAGAGACGGAGATGGCAGCCCGGCAACAGGTTTCGGGGCACCGAAACGTCCGACAAATGACCGGCGATAGTGCTGCTATAAATAACGGTTGGGCCATCAAACGAACTTTGAGTGCGATGAAATTTGACAGGCGGTCTACCTACACTATAATAAGACCACACACCAAGTTTCACCTCATTCCAAGAACATTTTCCGGCCACTTACAAAACAAGGTTTCAGAGGTGCCGCGGGCGCGTGCGAGTGCGTCTGGGCTCAGAATGGACAACGGAAAGGACGAGGGGGCTCGGCAACTACGGACGGATGCAAGTTTTGAAAACGATGCAGATGAAATGCACATGATGACATGGCAAAATGCAACACACAAGCAAATGACATGGCAACGACAGCGAATAACTGGAAGACACCTGGTGCATCGGTCTCGGGGCGTCACAACACTCCCCTACTAACAAGAGATCTCGTCCCGATATCTTAGGAACGAGACGGAAAAGAAAAAGGAAGAACAAAGTTCTTGATGGGCAAAAGAGTGAAACCAAAGAATCTTGAGAGGTTGGACAACTTTACAAAATACAACAGAGAAGAACGAAGTTGAGAAGCTCCGGTACAAAAGAGGAAGAAGGAACAAACGAGAATCTTTATGGTAGAAAGACATGAAACAAGAGCTGAAGGAACAAGAATGAATTCAAATCCACTCCGGCTAAAAGAGATAGAAAATGAATTCAGTAAAATCTCCGGTTGAGCATTGAAGGAAGATGACTTGAACTTGAGAAGATGGAATAATACTTGACGAGATTAAACAACACAAATGCCTCCGGATCAAAATAAGAATGAGAAGAAAGCAGGTAGAACAACACCTTCTAGCACAAAAGAATTAAAAAACATCCTTGCGAAGAAGGGACGAACGGAGTTGTTGGAAAATCAACAACAACAAGAATAAACTTGTTGTGGACTTATGGTAAACATCTCAAAACTTGATCAGGTGAAAGTATGCCGCAACCAAATGATTGCATAGCTGAGGATGAAGAAATGCAAAACTCCACTTCAGAATAATACGGAGAATTATTTGCACTTCGAGACGCGAGAAGAAGAATAATGCTTGGGATTCTCCACAAGGATTTGGAAGAGCGCTTGAAGAAAGAAATAAATCATGATGAGCCACCCTGAAGAACTCCGGTAACAAAAGGACGATGAGATAGAAATGAAGATGAAAATAATATGATTAAATCCATGCGATGATTTAGACGAGGGTTTCGATGAGATGTCCGAGACAACTTGAACTCCAGAAAGAAAAGATGAAAGGACTTGGGAATATAATTTGTTCACCAAAGGACAAATTCTGAAGGAAACGCTTAAACAACTTGATGAAAAGAATAAGAATTATGTTATGCTTATCCTTCATCAATTAAATTGATGAGAAGCAATGGATTTGTATATTACTTATTCACGTTGAATTGATTAATAGGGAAATAGCGTGAAACTTGAGAAAGTCTTTATGAACCACCGGTAGGATTGAAAAGAACGAATGAATTGATATGATTATAAGGAAAAGGAATCTTGAACGAACCACCGTAAGAATTGAAATCGAGTGACGAAAGAGAACAAGCCGCCGTAAGGAATTTAAATGGAACGAAGAAAAGAGAATGAATCATCGAGAAGAATAAAGCACTTGAGGAAATTTAGATCGAAGAGAATAAAGAGATCGCGAAGTGACTAAAGAACACTTGAATGAAACACCGGAAGAATATGAAGATGAACGAAGAGGTATCGATTAAGAATAGTTGAAGGACGAAGTTGAAAACTGAGAATGAATAAATCTTCTGAAATGATGGCCTTCGAAGGATCACAATGGAAGGAATTTATGAAATACTCTGGATGGGTAAGAAAAGATTTATTGACGATCGGAATAATTTGATGGGAGCATGAAGCTATAAACACAAATCTTCAAGAGAACGGACAAGATTTCGAGAAAAACTCATCTTCGGGGAAAGAAATGAGGAATGACGAACTTGACGAGAAATCACCAGTTGAAATAATTGAGGAAAGAATGAAGAAACTTCACACGAGTAGTATGGAGACTGGATTAAGGACTCCTGCTCCAAGAAGGAAAAGGGTGGGCGGGTGGGAAAAGAAAGACAACTTCGGGAGGGAAACAACGTCGTTGAGAAAGAACTGAGGATTGAACTGGCAAAAGATGAAGAGGGTCGAATGAACTCGAAGAGAAGTGCGCCAGATGAAAAGAGCTGACATCACAATGAACGAAAACTAACTGTGTGATCCTAATAAAATTTGAAGGGGAAGAGGAGTAATTCAAAACACCTACGTCAAGATTCCTCACCAGAGCGACGAAGGGGCTGAGGAGTAAAAAGAATTCCTACTCTCCGATATAACTAGACTCCGAAAAATGTTTTCTTCTAGAATCGACAACGGCCAAGCTACGATCAATCAAGGGGGCTCCTATGGTCGATCGAGGCTCTGATACCAACTTGTCACGCCCAAGATGCATTTCTATCCCGATCACATGATGAACTCGTGATTGGAGCACAACCGCATTTTGAGCGCTTAGCAAGATGGATATCATTACATTGTACCATTACATAAATAGATGGGGATACATACAAGTCATACAACTCCTCATGAATACAACAAATCATACACAAGACATCCGACTACAGATGAAAACATGAAAAGCACACGACATCCATCCTGCTATCCTAGGCTGCCGACCATGAACCTATCCCAAGACTGATGAAGAAGAAGAAGAAAGAACTCCAACACAAGTAAATATCGCTCTCACGTCAAGTCATCGGAAACCTGCACCTGCACCTGTTGTTGTAGTATCTGTGAGCCACGAGGACTCGACAATCCCATAACCATGAGTATCAACACTAGCAAAGCTTAATGGGTATGGAGAGGTTAAATGGTGAGGTCGCAGCAGCGACTAAGCATTGTATGGTGGCTAACTTACGAGTACAAGAATAAGATGAGCATCTACGCAAACGGTCACAAACTAGTAATGATCGCTAAGTGATCCTGAACTACCTACAAGTCAAACATAACCCCACTGTGTTCTCTTCTCAAAGTGAAAAGAGACGGTCACGGTTACTCACACGGTTCATGTATTTTATTTCGATTCCTCTGTCAAGTTTTCTACAACCGGACATTAACAAATTCCAATCTGCCACATAACCGCGAGCACGGCTTTCAAAAGATAATAACCCTCCAGGGGTGTCCCAACTTAGCCCATCCCAAGCTCTCACGACCAGCAGAGGTAAAAACCCCTTATCTTAGGGACAACCCGATCAGACTCGGAATCCCGGTGCACAAGACATTTCGACAATGGTAAAACAAGTCCAGCAAGACCTCCCAGCATGCCGACACCCTGATAGTAGCCGCTCGTATCTCGTCTCAGGCCACGACCGGATGAGAGAAGCGTACGGGAGCCAGATACCCCAAGTTGCCAAGGGGCGGCCCCGCAAGGTGCTATATTTGGGACCAACACCATTGGCACTGGCCCCTCCCTGCATGTAGAAAAGAATCCTTGGGGACACGAACCCCTATGCGAATTAATTAATTAATTAAGTTTTATTATGTTGGAAATTAAAACCAAAGTTGGGCCTTGCTGGTGGAGTTTTATTCAAAGCGAATTATCAAGGGGTCCCCATATACCCAGCCGCGTTAGGAACGCAAAATCAAGGAACATAACACCGGTTTATCGGTTCTTAAGGCAACATGAGTGGAACAAAACACCGAGAAAAAGGCCAAGCCTTCCACCCATTGCCAAGTATGTGTTAATTATAGTAATAGATATTGTGATATTCCCGAAGTAACCAAGTGCGGACATGTGTTGACGCTCAAAAGTGGCACAATCATAAAAGTTGCTTTAATCTATGTCAAGATTACTTCAAACTTATGATTGGAAGTTACCATGAGATGGCTTTCTTTGAGAAGATCAAGATGGATATGAAAGTGGTCTAAAACGGAGTCCGGATGCAAAAGTTATGACAAGTTCAGAGATGCTCATGGTGACACCAGATTAAAGAATGGCTTGAAACCCAATTAAGATGACTTAAAATGCAAAAAGTTTCAACATGAAAGTCGTGCGTCTCGTTGAAACGGTCGATTTTGATATAAAAATCGTCCCAATCCGAGTTCGTATGCAAAAGTTACAGCCATACGAACACAGCCCTGTCACAGAGCCATAAGTGGCGCGCCCCACCAGCCACGTGTCTGATGGGTAGCGCGAATAACAACCTGTATTGCGTGACCGTTTTGGCCTAGAAGATGGCTTCAAATCGAAAAATATTCAACATGAAAGTTGTTCGTCTCGTCGAAACGGTCAAGATTGCTTTTGGGATCTTTTCCATCCGATGTCGTTTACCACCTCAAAATTTACCCGCAAGGTACAACCAGCTTAAACCGAACAGTTTTGGAAAGTTCGGACAAAACCAATCCGAATTTGGCTAGGGTTTTGGACGTGAATCCAAGCCTTTTCCTTGCACGGGAAGTCCAACCACCTCTCATATACCTAAGGGGTGACGGCCGATTGAACAACACACAATCGATCAATTCATCTATCATTTTTTATCTTTTACCTTTTCTCCTAAACCCTAGTTCTTCTTCTTCCTCGTTCTTCGTTCGTTCTTCTTGTTGCAGGGCGGCGAACCTCGAGGCCCTAGGTGCAATCAGGTCGACCTAGGGCTGCCCATAGCCGCCGCGCTCCCAGACGGGGTCCCTCCCGGACGCGTGGGATTTCGGGTCTACAAAAGCGCCCGCCGGATTGCTTGCGTACCGTGCTTCCGGCGGGTCTCCTTCGACGTGAGCTGCGGTGCATCACCCCGGCGTCGAGGGTACATGGTGACGTGTTCGTGTGCAAACACACTTTTTGGCGACTCCACTGGGGACGAAGCTTTGAACGGTCTCCGGCCCGTTCTTGCTACGAAGAGATCGTCATCTAGGGTTTGCAATCTACAAAGGTAATATGAATACCCAATTCACATATGTAGATGCAAATAATGCATATGTTGTTGCTAGATCATCTAATGAGCATAATGTATCGGCTAGCCCTAGCTTTATCAATCATGCATCTAATTATGTGCAAGGGCCGATGCAACAAAATCTCCATGATTCTACTTCATATAATTTTAGCAACATGCAACATATGTATCCCAGCTCCCATGCATCGGCAACCCCACAAATCCATATGCCGATGAACAACATGATGAGTTCGGTTAATCAAGTTGACACACCCCATGTAGGATCTTTCAATGGCATGCAACATAGTGTTTCATCTTTTTATTCATCGGCAACTAATTTGCAACATGTTAATCCAAACATGCTGGTGGATAGGGGAATTGGCCATGCTACTACTAGTTATCCGGCCAATTACCCTCAACCATCATATGCTACACCTCATGCTACTAGTTTTTTGGCACCATACGCAACTGTTGATGTCCATAATTCGGCTCCACACCTTAATGGTCATGGCCGAATAAGTGAAACTTCTGCAGGAGCACAAATGCCTTCACCTACTACCGTGGCATATCATGTTCCCCCTACACAATTACAGAATTTCGGCAACATCTCATTGCCGAAAGAGTCTAAAAGCATTGGGGGGCAACCATATCCAGACTGGGTAATTGAGAACAAGCTTACATTCTCTTGGGATTTGTGCAACTCTATTCGCCAAGAACTAATAGAAGGCGGGAAGCCTCATGATTTTGCTGCTGTAAAAGCTAGAGTTGTGCAAATGATGTAGTTGCCCAGTGCTGTACCATCCAGTGTACCACCTAAACAATCGCAAAGTTTCGGCACCTCATTGCCGAAAGAGTCTCAAAGTATTGGGGGGCAATCTCATGACGAGTGGATGGAAATTGAGATGAAAAAGTTTAAAGCTCGCCAAGCTGAGATGTGGGCTAAACTTAGACGAGAGCGAGAAGCCTTGCAAATTCAAAAAGATAAAGTTGTCGATTCAGGTAACAAAGAAAATTCGGTTATTAGAAGAGCCGAATCAAGTAGTATATATTCTGAGTCCATCAAATCCAAAGAGGCAAGAATTATTGAGAAAGGGCATGGAAAGCATAGCAAAACAGTCATACTTGATTTTTCCGAAGTCAATGGAACTTACTTCCTGCCCTATGACTTCCGTGCCATAGAAATTGACAAGCCTCAAGGACAAGAACAAGTAGCCGAACAAAGTTCGGCTGACATGGATCTTCAAAGCAATGATGCACGGAATCAAGAAAAAGATGATAAAAAGGTGTTGGGGAGCCATCCAAAGACGGAGCAAGATGTTCTTCAAGTGACACCACCATCATGTTCTCCCAACATATTTGAAGAGGTATGCATAGAGAGTAATTTACCTATTTTCAGATTTGGTCGTGACTTCATTATTGATGCATCTATAAGAAATATTCTCATAAGTAATTTTGAAAGACCAATGAAGAAGGGTAATTTACTTGTTAGCAATAAACTTGTTATGGAACATATCGGTCAACCCATTACGCCATTTATAAAGACCGATATTGACTTATTGTTACAGCCAAAGCTTTCCCCGTTGCTTTATGTAAAGTTCATATCTAGTTGGGTAGCTTTGCTTATTTCGTACTTGGCTTGCACTTGGTCTCTGAGACATGTATGTTCTAAATATCTTTGTTTCAGAAATTTAAAGCCATGATTAAATTCTATTGAGAAAACTGATGCTAATATAATATCTTATCCAAAGACATCGGAGATAGATTGGAAAACACAATGCATAGCCGAATGGGGAGATTACAAATCTGAACCATTTGTTTGCTTATCTCCAAAGCCGATCAAAGAGCAAGATCGGCTAGAAAACAAGAAGTATACCTTCAATTCAAGCATGTGTGATCAAATATTTGATTTGTTGCTGAAAAATAATTACATTACAATTCTTGATCACCATGTTAAGCCATCAATCCAAGGACGAATGTATTGTAAGTTGCATGATTCATCCAAGCATAATTTTGAGGATTGCAACATGTTTCGTCAAATAGTTAAATCGGCCATTGAAAAAGGACGATTGAAGTTTGTTGAAACACCAAGAGATGACCAGTCTATTCCGATTGGTCCCGATGGCAAATTTTTTTTTTGCATCGGCTGCTTCAAGCCGATCCATTTAAAGGGAATGTAAAAGCTGCAGGTGATGGGATCAAGCTTTCAAGTAAAGAAGTTGTTGAAGAGCATAACGAGCATAATCTTGAGGGCAAGAGTTCCATCGAAGCTACAATGAAGACGCCAAGGACTGGGGGGCAGCAAGCAAATCCAATGATCGATGAAAGCAAACCAAAAGAAAACAAAGGCCAGAATAAGCGCAAGTGTAAGAGATCAAAAATCACCTTCGCTAAACTATTGGATAAGTATCAAAAGAAGAGTGAAGAGAAGAATGCTTATCGGCCAAATCATACAAAGAAACCAAGATCACCCCCAAGGCGCAAGTATGAGGATTGATATTGGCAAAGTGACAATTTTTATGCAACATATTCATATCCTTATTTTGGGCCGCCAATGCCAATGCCGTGGATGCCTCCCTATGCTCAAGTAGATCCATATCCATCATGGAACAGGTATGATACAAGGGCGCATTCTCCATCTTATTTTAGACCATCTCACCAATATTATGCAGCTCCGAGAAGATCAACATTTCAACAATCACATGTTAAAGACCGTTTCAATCATAAGGAATCGGTCCGGAGCTCAAGGAAGAAGAAAGAGGTCGTCAAGCAAGTTTACCGTGTTAAAAGAGATGGTCGTAAGAGTGCAACTTCAGATTTGATCTCAAATGAAAAAGAGCCAATTAAAGTGTTGACATTGGCTACTAAAGGCAATGAGATGAAGCAACCAATTATTGAGAGTCAAAGTGCCAAATCTGAATAAAAGAAGTTGAGAGTGCACAAGGCCAAAAAAGGATTGCCATTGGCCAAGACAAAATCGCAGCCAGGGTGCCCACTCGGCTTATCATATTGGCAAAAGAAAAAATTACAAAAACTTAGTGCACAAGAACTTGAAGAAAGAAACATGGCATGGGTTCCCAAAGGAAGTGCTCAAAATAAGAATTATGTGCAAGCTTCCATTACAAGAAGTGCGACAAAGCTGAAGAAGGAAAAGAGTGAAAACTATGAAGGACCAAGCCGAAGATTTCAGCATCTTCGGTCTACACATTATCCATATTCTTCAACTATGCCATTAACGCCTATGCCATGGAATTCGTCATCAGGTATGATTGGTAACCCTCAATGGGCTTATTTTAATCCATGGATGCCATATAATTTCTTACATCATGAAAGGGTATTACCAAGTCACTATACATTTGATTAGCTACAAGTTTGTTGCTAATCCAAAGGGCCGAAATACTTGATTTGTCATTTCATTTGTTTATTTTGGCTATATGTGATTTGAATGATGTCTACATGGTAATGACCGATATTTATCTATCGTCCTAAGAATATGTCAATGCATGGCCGGTGTAGTATTCTAGCATCGTCCTTAGTTTGAATGGAGAGCGAGACAAAGTATGTGCTCATGAAAATTCATATATATGCGTATATTATGATTGAATGGAGTTGAAACATCATGACCGATGCCATTAAGTATACGTTGCATAGACCAATTCATAGTGCAGAATTGGCTAGTGGGCTTATACTTTGTTTGGATATGATTTGGCTTATGCATCTTTGAGATCTATAAGAGGCCAAATCATAGCTGATTTTATTACTGGACATCGGTTTAATGACATGCATAATATTTATGTTAGCCTTGTCTCTCTAGTACTATGGAGATTATGTTTTGATGGTTAAGTTCGTAGCAATGGCCAAAGTGTTGGTGTTGTTTATATATCTCCTTGTGGTACTATTTTTGAAGCCTCATGCCGCTTAGAATATTTTTATGCATGAGTAATCAAAGCCGAATATGTATTGTTATTTGGGTTGACTCTTTTACTTGCTATAGGTGCTATACATATTGAGGCTTTCGGTGATTCGTTATGAGTAGTGCAACAAGTATCCAAGGGTTATCAATGTTTTGACGAATCGCTTATAGTTTATCTTGGGGTATGTCTAGATGCAAAATTTACCTTGGATTGCATTAAGATTGTTCTTATATTTAGACATGGCAATTCAAAATAGTTGGCACAGCAAGCATCCGGCTACTATGTTAATCATGGTGTATTGCATTTCTCTCGATATCCGATGCTTCGTCTCGTCAACATAGGTAAGGCCGAACCGAAGTTCACAGCTTCGGCCACTAATGAATTTTTGATGCAGGTGATAGTAAGGATTGGAGAGAGTTTATTGTTGATTATATACAAAATCCTAGCAAAAGGGGGAACAATATGGTTTGGAGGATGACCTTGAGATACATATATATGGAACTTTATCATCGGATTGTTAATGAAGTTGAGAAGGTTTCGCCCAAGTTTGCATCAAGGGTTCAAGAACAATAATGGCCGATATATAATTATCGTCCTAAGCATATAAATGGCCGATGTGGTGTTGACATCGTCCTTAGAACCAAGATGGTACAAATTATTTTTCGGCACGCTTGCTTTGCCGAAAAACAGGGGGGCATGTGTTGACACTCAAAAGTGGCACAATCATAAAAGTTGCTTTAATCTATGTCAAGATTACTTCAAATTTATGATTGGAAGTCATCATGAGATGGATTTCTTTGAGAAGATCAAGATGGATATGAAAGTGGTCTAAAACGGAGTCCGGATGCAAAAGTTATGACAAGTTCAGAGATGCTCATGGTGACACCAGATTAAAGAATGGCTTGAAACCCAATTAATATGACTTCAAATGGAAAAAGTTTCAACATGAAAGTTGTGTGTATCATCAAAACGGTCGATTTTGATATAAAAGTCGTCCCAATCCGAGTTCGTATGCAAAAATTACAGCCATACAAACACAGCCTTGTCACAGAACCATAAGTGGCGCGCCCCACCAGCCACGTGTCTGATGGGTAGCGCGAATAACAACCTGTATTGTGTGACTGTTTTGGCGTAGAAGATGGCTTCAAATCGAAAAATATTCAACATGAAAGTTGTTCGTCTCGTCGAAACGGTCAAGATTGCTTTTGGGATCTTTTCCATCCGAGGTCGTTTACCACCTCAAAATTTATCCGCAAGGTACAGCCAACTTAAACCGAACAGTTTTGGAAAGTTCAGACAAAACCAATCCGAATTTGGCTAGGGTTTTGGACGTGAATCCAAGCCTTTTCCTTGCACGGGAAGTCCAGCCACCTCTTATATACCTAAGGGGTGACGACCGATTGAACAACACACAATCAATCAATTCATCTACCACTTTTTATCTTTTACCTTTTCTCCTAAACCCTAGTTCTTCTTCTTCCTCGTTCTTCGTTCGTTCTTCTTGTTGCAGGGCGGCGAACCTCGAGGCCCTAGGGGCGATCAGGTCGACCTAGGGCAGCCCATAGCCGCCGCGCGCCCAGACGGGGTCCCTCCCGAATGCGTGGGGTTTCGGGTCTACAAAAGCGCCCGCCGGATTGCTTGCGTACCGCGCTTCCGGCGGGTCTCCTTCGACGTGAGCTGCGGTGCATCACCCCCGGCGTCGAGGGTACACGGTGACGTGTTCGTGTGCGAACAACATGGAGCAATCTTCATCTTCTCCTGCAACTAACAACGCTATAAGAGGGGCTGAGCATGCGGTAACATAGCCAAACAACAGTTTGCTGGGATGGTGTCAAAGGTTAGAGGTTTCATGGCAACAAGGAGAGGCTGACAACAAATAGATAGGTAGCACGACATATAGCAATAGCATCGAGACAAATAGCATAGCAATGATAGTAATGAGATCCAAGGTGATGGTCATCTTGCCTGAGATCCCGCAAGGAAGAAGAACGAGTCCATGAAGTAGACGAAGGCACGAAGACAGACCAAGCGTAGTCGAACGAATCCTCATGATCGCAACGAAACAGGAACTATCGAGAAGAAGCACAACCAGAAAGAAGCAAACAACATGGTAAACACACAAGCATAAACATGGCATGATGCTCAACCGAGTATGATGCATGTCCAGTTTAATGATTCATGGCATGGCAAGGTGCAAAAACAATACTAGAAGTTAAGTGGAGCTCAATATGCAACAAGTTGCATATTGAGGAAACACCACATCCAATTATTTAGTTCACTCTCGTTTATGTACCCAACAATGTTAAAAGTTTTTAAACATGGCAAGAGGTGAAGCATATATAAACTATCTATTTAGACAAGTTTTAATGAGGCCGGAACAACAAATAAAAATTCTGGAAAAACCCCATGTGCATATTTCGTATTTGCTACTGTTCTTCCTATAACACAATTTTAATGTTGTCAAACAGCAAAAGTAAGTGCACCATGTTAATCTACTCATTTTTCTACCCCATTTACATATAAATTTTATTAAATTTGGAGCTACGGTTATTTAGTTATGAATAAATCCATTTTCGCATGTCATTTACACAAATTCAAGCAAACAACAGTTTAAACATTTTAAACATGCATGACAGTTGGTTATTATGAATCTACACATAATTCTAAGCAATTTACATGTTTAAAGCATTTTAAACTGATGCATGGTTATTAGGTTATTAATGCATGAAGTAGAGGGAATAAACTGCAAAACTGTTTTACTCTGGATAATTGATAAAATCGCCATGGATAAAAAAATTGTGTTGGGCCGAATCTGGTGCACTGCTGGGCTGAACAGAGAGGAGGGGATGGAGCTCACTTATGGGCCAAGCCCAGGTCGGTGGAGAAGGCTGGGGCGCACTGGATCCTGGGCCGCGACAAGCGAGGCAGCGGGCTCGCTGGATCGAACGAGGAGGTAGGGGCGCGGTCAACGCGGCAAGACCGGTTCGATCTGGCACTTGCTTGTCCTCGAGCTACTGCCGCTTGATGCATCCGACGGCGGCGTGATAGCTAATGGCAAGGCGGATGGCAGGGCGGTCCGGGACGAGCGGATCCGGGCAACTGAGGGGGTCAGCGAGGGCGCTCGTCCAAGGAAGCTGCGACAGCGGGGTGATGCAGCTCGGGGTGGCGGCTTGGCGCTGGCGAGGCTGGAGGTCAGAGAGGGAGCGTCCGATGGCGAGAGCTCCTGACGACGAGGCGGTTCCAACTTGTTCGACGGCTGGACTTGGTGTGCATGAGGTCGCCGCCTCGATCCCGCCTGGATCAAGCATGTGGCTGCCCGTGGGAGAGCTCGGGAGGACGAGGCTCCGCCGGGAGGAGGAGGAGGAGCACGGATGGGGAAGCTCCGGGCGTAGGGGAGGCCGGGACGACGCCGGAGGTGGATCAGCATGGGGTGGTGCAGAACTTCGGTGAGCGCGGCCATGGCCGTGCTTGCTCAGGAAGGAGGTGAGAAACATGGTCCTTGTGCGGTGGCGCGCTGGCTCGGGAAGCAGGGGACTCGGCTGCGGGCACGAGGATGAGAAGGAGCTGCTGGTTGGCTCGGGTTTGGATTTATGGTGACTGGTCGGTGGCTGAAATCGTGGGGAGGTGGAGGCTGGTCGGGTCGATTGGATGGATGGTTCGGAGAGGAAAATGAGGAGGAGACCAGGTGGGGTGTGGTGGCGGCGCGACGGTACTGATTGGACAAGGCCCCTAGGATCTAGGGTTGTCCACTATATATAGCTAGTGGATTTGGATAGGGGTCATTCAGTCCCTCCGATCGTAATCGGACGGTTCAGAATAAATAGGTTAAGGAGTCCAAATAAGAAAACGGTGATGTTTTAGGGATGTTTGGGGATGATCCAGACACAACGATCACGACTGCTCGGGTTGGGTTCAGGGAAGTTTCGGTCAAGTTGCGATGAGAGAAAAAATGGCCTGTGTAGAATGTGAGTAGGCTGAGAAGAGACGGAGATGGCAGCCCGGCAACAGGTTTCGGGGCACCGAAACGTCCGACAAATGACCGGCGATAGTGCCGCTATAAATAACGGTTGGGCAATCAAACGAACTTTGAGTGTGATAAAATTTGATAGGCGGTCTACCTACACTATAATAAGACCACACGCCAAGTTTCACCTCATTCCAAGAACATTTTCCGGCCACTTAGAAAACAAGGTTTCAGAGGTGCCACGGGCACGTGCGAGTGCGTTTGGGCTCAGAACGGACAACGGAAAGGACGAGGGGGCTCGGCAACTACAGACGGATGCAAGTTTTGAAAACGATGCAGATGAAATGCACATGATGACATGGCAAAATGCAACACACAAGCAAATGACATGGCAACGACAACGAATAACTGGAAGACACCTGGCCCATCGGTCTCGTGGCGTCACACATGTACCTTCAAAGACTAGTATCTAAGCTCATGATTAATGATTTAAGTTCAAGATAACAAGTCAGCTTTAATATGGCGATGACATGTTCGCCAAGATGGAGTTTGTTGGATATGCATGGGTTAGGCTACAGTTAAATTTGTAGTTAGCACAGAGATATGTGTCTGAGTCAAACCATGTAATTCAGTCATATTATATAAATGCACTTCATGATAGCCAAAATAAATGAGATATGTGTAACATCCCAAATTTTCAGATTTGGAATGTTAATAGGATCATTCTTTTCCATTATGATTTCTATGCATATTTGAATTTTCTGAATATTCAAAGTGTTTTTCAACTCAAGGCAATTTTTTGGAGTGGACATAATATGACTTCTCCCCTATTAATTGTATTTGGAAAATGCTAAGAATATTTCTTGGTTTCTGCATAAATTATTTTGACTTTGCTGAAACTCAAAGTTATTGTAGAGTTGTTATGAACTCTTTATGTGCTTCTATTTCATAAAATAATTTTCCAAAAAGTGCGTTTGTGTTGTAAAAATGTTCACTATTTTATACGGTAGTAGTAATGTTGTACTTGTTGGGTAACGTTGTATTCAAAAAATTTCCTACGATCACGCAAGATCTATCTAGGAGAATCATAGCAATGAGCGGGGAGAGTGTGTCTACATATCCTTGTAGACCGAAAGCGGAAGCGTCTAGTGACACGATTGATGTAGTCGAACGTCTTCGTGATCTAACCGATCCAAGCACCGGACGTACGGCACCTCCGCGTTTAGCACACGTTAAGCTCGATGACGTCCCATGAACTCTTGATCCAGTTGAGCGTCACGGGAGAGTTTCGTCAGCAAGACGACGTGATGATGAAGATACCGAAGCAGGGCTTCGCCTGAGCACTGCAACGGTATGACCGAGGTGTGTAACAGTGGAGGGGGGCACCGCACACGGCTAAGAAAAATCTTGGAGTGCCTTTGGGGTGCCCCCTGCCCACGTATATAAAGGATGGAGGGAGGAGGAGGCCGGCCCTCATAGGGCGCGCCCAAAGTGTGGAGTCCTACTAGGACTCCCTAGTCCTAGTAGGATTCCTCCTCCCACATGGAATAGGAAAAGGGGAAGGGAGAAGGAGAAGGAAGGAAGGGGGCGTCCCCTTTCCCTAGTCCAATTCGGACCAGTCCATGGAGAAGGGGCGCGGCCACCCTTGAAGCCTTTCTCTCCTTTCCCGTATGGTCCATTAAGGCCCAATACGAATTCCCGTAACTCTTCGGTACTCCGAAAAATACCCGAATCACTCGGAACCTTTTCTATGTCCGAATATAGCCTTCCAATATATCGATCTTTACGTCTTGACCATTTTGAGACTGTTCGTCATGTCCGTGATCTCATCCGGGACTCCGAACAAACATCGGTCCTCAAATCACATAACTCATAGTACAAATCGTCATCGAACGTTAAGCGTGCGGACCCTACGTGTTCGAGAACTATGTAGACATGACCGAGACAAATCTCTGGTCAATAACCAATATCGGAACCTGGATTCTCATATTGGCTCCTACATATTCTACAAAGATCTTTATCGGTCAAACCGCATAACAACATACGTTGTTCCCTTTGTCATCGGCATGTTACTTGCCAGAGATTCGATTGTCGGTATCATCATACCTAGTTCAATCTCGTTACCAGAAAGTCTCTTTACTCGTTTGCAATGCATCATCCCGCAACTAACTCATTAGTCACATTGCTTGCAAGGCTTATAGTGATGTGCATTACCGAGAGGGCCCAGAGATACCTCTCCGACACTCGGAGTGACAAATCCTATTCTTGATCTATGCCAACACCACAAACACCTTCGGAGACACCTGTAGAGCATCTTTATAATCACCCAGTTACGTTGTGACGTTTGATAGCACACAAGGTGTTCCTCCAGTATTCGAGAGTTGCATAATCTCATAGTTAGAGAAACATGTATAAGTCATGAAGAAAGCAATAGCAATAAAACTAAACGATCATAGTGCTAAGCTAACGGATGGGTCTTGTCCATCACATCTTTCTCTAATGATGTGATCCCATTCATCAAATGACAACACATGTCCATGGTTAGGAAACATAACCATCTTTGATTAACGAGCTAGTCAAGTAGAGGCATACTAGGGACACTCTGTTTTGTCTATGTATTCACACATGTACTAAGTTTCCGGTTAATGCAATTCTAGCATGAATAATAAACATTTATCATGATATAAGGAAATATAAATAACAACTTTATTATTGCCTCTAGGGCATATTTCCTTCAGTCTCCCACTTGCAGTAGAGTCAATAATCTAGTTTACATCGCCATGTGATTTAATACTGATAATTCACATCGCTATGTGAATAACACCCATAGTTCACATCGCCATGTGACCAACACCCAAAGGGTTTACTAGAGTCAATAATCTAGTTCATATCGACATGTGATTTAACACCCAAAGAGTACTAAGGTGTGATTATGCTTTGCTTCGTGAGAGAAGTTTAGTCAGCGGGTCTGTTACATTCAGATATGTATGTTTTGCAAATTTCTATGCCTACAATGCTCTGCATGGAGCTACTCTAGCTAATTGCTCCCACTTTCAATACGCATCCAGATTGATATTTAGAGTCATCTGGATTAGTGTCAAAAGCTTGCATCGGCGTAACTCTTTACGACGAACTCTTTATCACCTCCATAATCGAGAAATATTTCTGTAGTCATCCAATAACTAAGGATAATTTTGACCGCTGTCCAGTGATCTACTTCTAGATCACTATTGTACATTCTTGCCAAACTCATGGCAAGGTACACAACATGTTTGGTACACAGCATGGCATACTTTATAGAACCTATGGCTGAGGCATAGGGAATGACTTTCATTCTTTCTCTATCTTCTGCCGTGGTCGGGTTTTGAGTCTTACTCAAGTTCATACCTTGCAACACAGGCAAAAACTCTTTCTTTGACTGTTCCATTTTGAACTACTTAAAAAACTTGTCAAGGTATGTACTCATTGAAAAAACTTATCAAGTGTCTTGATCTATCTCTATAGATCTTGATGCTCAATATGTAAGCAGCTTCACCGAGGTCTTTCTTTGAAAAACTCCTTTCAAACACTCCTTTATGCTTTCTCAAAAATTCTACATCATTTTCGATCGACAATATGTCATTCACATATACTTATCAGAAAGGCCGTAGTGCTCTCACTCACTTTCTTGTAAATACAGGCTTCACCGCAAGTCTGTATAAAACAATATGCTTTGATCAACTTATCAAAGCGTATATTCCAACTCCGAGATGCTTGCACCAGTCCATAGATGGATCACTAGAGCTTGCACATTTTGTTAGCTCCTTTAGGATGGACAAAAAAACCTTTTGGTTGCATCATATACAACTCATCTTTAAGATATCCTTTAAGGAATGCAGTTTTGACATCCATTTGCCAGATTTCATAATCATAAAATGCGGCAATTGCTAACATGATTCGGACAGACTTAAACATCGCTACGGGTGAGAAAATCTCATCATAGTCAACTCCTTGAACTTGTCAAAAACCTTTCACAACAAGTCGAGCTTTGTAGATAGTAACATTACCATCGGCGTTAGTCTTCCTCTTAAAGATCCATTTATTTTCAATGGCTTGCCGATCATTGGGCAAGTCAACAAAAGTCCACACTTTGTTCTCATACATGGATCCCATCTCAGATTTCATGGCCTCAAGACATTGTGTGGAATCTGGGCTCATCATCGCTTCCTTATAGTTCGTAGGTTCATCATGGTCTAGTAACATGACTTCCAGAACCGGGTTACCATACCACTCTCGCGCGGAACACACTCTGGTTGACCTACGAGGTTCAGTAGTAACTTGATCTGAAGTTTCATGATCATCATCATTAGCTTCCTCGCTGATTGATGTAGGAATCACTGGAACTAGTTTCTGTGATGTACTACTTTCCAATTCGGGAGAAGGTACAATTACCTCATCAAGTTCCACTTTCCTCCCACTCACTTCTTTCGAGATAAACTCCTTCTCTAGAAAGGATCCATTCTTAGCAACGAATATCTTGCCTTCGGATCTATGATAGAAGGTGTACCCAACAGTTTCCTTTGGGTATCCTATAAAGACACATTTGTCCGACTTGGGTTCAAGCTTATCAGGTTGAAGCTTTTTCACACAAGCATTGCAGCCCCAAACTTTAAGAAACAACAACTTTGGTTTCTTGCCAAACCATAGTTCATAAGGCGCTGTCTCAACGTATTTAGATGGTGCCCTTATTTAACATGAATGCAACTGTCTCTAATGCATAACCCAAAAACGATAGTGGTAAATCGGTAAGAGACATCATAGATCGCACCATATCTAAAAGTACAGTTATGACGTTCTGACACACCATTACGCTGTGGTGTTCCGGGTGGCGTGAGCTGTGAAACTATTCCACATTGTTTTAAATGAAGACCAAACTCGTAACTCAAATATTTGCCTCCGCGATCAGATCATAGAAACTTAATTTTCTTGTTACGATGATTCTCTATTTCACTATGAAATTCTTTGAACTTTTCAAATGTTTCAGACTTGTGCTTCATCAAGTAGATATACCCATATCTGCTCAAATCATGAGTGAAGGTCAGAAAATAATGATACCCGCTGCAAGCCTCAACACTCATCGGTCCACATACATCAGTATGTATGATTTCCAACAAATCAGTTGCTCGTTCCATTGTTCCAGAGAATGGAGTTTTAGTCATCTTGCCCATGAGGCATGGTTCGCAAGCACCAAATGATTCATAATCAATGATTCCAAAAGCCCATAAGCATGGAGTTTCTTCATGCGCTTTACACCAATATGACCTAAACGGCAGTGCCACAAATAAATTGCACTATCATTATCAACTTTGCATCTTATATTATGAATATGTGTATTACTATGATCGAGATCCAACAAACTGTTTTCATTGGGTGTATGACCATCGAGGGTTTTATTCATGTAAACAGAATAACAATTATTCTATGACTTTAAATAAATAACCGTATTGTAACAAACATGATCAAATCATATTCATGCTTAACGCAAATGCCAAATAACATTTATTTAGGTTCTATACTAATCCTGAAAGTATAGGGAGTGTGCGATGATGATCATATCAATCTTGGAACCGCTTCCAACACACATCGTCACTTCACCTTTAACTAGTCCCTGTTCATTCTGCAACTCTCGTTTCGAGTTACTAATTTAGCAACTGAACTGGTGTCAAATACCCAGGGGTTGCTATGAACACTAGTAAAGTACACATCAATAATCTGTATATCAAATATACCTTTGTTCACCTTACCATCCTTCTTATCCACCAAGTATCTAGGGTAGTTCCACTTCCCCTTCCAGTGACCATTTCCTTTGCAGTAGAAGCACTTAGTTTTAGGCTTGATTTAGCTTTGGGTTTCTTCACGGGAGTGACAACTTACTTGTCATTATTCTTGAAGTTCCCCTTCTATCCCTTTGCCCTTTACTTGAAACAAGTGGTCTTGTTAACCATCAACACTTGATGCTCTTTCTTGATTTCTACCTTCGCTGATTTCAGCATCGTGAAGAGCTCGGGAATTACTTTCGGGATCCCTTGCATATTATAGTTCATCACGAAGTTCTAGTAACTTGGAGATAGTGACTAGAGAACTTTGTCAATTACTATCTTATCTGGAAGATTGACTCCCACTTGATTCAAGCAATTGTAGAACCAGACAATCTGAGCACATGCTCACTGGTTGAGCTATTCTCCTCCATCTTGTAGGCAAAGTACTGTCATAGGTCCCATACCTCTCGACACGGGCATGAGTATGAAATACTAATTTCAACTCTTGGGACATCTCATATGCTCCGGTGCGTTCAAAACGTTTTTGAAGTCCCGGTTATAAGCCGTAAACTTTGGCGCACTAAACTATCAAGTAGTCATCATACCGAGCTTGTCAAACATTCATAACGTCCGCATCTGCTCCTGCAATAGGTTTGTCACCGAGCGGTGCATCAAGGACATAATACTTCTGTGCAGCAATGCGGATAATCCTCAGATCACGGACCTAGTCCGCATCATTGCTACTAACGTCTTTCAACTTAGTTTTCTCTAGGAACATATCAAAAACAAAGGGGAGCTATAACGCGAGCTATTGATCTACAACATAATTTGCAAAAAACTACCAGGACTATGTTCATGATAAATTAAAGTTCAATTAATCATATTACTAAAGAACTCCCACTTAGATAGACACCCCTCTAGTCATATAAATGATCACGTGATCCAAATCAACTAAACCATGTCCGATCATCATGCGAGATGGAGTAGTTTTCAATGCTGAACATCTTATGTTGATCATATCTACTATATGATTCACGCTCGACCTTTCGGTCTCCAGTGTTCTGATGCCATGTCTGTACATGCTAGGCTCGTCAAGTTTAACCTAAGTATTCTGCATGTGCAAAACTGTCTTACACCCGTTGTATTTGAACGTAGAGCTTATCACACCTGATCATCACGTGGTGTCTCGGCATGACGAACTTTCGCAATGGTGCATACTCAGGGAGAACACTTGTACCTTGAAATTTTGGAAGGGATCATCTTATAATGCTACCGTCATTCTAAGAAAAATAAGAAGTATAATAAGATAAACATCACATGCAATCAAAATATGTGACATGATATGACCATCATCATTTTGTGCTTTTGATCTCCATCTCCAAAGCATCGTCATGATCTCCATCGTCACCAGCTTGACACCATGATCTTCATCGTAGCGTCATGGTCGTCTCGCCAACTATTGCTACTACTACTATCGCTAACTCATAGTGATGAAGTGAAGCAATTACATGGCCTTCACAATTTATACAATAAAGAGACAACCATAAGGCTCCTGCCGGTTGACGATAATTTACAAAACATGATCATCTCATACAATAACGTATAACTCATCACGTCTTGACCATATCACATCACAACATGCCCTGCAAAAACAAGTTAGATGTCCTCTACTTTGTTGTTGCAAGTTTTACGTGGCTGCTACGGGCTTAGCAAGAACCGTTCTTTCCTACGCATACAAAAACCACACCGATTTTTCGTCAAGTATGTGCTGTTTTAACCTTCACAAGGACCGGGCGTAGCCACACTCGATTCAACTAAAGTGAGAGAGACAGACACCCGCGGGTCAACTTTACGCAACGAGTGCTTGTAACGGTGAAACCAGTCTCGCTTAAGCGTACGCGTAATGTCGGTCCGGGCCACTTCATCTCGCAATACCACCGAATCAAAGTATGACATGCTAGTAAGCAGTATGACTATTATCGCCCACAACTCATTGTGTTCTACTCGTGCATATCATCTACGCATAGACCTGGCTCTGATGCCACTGTTGGGTAACGTAGTATTCGAAAATTTCCTACGATCACGCAAGATCTATCTAGGAGAAGCATAGCAACGCGCGGGGAGAGTGTGTCTACGTACCCTCGTAGACCGAAAGCGGAAACGTCTAGTGACGCGGTTGATGTAGTGAAACGTCTTTGCGATCCAACCGATCCAAGCACCGAACGTACGGCACCTCCGCGTTCAGCACACGTTCAGCTCGATGACGTCCCACAAACTCTTGACCCAGTTGAGCGTCACAGGAGAGTTTCGTCAGCATGAAGGCATGGTGACGGTGATGATGAAGCTACCGATGCAGGGCTTCGCCTAAGCACTGCAACGGTATGACCGAGGTGTGTAACTGTGGAGGGGGGCACCGCACACGGTTAAGACAAATCTTGGAGTGACTTTAGGGTGCCTCCTACCCACGTATATAAAGGATGGAGGGAGGAGGAGGCCAACCCTCATAGGGCGCGCCCAAAGTGTGGAGTTCTACTAGGACTCCCTAGTCCTAGTAGGATTCCTCCTCCCACATGGAATAGGAAAAGGGGAAGGGAGAAGGAGAAGGAAGGAAGGGGGCGCCCCCTTTCCCTACTCCAATTCGGACCAGACAATTGGGAAGGGGCGCGGCCACCCTTGAGGCTTTTCTCTCCTTTCCCGTATGGCCCATTAAGGCCCAATACGAATTCCCGTAACTCTCCGGTACTCCGAAAAATACCCGAATCACTCGGAACCTTTCCGATGTCCGAATATAGCCTTCCAATATATCGATCTTTATGTCTCGACCATTTCGAGACTGTTCGTCATATCCGTGATCTCATCCGGGACTCCGAACAAACGTCGGTCATGAATTCACATAACTCATAGTACAAATCGTCATCGAACGTTAAGCGTGCGGACCCTACGGGTTCGAGAACTATGTAGACATGACCGAGACACATCTTTGGTCAATAACCAATAGCGGAACCTGGATTCTCATATTGGCTCCTACATACTCTAGGAAGATCTTTATCGATCAAACCGCATAACAACATACGTTGTTCCCTTTGTCATCGGTATGTTACTTGCCCGTATTCGATTGTCGGTATCATCATACCTAGTTCAATCTCGTTACTGGAAAGTCCCTTTACTCGTTCCGTAATGCATCATCCCGCAACTAACTCATTAGGCACATTGCTCGCAAGGCTTATAGTGATGTGCATTACCGAGAGGGCCCAGAGATACCTCTCCGACACTCGGAGTGACAAATCCTATTCTTGATCTATGCCAACACCACAAACACCTTCGGGGACACCTGTAGAGCATCTTTATAATCACCAAGTTACGTTGTGACGTTTGATAGCACAAAAGGTGTTCCTCCGGTATTCGGGAGTTGCATAATCTCAGAGTTAGAGAAACATGTATAAGTCATAAAGAAAGCAATAGCAATAAAACTAAACGATCATAGTGCTAAGCTAACGAATGGGTCTTGTCCATCACATCATTCTCTAATAATGTTATCCCGTTCATGAAATGACAACACATGTCTATGGTTAGGAAACATAACCATCTTTAATCAACGAGCTAGTCAAGTAGAGGCATACTAGGGACACTCTGTTTTGTCTATGTATTCACACATGTACTAAGTTTCCGGTTAATATAATTCTAGCATGAATAATAAACATTTATCATGATATAAGGAAATATAACTAACAAATTTATTATTGCCTCCAGGGCATATTTCCTTCAGTACTATGTGTTCTGGTATTTTAGTTTTTTGTTTTAGATATTATTTAGCTACATTTACTTCCTGTAGCAAGGTAAAAAAGGAGGAAACCATCACATTGTGTAGTCGGGCTGCACAACGGCCCAACTAATCCTCGTCCGCGCACGCAGGGAGCAACAACGTCAGTAGGCCGGCCCATTTCCCCCAAACCTTTCCTATTTGCTCTCTCTCTCTCTATCTGATGCGGAGCATCCCAAGCTCATCCCCATGGACCATCTGTCGGGGGAAACTGTCCTCCCACGAGCACCTATGGGACCGGAGCCCCTTCTACGTTGCGGTAAGGGAGAGGAGGGAGCACGAAGAGCGGATCGAGGAGCTCACGCGGGCAGTTTACCCAGGTTCGGGCCGCGCGGACGCGTAAAACCCTACTCCTGCTTGGATTGTATTGAGTTCTTGAGCTCGGGAGCTTGAAGAGCTAGCTACACCGAGCAAGAGAGCTGTCTAGGTTCCGAACCCTTTCTACGTTGTGCATGGGCCTCCTTTTATAGCTCAAGGGGTCACCGACAGGTGTCAACGTAGAGGAGGGTAAAAATGTAACTTTGGTGGTAGTTGTAACAGTGCGGGAATAGTGCGTGAACAGTGGTCTTCACCTACTTTGACAGTGGGGGACAAGGGCATTAAATGCCCGTCACCGTCGACCCCAAAAGCGTCCATCCATGCTTCTCCATTCGACACGGCGGTAGCCTCGTCACCGTGGATTGCCACCGTGTGCCCCAGGCTGCACAGCCATCCGCCACGCGTCCCTGGAAGGGCCTCAGGGCGACGCGTGGGCAGATGAGCTGGAGCGCGGGCACACAGCGTGAGTTCCCCCCCGGCAAGCACCTTGCCGGGGTCTTGACCTTGCCGGGCCCTGAAGCTTGTACCTCCCCGGGCCCTGCCGGGGCGCATGCTACGCCGAGGCGTTTCTTGAGGCGTGCTTTCCTTGGTTTTCCTGGCAAGCTCCCCTTGCCAGGGCCTTGTGCTGAAGTGATGGTGTTGAGCCTGGTACGGCCTTCCCGGCAAGCTCCTCTTGCCGGGGCCTTGATCTTCTGACTTGTATACTTTGTTCTTGAATGGCTTCATAGGGACCAGAAAGGTTTCCGGCAAGCACGCGGCGAACCCTGCCGCGGGAAGCTGCTACTGCCCGTGCACAAGTTCGGGTACTAAGGTACCCCTATCTTAGTACACCGACAGGAGCCCCCGGGCCTGGGCCACACACGGTGCCGAGCGCTGTTGGGCCAGGCCCAAAACAGTGCACGGGCACACGCGGCCCACGGCAAGCCGTAAATCCCCTTCCGCATCCGCCGCGCCCCTCCCTAACGGCACGCGTCGATTGCGGCGTCATGGGAGAGATCGTGGCCTCGTTCTTTAACGGGAAATGCGGAGCGTCCCCCACTTCCCCCTTAAAAGCAGAGGAAGCAGGGGCAGTTTCCTTCCTTTGTCTTCATTGCATCTTCAACCTCCAGAAATCCTCCGCTGCCTCTTGCCTCCACCCCTCCCCCGCCGTCGAGCTCCTCGCCTCTTCCCTCGCCGCCTCCGCCATGGCTCCGAAGAGCGAGAAGGCGAAAGCGGACAAGGCCAAGAAGGAGAAATCCAAGCAGGCGGCGAAGCTTGCCGCCCTGCGGAAGAGGAACGTAGTCTTCGCGCCGAGGCTCAACGCAAAGGAGCTGCGGAACAAGTACTACCTCTTCTGGTCCGGGGAGACCAAAGCTCACCCCCGTACCAGAGCCTTCCCCGCCGTCGCCAAAGATCTGTTTCCCGGCGGGTATTTCTTCTTTGCTGTCTTCTTCCACTGCGGATTGTGCCCTCCGTACTCGGAGTTTTTCTGTGACATTATGAACACCTACAACCTCCACCTCCTAGATTTCACTCCCAATGCCATCCTTACGATGGCCGTTTTCGCACATCTGTGTGAAAACTATATTGGGATCCATCCAAACGTAGCACTATTTCGCCATTTCTTTATGCCTAGAGTAGAGGCTGGCGCTCCCCTCTCCGGCGGCATCTCCTGGATCTTCCGGTTGAATAAGAAGGATTCATACCTGAAGGGAGAACTTCGCGGCAAGTGGGAAGAATGGCGTGCAGATTGGTGTTGGGTGGTGGAGGACAAGCCGGAGCCCTTCACTGCGCCGCGCACAACTGCCATAGTGCGCGGGAGGGATTGGAGTGAACTGGCCCCGGAGGACAACAGACTCAGTATTGCCCTTGTCAGGATCATCCGTCTCCGGGCTGCCAATCTGACCATCGGAGAGGTTGGCGCAGATTTCCTCCGCCGCCGCATTGCCCCTTTACAGGAAAGGAAAAGGCCCGCCTGGGAATTTGGCAACGCGGCGGATATCATGAGGCTGCGCTGCGGATTGAACTTCAATTTCACCGCTTTGGAGCTGAAAGGAATGTTGCGAGAGCTCTTCAAGCATGACCCGACGCATCCAGAGTGGTTCAGACCCGCCAAGGGAGTAGTGCCGCTGTGCAACAGCACTGCCTGTGACTCCTTGCGCGCAATGATGCCGGAGTGCGACTCCCACGGCATTGTCCCCACCTGGATCCAGCCTCCGGCAGATACAGTGCTGAGCTTCTTCAACAATTTGGTTGAGGTGCCCAAGAACCCCGAAGAGAACAGGGGCCTTACCCGGGCCACTACGGCCCGGGATATAGCTTATATTGCTTCCCGGATGGAAGAGGCCGCCGCAGCTGCGGCGGCAGGAGACTTTGGATGTACTGTGGATGATGCGGAAGCCGCGAACGCGCTGAGCCAAGCAGAGGAGGCCGAAATCCTTAGGCTGCTCAAGCTTCCGCCCGACGAGTTTGCCGGGGTTCCTTCCCTGAGGCATGCCGGGATTCCCGGGATTGTGAGCGAGGCCGCCGCAGGAGGCGAGGTTGCCGGAGGGAGCAGAGTTGCCGGAGGGAGCGGAGCCGCCGGAGGGAGCGGGGCCGCCGGAGGGAGCGGGGCCGCAGGACATGATGCTGGATCCAGCGGGCCTGCCGGGGAGGAGGAGGAGGACGTCGAAGCCGATGAAGACACCGGTGGATCTCTGGGGCACGACGACGACGCCTCCTCGTCCTCGGAGAACTCCCCACCTCCGGCAAGTCCTAAGCAAACACCGAGGAAGCGCCTCTGCAAGGCGGCTACAGCGACAAGGACGCAGGCGCCCCGACAGCAGCCTGCTCGCCGGGCGACGCGCGCCACCAGGGCGAGCCAAACCGCGACGGAGGCGCCCCGCGCACCAGCACCAAGCGGAGGAGGATCCTCCCGGAACGAAGCGGCCGCTCCGCCTGCTCCTCGGGCCTCAGCGTCAACGGAGGCTGGGTCTTCGCAGCCCCCAGCCCCGGAGACCGCCAAGCGCCCGAGGGAGCCTTCTCCTCCTGCTCCTCGTGCGGGAGCATCTCAGGTGGAGTTCGACTTCTCCGCCCTTAGCTCCGACGACGACGAGGAAGAGGAGTAAGTACTTGCTGCTTGTAACTTCTTCGATTTTGACTTGGTCTCTCTTGATGATTCTAATCTTGTTCTTGCTTTGCTTTCAGGACCCTGGCCCAGCGGATGGCGAAGAGGGCCAAGATCCCCGTGGTTGAGGTCGAAGACGACTCGCCCGTCGCGGCGACAGGGGACGCGCTGGCGACGAACTTGCCGAATCAGCCCGCTGCTCCGAGGAGCAGCCCCCAGCGCAGCCCCCAGCGTAAGTCTGGTCTTGAGCTTTCCGTTCGTTGGGCGCGCTTGAGGTTTTTGCTTGTACTAATGTCTTGTTACTTTGTTTGTCTTGCGCAGAAGTGGAGGCGCAGCCGCAGGAGCAACCGGAGGTCACCCCCGAGGAGCTGCATGTCCCACCCTCCCCGCCAAGGGCGAACTCCCCGACGAGGGAGGACGCTCCGCCAAGGACGGGCTCCCCGCCAAGGGCGGGTAGCCCGACAAGAGTGAGCAGCCCGACAAGGGTGGCCACCCCGCCAAGGGAGGGCGCGGGCGGCCCTCCGCCAGCAGAGGCCACCGCTCCACCGCCAAGGGAGGACTCCCCGGCGAGGGAGCCTGTCGTCGAAGAAGTCCGCGAAGGTGAGTCTTGTAGCTTTTTCTTCTTGGACTTGTCTTTTTGGATATTTGCTTGATCTTTTCTTTCCTTTTTCTTCTGCTAGATCCTCCTCCCCTGGAGCGGATGGAGACGGAGGTCATCGTCGAGGAGGAGGGCGCGCAAGGCGACGGCGGCAACGCCACTGTCGTTGAGGACATGGCCGGAGCCGACGAGCCCGCTGCTGAGGAGACTGCCCTGACCGCAGACACCGCGGCCGGGGAGAGGGACGGCGACCACACTGTGGGCCCGGAGGCAGCAGGAGCGTCTAGCGCTGCACCGACCGCCGATCCCTCCGCCGCCAAGGAGCAGTCAGGTGTTTATCTTGAGGCCCCCAATGGCGTCTTCATACAAGTCCCTTGGGGGTCCTCGTCGCGAGCTCCCGTGGAGGGAGAGACCTTTGATGGAGAGGTCCTCGCCTCCGCGGGGTTGAAGATTGTTGAAGCGCCTGGCGGGAGCGACGAGCCCGAAGAGGAGAAGCTACTTCGCCGGCTCCTGGCCCTTTACCGGGCCAGGCAGGCGAAGCTGGACTCCCGAGAAGCTCTTGCCGCCAAGGCTGGAGTGGACTTGGAGAAGCGCGCCGCCGAACTCCGCGCCGCCAACCAGGCAGCCCTCCGCAACTTGGCGGAGGAGCGAGAAGGGCTTGCCGAGGAGCATCAAGCCTTCCTCCTGGAGAAGGCTGAGGCCAAAGAGCGGCAGCGGCTGGCCGCTGAGGAGTTATCTCGGCGGGAAGGGGCGCTCAACCAGCGGAAGGTTGAGCTCGACGCCCATGACGACGAGCTCACCGCCCGGGAGCAGGCTCTTGGCGGGGCCCTGAAGGAGGCAAAGGAAGGTGCTGCCGCCGCAGAAACCGCCAAGAGGGACCTGGAGCTCAAGGTGGAGCAGCTGGAGCGGTACCTGAAGGCGAGCGAGGACAGGGTCACCGCGCTCAACGTGGAGCGCGAGAAAGACGCCCATACCAACTCAGACCTGCAGGTACGCCTCTCCAAGAAGGGCGACGAGCTTACTGCTGCCAAAGATTCAATCGCTAACTTGGAGTTGAAGGTCTCCACCTTGACTGATTCACCTGACGCTGCCCGGGACCGCGAAACGAAGCTGAAGGACGAGCTCCGCAAGGAACGAGGCCTAGTGGAGAGCGCCGCCACTTCAGCGAACAACTTCAGCCGGGCTGTGGAGCAGTGGACCAACGATCTGGTCGCCTCTGCTGCTAACATTGACAAGGAGCTGATGGTGCTGAGGGTGGAGCACCTCGTGTACTCTCCGGACCAGAATCTCCCCCACAGCGCCAAGTTAAGTTTTTCTTCAGGGGAATCGCGCCGGCGCTTGCACGGCTGCAGGAGAAGCTCCCCGCGCAGCTGGCCGAGGAGTCGCGTCAGCTCTGCGCGGGCACCTTGGAGCGCGTCTTGACGAAGATCGTCTACCACAACCCTTGCATTAATCTTGTCAACGTTCTCCGCAGCTTGCCGGAAGACGCAGATCTGGAGGCATTGAAGGCGCAGGTCGCCCACATCGTCGCCAAGGTGAACAAGATCTCCAGGCGTGAAGGCGACCGCGTAGATTAGGCCTCTCTCTTTCTATTTCCTTTGCTGCTGCAAAGTGTGCCATGAACATGAACCTATTAATCATTGCGACAAGTTATCTCTGTAATATATTATCTTATTTCTGAGCAATCAACGCATTGTTATCTCCCTTGCTTTTGGTCCTTCACTTTGTATGCTTTTCACCCTACGCTTTCAGAGGACTTGCCGGCAAGGGGCCTTCGCCGCGAGCGCTGAGTGCTGGACTCTTAGCAGCCTGCTGGCCTAGGCCTTACCGGCAAGCAACCTTGCCGCAGCTAGTCGCAGCGCACTTAGACTGCTGAGCGAACTCAAGAACGAAGTAAGGGCGCGACACTTGTCGCAGCTCACTTAAGCCGTTGAGTGTGCTCGAAACAGAGTAAGGGCGCGGCTAGCCATGGGTAGATTCCTCCGCGCACAGGTTTCCCATACAAAGTGTGGTTGTTCAAGGAAGACAACTAAAATTTAAAAATCTGAATTGCTCAAATTCTGGTAACTTAGCTTTCATAATCTGTTCGTTCTCCCGCAAGCTTCTCTTTCTTGAACAGTACTTGGTGCATCCTCCACCTCCTTCCCCCCCGGCAAACTTGTGCGCGAGGAACATTCCTTCTGCTTAAGAGGGAAAGAAAAGGAAAAGGGAAAACAAGTATAGGGCCTCTCGGCGTGCTAATGCTTGCCGGGTATGTGTGTTGCACAAGATGCCAAACAATGCATGCAAATAACGAAGAAAAGCATGGAAATGGCAAATGGTGCGAAGCATAAAAACTTTACTGATGCACGGGATCTGCGCCCGGCTTTGTACAAAGGTTTACATGCAACAGCGGCAAGACTTGTACAAAAGGTGGTTCCCGGAGCGGATCACGGCAACCGCGCCTCATGGGTGAAACTTGCGAAGATGCTCTATGTTCCAGGAGTTGCTCACCGGTAAGCCTTCTTCGGTCTCAAGGCGGACAGCACCGGGCCTTGTGACTTGTCTCACCCGATAAGGGCCTTCCCGCTTCGGCGTCAACTTGTTGGAATTCTTGGCGGACTGAACACGCCGAAGAACAAGGTCGCCTTCCTCGAGACTCCTGGCCTTGACCTTGCGGCTATGATAGCGGCGCAAGGCTTGCTGGTATCGAGCAGCTCGTACAGCAGCCTGGAGATGTTCCTCCTCAAGGAGCAATGCATCATCTTGACGCAGTTGCTCTTGCTCGAGCTCATCATAAGCGAGCACTCGAGGAGATCCGTATACGAGTTCCGTGGGGAGAACTGCTTCTGCTCCATAGACTAGAGCAAAGGGTGTCTGTCCGGTGGCTCGACTTGGTGTCGTCCTGATTGACCAAAGAGCCGCCGGCAACTCCTCTATCCAGTTTCTTCCGCACTTACGCAGCCTGTCGAAGGTTCTTGTCGTGAGTCCGCGCAGCACTTCAGCATTGGCCCTGTCCGCTTGACCATTGCTCCTCGGGTGGGCAACAGAAGCGAAGCAGACCTTGGCGCCAAGGTCTTGGACGTACTGCATGAAGGTGCGACTAGTAAACTGTGTACCGTTGTCGGTGATGATCCTGTTAGGGATTCCGAAACGGCAAACAATTGACCTGAAGAACCTGACTGCTGACTGTGCTGTCACCTTTCTCACTGGTTCCACTTCTGGCCACTTTGTGAACTTGTCGATTGCAACGTACAAGTACTCAAAGCCCCCGACAGCACGGAGGAAGGGGCCGAGGATATCGAGCCCCGAGACCGAGAAGGGCCAGGACAAAGGGATCGTCTGGAGAGCTTGAGCTGGTTGATGAATTTGCTTGTCATGGAACTGGCACGCTTCACACTTGGTTACTTGTGCAGTTGCATCTTGGAGGGCTTCTGGCCAGAAGAACCCTTGCCGGAACGCCTTCCCGGTAAGTGCCCTTGCGCCAATATGGTGGCCACATATGCCTCCGTGTATCTCTGCCAACAGTTTCTGTCCATCTTCTCTGGAAATGCACTTCAACCTGACACCATTGAGTCTTCTTCTGTACAGTTCGTTGTCCACGAACTGGTACATACTTGACTGCCTGGTTATTTTCTCTATCTCTTCTGGGTCGTCGGGAAGTTCTCCAGTTTGCAGAAAACGGACGATCTGCTGCGCCCATGCCGGAGCCCGAGGCTCAACGGCAAGGACTAAAGGCATGAGGGCCGCTGCGGGAACCCCAGCTTCTACGGCAAGAACCTCTGCCGGAGCTGATGGTCCCCCGGCAAGCCTGCCGGGGCAAGGCTTGTCGGGAACGTTTGCTTCAACTGTACAGACCCTTGGGTCTGCAGGAGCAAACTGTTCCTCAGCGTTTTGGTTGTTGATCTTGGGGACCTTGGCGGCTGCTTCAGGAAGATCCGCCGGCAAGTAGTCACCGGGGACCAACTTTCTCTTCTTGTTCTGCCCAATTGATGGTGTAACGGATGGCTGAGTTAGCTTGAGCAGGAAGGTCCCTGGTTCGACAGGTAACTTCATTGCAGCACACTTTGAAAGGCCATCTGCAATATCATTCTGAGCTCTCGGAACGTGCTCCATTTGCAGACCTTCAAAGTGTTCTTCAAGCTTCCTCACTTCATCAACATAGGCTTCCATCAACGGGCTTTGGTAACTCTTGTTCACTTGTCGGACCACCAACTGAGAATCTCCCCGCACAATCAACTTCTTGATCCCAAGCTCGGCCGCAATCCTGAGGCCGGCAAGCAAACCTTCATACTCAGCAGTATTGTTTGTCGCTTGCTCCTTGGGAAAGTGCATCTGGACAACATACTTGAGGTGCTCTCCGGTGGGCGCTATGAGTACCACGCCAGCACCGACGCCTTGCAGCGAGAAGGCCCCATCAAAGTACATTACCCATTCACTGTTTGTTTCTTGTACGGGGATGCTTGTCTCTGGAACTTCTTCATCGGGCGTTGGAGTCCATTCAGCTATGAATTCTGCCAAAGCTCTGCTCTGTATAGTTGAAGTACTCTCAAAATTGAGACCAAAGCTTGACAGCTCCAGTGCCCACTCGACGATCCTGCCTGTTGCTTCGGGATTCTGCAATATCCTCTTCAACGGAAAGCGAGTGACCACTGTTATCTCATGTGCTTGGAAGTAATGGCGCAACTTTCTCGAGGCCATGAGGAGACCGAAAAGCAACTTCTGCACCCCAGAGTATCTTGATCTAGCCCCCTGCAAGAGGGAACTTACAAAATACACTGGGCGCTGCACCATCTTCTTCCGCACTTCTCGTTGTTCCTACGCAGAGTTGTCCTTGTCGGGGCCAGAGCTTGCCGGAGCAGCCCCCTGCTTGTCGCTGGATTCGCTTGCCGGAGGTGTGGGCTCTTCCTCTGCCTCCCTTTCCGCTACTAATGCAGCACTAACCACTTGATTGGTTGCCGCTAAGTACAGCAGCAACTTCTCTTGTGGTTTAGGTGCGACAAGTATTGGAGTGGAGGACAAGTATCCTTTCAAATCCTGCAGCGCTGCCTCCGCTTCCGGAGTCCATTTCATAGGACCTGCCTTCTTCAAAATTTTGAAGAAAGGCAGGGCGCGTTCTGCAGACTTTGAAATGAACCTGCTGAGGGCAGCCACACAACCAGCAAGCCTCCTTACGTCCTTGACGCACTTCGGGGCTTCGATCTGCTCGATGGCTTTTATCTTGTCGGGATTGGCTTCAATCCCCCTCTGGGACACAAAGAACCCGAGAAGCTTGCCGGAGGGGACTCCGAAGACGCACTTCTCGGGGTTCAACTTAAGCTGGATCTTGCGCAGATTTGCAAATGTTTCTTCCAAGTCTTGGATCAGGGTGTCTTTGCTCTTGCTCTTGACCACTATGTCATCTATGTAAGCTTCTACATTTCTGTGGATCTGTGGCTCAAAAGCAGTGTGCACCACTCTTGCAAATGTTGATCCTGCATTCTTCAATCCAAAGGGCATGCGTATGAAGCAATATGTGCCGCATGGAGTGATAAATGCAGTCTTCTCTTCATCTTCCTTGGCCATGAATATCTGGTGGTAGCCTGAGTATGCATCAAGGAAGGAAAGCAGCTCACATCTAGCGGTTGAGTCAACAATCTGGTCAATACACGGCAAGGGAAATGGATCCTTGGGACATGCTTTATTCACATCAGTGAAGTCTATACACAGTCTCCACTTCCCGTTGGCCTTACGCACGACAACTGGATTTGCTAACCACGTGGGATGGATCACGCCTCTAACCAGGCCCGCTGCTTCTAGCCTCTTTATCTCTTCGGCGATGAATTCTTGGCGCTCCACGGCTTGCTTCCTGACCTTCTGCTTGACGGGCCGCGCATGAGGACAAACAGCAAGCTTGTGCTCAATTACCTTCCTGGGAACGCCGGGGATGTCAGATGGTTGCCATGCAAACACATCGACATTCGCCCGCAGGAAGGCAACGAGCGCGCTTTCCTATTTGTTGTCAAGTGTAGCACTGATGGTGAAGGTACCACCAGTGCCGTCCTCCTTGGCGGACACCTTCTTGGTTGCCGGTGGAGCGGCCATCCCTTTCTTGCACTTGCCGGTGGAGCTCGATGGAACGTCCTCGACGGCAGCATAGCACTCCGAAGAGGTGCGTTTGCCGGAGTGGGCCCCAGAGCTCTTGCCGGACTTGGTCTTGGTCTTCCTCCCCCCGGGAGCTTCAGCGGCAAGTGTGTTGCTCTCCGCCGCGGCTGCTGCATCCCGGTATATCTCGTCGGCGCAGATAAGCGCGTCCTTCTTGTCGCCAGGACAGAGATGACGCTTATCGGCCCCGGCATCTTGAGTACGTTGTAGGCGTAGTGGGAAGCTGCCATGAACTTGGCGAGGGCAGGACGTCCAAGTATCCCATTGTATGGCAATGGGATATCGGCAACATCGAAGGTTATCCTCTCCGTCCTGAAGTTGAGCTCCCCGCCAAAGGTCACTGGCAGAGTAATCTTCCCCTTCGGCTTGCTCCTTCCCGGGTTTATTCCTTGGAACGAACCGGTTTCTTCGAGCTCGTCGTCTGGGATCTGGAGTTTCTTGATCACAGCTGAGGAGATCAAGTTTAGGCCGGCCCCGCCGTCAACCAACATTTTGGTGACCTTGAGGTTGCGGATAGTTGGTGAGACCAACATCGGCAAACACCCGACCGCTGTGGTGCGGTCAGGGTGATCCTCTAGATCAAAAATGATGGGCGTGCTGGACCACTTCAGCAGCCTGCGTGACTCGACGGGCGGCTCGGCTGCGTTTACTTCCCGCACCCACTGCTTGAGTTGGCGGTGGGAAGTGTGCAGAGAGGCGCCTCCGTCGACACACAGAACTTCTGTGGCCTTCTGGAACTCCTGCTCGCTGTTATCACCTTCCTCCATGTCGTCGTCGTCGTCTTCATCCTCATCCTTGTCGTGGCCCCGGGGAGGTCGATCTCCTTGCCGCTGCTTGGCCTTGCTGCGGCGCCCTCCCCGGCCATTGAACGGCCGCTTCTTGCTTGGCTCTCCCCCGCCACCTTGGGCCTTCTCCTTGTCGCGCCGCTCGTATTCAGCTTTCTGCTGCTCTACGAGGTACTCGACTCGCTTGCAGTTCGAAAGGTCGTGGCCCTTGGTGCGGTGTATCTTGCAATATTGCTTGTCGGAGCCGTCCTGCTTGTCGGCTGCCGCCACAGGGGAAGGCTCCTTGCCGGAGCCGCCAGCCTGTGCCTTCTTGGCGGGAGCCTCCTTGCCAGACTGCTCGACGACTAGCACTTCCTTGCTCTTCTTCTTTCTATTGTTCCGCCGCCGGCTCTTCCTTGCCGGGGCGGCATCCTCGCTGTCGCTTCCTCCTGCGCCAGCATCCTCTCCGGGGAGTCTCCTCCCCTCTTCGGCGCGCGCGCACTTGTCAGCTAGAGCGTAAAGCTCGCTGACATCCCGGATCTTGGTCATGGCCATCTCTTCCCGCATGCGACGGTTACGCACGTTCTGGTGGAACGCGCTGATAACCGCGGCGGGGTGGACGTCGGGAATATTGTGCTGCACGCGGCTGAATCGTTGAATGTACTTGCGCAGGGGTTCTCCTTCCTTCTGGGCCAAGATGTGGAGATCACTCTCCTGGCCGTGGGGTTTGTGGCCGCCCGTGAAGGCGCCAACAAACTGGTGGCACAGATCTGCCCACGAAGAAATGGAGCCTTCCGGCAAGTGCATAAGCCAAGAGCGGACGTTTGTCTTAAGCACCAGCGGGAAGTAGTTAGCCAGTATCTTCTCGTCGCGTCCCCCGGCAGCCTGCACCGCGATGGTGTAGATGCTGAGGAACTCCGAGGGGTGCGTCTTGCCGTCGTACTTCTCGGGTACGTCGGGCTTAAAGTTTTTCATGCTGGGCCACTGGACGCGCCGCAGCTCACGGGTGAACGCAGGGCAACCTGCCGCGTACGGCAAGTCGCCTGGTTCACCGGGCGCGTGCGTGTCGACAGCGGTCCCAGCGTGCTGATCCAATTGTCGCCGAGCTTCTCGTCGGCGCTCGATTGTCGTCCGAGTGTCTTCTTGCCGCCGATCGTCAAGGACTTGGCGCTGGTCCCGACGAGCCCGCGGATCCGACGACGCTGTGGAGTCGTCGTCGACGTTGATCCGGCGGGGAGGCGTCTTCTGCTTCCGCGGCGGGGAGTGTACGGTGGTCGCACCCCCGGCGGTCTTGTCGCCATCGGCCTTCGTCTGGTCGACTTGCCGTGGCCGCGAGGTCGCTGGCTGCTGTGGCGTGTCGTTGTTGGCGAAGGCGATGAGGCTTTGAATCGTCGCCCTCCAGTCTTCGGCCTTGTCTGCCGCTGGAGGGAAATCGAGGAGCAGTTGCGCTCTTGCGAGAGCTTCTGCTGGAGAGGAGGGGAGCGGCGGCGAGCGGTGCGAGGAGCGAGATATGCTCGGACTTCTAACTGGGTTAGAAGGAGCAGTCTCCCGCCCCGGTGACCGCGCCTTGCTCGTGCCAGGACGATGGCCTTGAGCTTCCCGCGATCCTCCGGTTTGCCCTTGCCCCAGCAAGCGGATGGTACCTCCTGTACCACGGCGCTGCTGGCCTGTCGTCTGCTGAGATGGACGTGGTGCATCCACGGACACCGAGGCTTTGGAATTTGCCCGGTCGTCCGTCTTGTCCTTGGACTTGGTGGCGCCGTGAGTTTCCTCGCCGGTGACCACCCTTCCGCCAGCATCTCCTCCACCAACCGTTGGTTCCGGTGGTGGTGGGATCGATGCAGACGGGCCTGCGACCTCCGAAGCCTTCTTCTTCGGGGCCATGTTGTTGTTGCCGAGGTGACGCTGGAGAGGTTGATGAAGAATGCGCCCGCGTGAGCGCCGGATCAGGTTCGCACAACCTCGACGCCCCTACCTGGCGCGCCAAAGATGTCGGGGGAAACTGTCCTCCCACGAGCACCTATGGGACCGGAGCCCCTTCTACGTTGCGGTAAGGGAGCGGAGGAAGCACGAAGAGCGGATCGAGGAGCTCACGCGGGCAGTTTACCCAGGTTCGGGCCGCGCGGACGCGTAAAACCCTACTCCTGCTTGGATTGTATTGAGTTCTTGAGCTCGGGAGCTTGAAGAGCTAGCTACACCGAGCCAGAGAGCTGTCTAGGTTCCGAACCCTTTCTACGTTGTGCATGGGCCTCCTTTTATAGCTCAAGGGGTCACCGACAGGTGTCAACGTAGAGGAGGGTAAAAATGTAACTTTGGTGGTAGTTGTAATAGTGCGGGAATAGTGCGTGAACAGTGGTCTACACCTACTTTGACAGTGGGGGACAAGGGCATTAAATGCCCGTCACCGTCGACCCCAAAAGCGTCCGTCCATGCTTCTCCATTCGACACGGCGGTAGCCTCGTCACTGTGGATTGCCACCGTGTACCCCAGGCTGCACAGCCATCCGCCACGCGTCCCTGGAAGGGCCTCAGGGCGACGCGTGGGCAGATGAGCTGGAGCGCGGGCACACAGCGTGAGTTCCCCCCCCCCC
>LR738713.1:330399517-330413238 GCA_902687465.1 Secale cereale
TACCCCTATCTTAGTACACCGACACCATCAATCACCTCATCAAGTGCTCCAAGGACCAATGACACGTGCTCGTGCTAGAGCACTTGAATCCTAGGTTAACTCTCTCCTTGTTGAATTTCCATTTGACCACCTTGAGACATGGCTGCTACCTCAAACGGAGACACTTTGTGTGCTTAGGTGCCAAGGAGAAGTTACGGTGCAAGACGGAGGCCAAGGGCATGAACCAGGATTCTCCCAGCGCAGAGAAACCAGTACTACCGGCCCAACTACCGGTCCACCGGTACTACCGATACAACTACCGGCCAACTACCGCTACACCTTCTGTGATCGACCGGTGCAAGGCCGGTGCAAGGCCGGAACTTCCGGTAAAACCACAAAGACCGGTACTACCGGTCCCAGGACCAGTACTACCGCCCTGCCTGCGCGCAGTTGAAGGGTTTTCACCCATGTATCCCCCCAACTTACTCCTAGACTAGAAGTACTCTTTCCCTTCCATCTTTTAGGGTCAGCTTTTGGATAGCTCATCATAGACCTTGTGGTTCCTCTCCTACGAGACCGCGGCCTCTTCGGAGAAGATCCACCTCGGATTCAAGACCTCCACATCGGAGAAGATCCCAAGGGATAACTCAAGACCTCCTCCGGGAGAAGACTATCTTTGTACCACCGTTGTAGACTATGGATCGTGTGTCTTGATATGCATCGTGGATCTAGCACCTGTGTGACCGTATTTGTGTTGATTTGAGTGTTTCCCCTCGTGTTTTCCTCCGTATCTTCCTTGTGTTCTCCGTGTTCATCGTGGGATAACCTCCTTTCCTGAAAGATCTGTCGATTAGGGTTCCACTCTACATCATTATGGTATCATGAGCATAGGTTTATCACGAATTTGGAGCCCCACACCTTGTTTTCTAGCTTGTTTTTGTTGTGCTCTTCCCAATTTCGAAAATTCCCCACAAAAATAGCCCCAATTTTTTTTTGTGATCTGTTGATTTGGCGAGATTTTGTTGAATTTGTTCCATGGATTTGCTGTGCCACAAGTGGATCTAGCATTTCCCCCAGTTTCCCAACTTTCCATCCACGAAATCCACCCAATTTCGACCCCGAAATCATCCATTTCCGCCCAGATCCAGTTCTGAGAATTTTCCCGACTCCAGCGGTACTACCGGTGGCACTAGCGGTACTTCCGCTGAGCACCACAACCGGTACTACCGGTCTACCAAGCGGTACTTCCGCCCCACCCAGTTTCAGCCTTCCGAGTTTCACCGTTTTGACCATAACTTTCACTCCCGAACTCCGATTTGAGTGTTCTTTGGCTCATTGAAAAGCTAGCGACGTGCCCGAGCTTCTCATCTTGGTTTTACCACCAGTAGACTCCATCAAATTTTGTCAAATTTGGCAAGTTTTCTTAGGCCCTCCACCATATACACCTTCCGCATACCACCACCACTTCCGCAACCACCATCGTTTCAACCCTTCGATTTGGAAAATTTTGTCTCACTTTGCCTTGGATACTTGAGTTGTGGTTTCAGCGTTTCCTTGGATGTTTCGGCTACCTTGGAACGGAACGACATCATCAACACCACCGCTCACCCTCGGCAAGGACGGTAACATCGACGACACCTTGTTCATCCTACCTTGTAATTGCATTGTCACCCTATGACCCATCTTTGCGTAGCTTTCCCATTGAGACTAGCCATTTGAGTATTGCCGGGCCACGACACTTGTGCACATTAGTGATAGTTATAGATATTGCATACTCCATCATCATATCTCCGTGTGACACAAGAGTGATCCGCATACACAATAACTACCTTGATCCGAGAAGCATGCATAAGTGTCCAAAGAAAGAGCTCACAAGCTTTTAAGCAAAAGAGCCACCCAAAGCTTATAAGCAAAAGGAAAATAGCATCATACGCCTTGCATCAAAAGAGATCATATGACATAGCAATACATCATCTTGTGCTCAAGCATCGGCACATCATACACTCATAGTATACTTGTGATAGGAAGTCGTTATGTTTTGCCTCTTATAGGTCGTGCACAAGTGCGTATCCGCCTATTAAGCAATCGGTTAGCGTCTCTCTAGTGTTGTGCAACACGAGCATTTTCCGTGGATTCCACATTTTCGCTCATCCTTGGTCGCACAACCACATTTATCTATCCGCGCGTGAGTTCCGTGTGCTATTTCTTGCTTGTGATCTACTTGTTGCATGAGCAATTTGTGAACCATTTTCAACATCATTGAGTCACTTTGACAATTGCATTGAATTTAGTGCCACCATCCTAACCAAGCTCCTCTCAAAGCTTTACTTGTGTAGGTGTGAGAATCGACACGAAGTGGTACCAATAGTGCTATTTCCGGGTTACATTATTGAGTGATCATTGATCCATTTTCAACTTCGGTTAAGGTACATTTGGTATTGCCTTCTCCTTTCTCCCACTCACATACTTGCTTGTGATGATGGATAGGCCAAGTACATCTTCCAACCCGATCTTCGACGATCCTCAAGAAGCGAACAACTATGTCACCAAACTACATCTCTTCGGTGTCCAACGAGCTGTACATCAAGAGAGTGAAGCTATGCGCGAGTACATTGGTCAAGTCACCGAGAACACGCGCCAATTTGAAGCAGGAACAAAAGAGAAATTCGACATCATCAACACCAACATGTCTACTCAATTCAACGAGCTACGGACATTGATAGTCAACCGACGTTCTTCTTCCACATCCTCTCAAATACGAAGCCGCTCAAGTCGACATTCCGACTCCACGCAAGACTCAAGTACCCCTACGTTTAACACTCTTTGTCAAGCCGCCCGTCAAGCTCGACATGACAACCGACAGCCTCTTCATGACAAGAGTTCACAAGAGCTATTCGACGAGCAAGAAAGCCGACGTCGTCAAAACCAAGCTACACTTGAGCAAGCCCAAGAACGACAACGACTACGCCAACAACAACAAGAGCGAGCACATCAATACCAAGAAGAACAAGACGCCGAGGCTAACCGCCAAGCACAACAACGTCGAGAAGCTCAAGCTATGGAGGCGCAACGAGCATTACATGATGCACATTGCAATGTGGCAGCCCGCACTCGACACACTCGTCAAGAAGAGGATTTCCTTCGTGATGAGATGCAAGAAAGACGCCACCAAGAAAGAATGCAACAAGAAGCTCCTCCTCAAGCGCGACAAGAGCATCAACCTCAACAAGAACAACAAGCTCGACAAGCACACCATGATAATGGAAATCTACTTCGACAAGAGCAACATGATATTGCAAACCGCCAAAATCAAGACCGCCCTCCCAATAGGCAAGGAAACAATAAAGAACATCGCTACGGCAAGCTCAAGTTCACCATGCCAAAGTTTTCCGGAAGCATTGATCCCGAAGACTATCTCTCATGGGCATTGAAGGTTGGCAAGATCTTTCGCCTTCACAACTTCGATGAAGAGAAGAAGATCGCAATGGCATCCCTTGAGTTCCAAGACTATGTTCTCATTTGGTGGGAGCAATTCATAGAGAGAAGAGAAGCAAAAGGCGAACCCCCTATCACCACTTGGGCTCAAATGAAGGAAGTCATGAGAGCACGCTTTGTGCCTACACACTACAACCGTGACTTGTTCAAGAAGCTACAACTCCTCAAGCAAGGTACCTAGTTCGTTGAAGAGTACTACAAAGAGATGGAGATTGCCATGATAAGAGCCAACATCACGGAAGATGAAAAGCAAACAATGGCGAGATTCTTGAATGGACTCAACTATCCTATCAAGAAGATTGCGGACTTTCAACCATACAACAATCTCCTCGAGCTAGTACACCAAGCAACCAAAGCGGAGCGACAAGTTCAAGAGGACTACAAGTACTCCAAGTTAACCTCCAAGAATTCCGGGTCCGACAACCAAGCTTCAACGACTTCGGCTACTCCTCCTACCTCTACCAAGCCATCTACAAACTTCGGCGACAAGTCAAGCTACAAGAATGCGACTACATCAAGTCGGCCCCCTTCTACCAACAACTTCAAGCCGAGAGCTTCATCATCCACAACTCCTAACGAAGATAACTCCAAGGCGAGTTCTATCAAATGCTTCAAGTGCCAAGGGCGAGGCCACAAGTCATTTGAGTGCAAGACCGATCGCACCATGATCATCAACGATGACGGATCTTATGATTCAATGAGCGACGATGAGATGGAAGCACTTGAGCATGCAGCTATGCATCTCCAAGTGAACGAAGAAGAAGACCATCAAGTGTTTTGCGACAATGAGTCAAGCCCCAATCTTGTTGTCTCCAAGGTCTTGACACTCCAACACCAACAAGACGATGACCAACGATGTCACATTTTCCATACCAAGGCCGGCATCAATGGATGCTCCGTCAAGGTTATCATCGATGGAGGAAGTTGTCACAACTTGGCAAGCGAAGAGCTATGCGAAAAGTTACACTTGGTCAAGACGAAGCATCCTCACCCCTACAAGGTACAGTGGCTCAACGACGCCGGAATTCTTCGAGTCGAGCACACCGTGCAAGTCTCTTTCAAGATAGCCGGCTACGAGGACACTCTTGAATGTGATGTGATACCCATGTCCGTGTGCCACCTTATTCTTGGACGTCCATGGCAATATGATCGTGGAGTCACACACAATGGACGGACCAATCACTATAGCTTCAAGATGAAGGGCAAGGAATTCGTGCTACGACCAATGTCTCCAAGTCAAGTATCCGCCGACAAACACTTACCTACCAACCATCGTGGAGAGAATGGTGAGAGAGTGCGCCACCAAAAGGAGAGTGAAAGCCACAAGCCAAATATGAGCGACTCCATGATGAGCGACAAGAAGCAACTAGTGCTATTTGCCACCAAACGTGAGATGAGAGAAGTGTGTGAGAACCCATCGAGTGTCTTTCACCTTGTGCTTTTATGCAAAGGGGAAGCCAAACCTACTAACACTTCACCACCTCTACCTTTAGTGTTGTCTAATTTGTTGCAGGAATTCTCGGACGTCTTTCCCGATGAGCTACCTCCGGGTCTACCTCCACTTCGCGGAATTGAACACCGCATCGACCTCATACTCGGCGCACCACTTCCAAACAAGGCTCCTTACCGCGCCAACCCCGAGGAAACAAAGGAGATACAACGGAAAGTACAACAACTCATCGACAAAGGTCATGTACGTGAAAGCTTAAGCCCTTGTGCCGTTCCGGTTATTCTCGTGCCTAAGAAAGATGGAAGTTTTCGCATGTGCTCCGATTGTCGACCCATAAATGCTATCACCGTTATATACCGTTATCCTATTCCATGCTTAGACGACATGCTTGATGAATTATGTGGTGCCACCATCTTTTCAAAAATTGATCTTAAAAGTGGTTACTACCAAATTCGCATTCAAGAGGGTGATGAATGGAAAACGGCTTTCAAAACCAAGTTTGAGTTATATGAGTGGCTTGTTATGCCAATGGGTTTATCGGAAGCACCCGGTTCATTCATGCGTCTTATGCATTTTTGTCTATGACCCTACATAGGCGTCTTTGTAGTGGTTTACTTTGATGACATCCTCATTTTTAGCAAGACGCTAGAGGACCATGTGACACACATCCGTACGGTTTTACAAACCCTTCGGAAAGAGCGCTTATATGCTAATCTGGAGAAATGCACTTTTGGCGTTGACAAGGTCGTCTTCCTAGGATTTGTCGTTTCTTCACAAGGTGTTCACGTTGATGAAACTAAAATTGAAGCAATTAAAACTTGGCCTCAACCAAGGAATCTCATGCAAGTGTGTAGTTTCCTTGGTCTAGCCGGTTTCTACCGACGTTTTGTGAAGGACTTTAGCACTATTGCTATGCCTCTACACGCCTTGAGCAAGAAGAACGCACCCTTCATTTGGGGTCCTTCGCAAGACACCGCGTTCAATGAGCTAAAAAACTTGCTTACCCACGCACCACTTCTAGCCCTACCAAACTTTGATAAACCATTTGAGATTCATTGTGACGCTAGTGGTACCGGTATAGGTGGCGTGCTCATGCAAGAAAAGCGCCCAATTGCTTACTTTAGCGAGAAGCTATCCGGAGCGCAACTTAACTATCCCATCTATGATAAAGAGCTTTATGCCTTGGTGAGAGTTTTACGTGTTTGGGAACATTATCTTAGACCTCATGAATTCATTCTTCATACGGACCATGAGACTCTCAAGTATCTCAAGGGTCAAACTAAGTTGAACAAGCATCATGCTAAATGGAGTGAGTTCATTGAGTCTTTTCCCTATGTCATCAAGTACATCAAAGGCAAAGAAAATGTTATGGCGGACGCGCTTTCCCGCAAATGCATGCTTGTTACTCAACTTGAGTTGAATGTTGTTGGCTTTGAGCACATAAAAGATTTATATGAGCATGATCCTTTCTTTGCAAATCCTTATGCTAAGTGTTTGACTCACACTTCTTGGGAACGTTACTACATAAAGGATGGATATCTTATGAGAGCTAACAAACTTTGCATTCCCGAGTCTTCGCTTCGTTTGCTCCTTTTGCAGGAATCGCATGGAGGAGGACTCATGGGCCACTTTGGACGCGACAAGACATTTGCTACGCTCTCAAAGAACTACTTTTGGCCCAAGATGCTCCGTGACGTCTCACGCCTCACCAACCGATGTTCTACATGCCGCAAAGCTAAGTCCAAAGCTCAATCTCACGGTCTTTACATGCCACTTACGATTCCATACCATCCATGGGAAGACATAAGCATGGATTTTGTACTTGGTTTGCCTAGGACTCAAAATGGCAAAGATTCCGTGCTAGTTTTCGTGGATAGATTCTCTAAAATGGCTCATTTCATTCCTTGTAACAAGATCGACGATGCTTCACATATTGCAAATCTCTTTTGTAGGGAGGTCATTCGCCTACACGGCGTGCCGAAGACGATCGTGTCGGACCGGGACGTCAAGTTCTTGAGCTACTTTTGGAAAACCCTATGCGCCAAACTCAGAATCAAGGTACTCTTCTCTTCGGCGTACCATCCATAAACCGACGGCCAAACGGAGGTGACGAACCGCACACTTTCGACGCTTCTTCGCGTGTTGATCAAGAAGAACATCAAGGAATGGGAGCAATGCTTCTTACGCCTACAACCACGCAAGACATTCAACTACCGGCAAGTCCCCTTTCGAGGTCGTCTATGGCTTCAACCCCTTGTCTCCTTTGGACATCCTACCTCTACCTCTACAAGAGCGCACGAACATGGACGCAAGTGCATGAGCAAGCTATCTCAAGAAGGTGCACGAAGATACAAGGGAAACAATCGAGCGACAAGTCCATCGTCTCACCACCAAGCTCACCGTCAACAAGACACCAATGGTGTTCCATCCGGGAGATCTTGTTTGGCTTCATCTTCGCAAGGACCGTTTCCCACACGAGCGCAAGTCCAAACTACTACCTCGCGCCGACGGACCCGTCAAGGTGCTAGCTCGCTACAACAACAACGCCTACAAGATCGACATCCCAGGAGACAAGTACAATGTGAGCGATGCCTTCAACGTCAAGGATCTCTCTCCTTTCCATGGTGATGAAGATTTCGATCCGAGGTCGGATCTTTCCCAAGGGAGGGGAGATGATGCGGAGCATCCCAAGCTCATCCCCATGGACCATCAATCACCTCACCAAGTGCTCCAAGGACCAATGACACGTGCTCGTGCTAGAGCACTTGAATCCCAGGTTAACTCTCTCCTTGTTGAATTTCCATTTGACCACCTTGAGACATGGCTGCTACCTCAAACGGAGACACTTTGTGTGCTTAGGTGCCAAGGAGAAGTTACGGTGCAAGACGGAGGCCAAGGGCATGAACCAGGATTCTCCCAGCGCAGAGAAACCGGTACTACCGGTCCAACTACCAGTCCACCAGTACTACCGGTCCAACTACCGGCCAACTACCGCTACACCTTCTGTGATCGACAGGTGCAAGGCTGTGCAAGGCCGGAACTTCCGGTAAAACCACAAAGACCGGTACTACCGGTCCCAGGACCGATACTACCGCCCTGTCTGCACGCAGTTGAATGGTTTTCACCCATGTATCCCCCCAACTTACTCCTAGACTATAAGTACTCTTTCCCTTCCATCTTTTAGGGTCAGCTTTTGGATAGCTCATCATAGACCTTGTGGTTCCTCTCCTACGAGACCACAGCCTCTTCGGAGAAGATCCACCTCGGATTCAAGACCTCCACATCGGAGAAGATCCCAAGGGATAACTCAAGACCTCCTCCGGGAGAAGACTATCTTTGTATCACCGTTGTTGACTATGGATCGTGTGTCTTGATATGCATCGTGGATCTAGCACCTGTGTGACCGTATTTGTGTTGATTTGAGTGTTTCCCCTCGTGTTTTCCTCCGTATCTTCCTTGTGTTCTCCGTGTTCATCATGGGATAACCTCCTTTCGTGAAAGATCTGCCGATTAGGGTTCCGCCCTACATCACTATCTCTCTCTCACCTCTCTGCCACTGACTGTGGGTCCCGTTTGTCATCTCTTCCAATGAACCGTGTTCATCACGAACACTGAGCAAATCAGACCAAGTCGAATCGATCGATTTGATTGATCTCTGGACTCCACATGCGAGTTGACCCGAAGAGATGACAAACGCCTCCCCCTCATCCGATTTTTTTTTTTGCAAATTTGAGATCTCCCGTGCCCTATCTCGCCCGTACGAGAGGATCCCAATCTCACCGGACTACATCCGCCCGAAGCTTCTACCGCAGTGGATTACAGAGCCACCCAAATGTACATGCGGCTCCTCTTGGTCCTCCTTCCCTCTTCCCTATCTTCTCTATCTCTCCGACCCCTTATTTTTCTCAGGGAAACACCACATTGAGCTTGACCTGAAGCTCAACTTCGTTGTCGCCCTCCAGCCGGACGTCACCGATGCTAGCAGAAGCACCAGTCACCCCGAAGGTCGATCGCGTGTTCGCCGCGTCCCTCCTCCCCTCGTCATGTTGTCCTCGAACTAACGAAGCCTCGCCAACGAGTGCACACTCCAAGTCCGAGTCGCCCGTGGCCAGCTTCTTCAAGTCTGGTGGCCTACCCCTGTACTTCTCCAGTGAGTCCCTGTTATCCGTCCAATCTCCATCCAACTGCTGACATTAGATCGCCTGTGTTTTTTTATTGCCAAACCGTTATTCTTTAAGTTGTGGCCGTCCGTCTTTTAGAGCTTCCAGCGGACAAGTACCAGCCAGTAGTAACTCACCACGTGGCAAGGATTTTGTTCTAAATAGAAAAAGGCAGATTTTTCCTGTTTTTCAAACCTTCATAACTTTTGCATAGTTTGTCCAAATTTGATGAAACCAACGCCAAATTCTTCATCATGATCACCTCTATCCAGCAAACATATCCAATCTAATTTTTGAAAATTTTAAATTTGAATTTAACCTTCCAGAGGCCATATCTTTCAAACTGTTGATCCAAATTAGTTGATTCTTTTTGCATTGTGATGTTACTAGCATGTAGGTAAGATATACCTACTGATGTGTTCGGTTAATTAAGTTTTTATTTGAATTCATTGATGTTGACTTTATTGTGGTGTTATGTGAGTACGGTTTATTTATCGGTGCCTTCGTTAATCGTATAGATTGTCCGGAGTGTGAAGCGGATCGTTGGAGTACTTCAACAACGTTCAAGGCAAGTTTGCATTTTTTATTTTGCTTGTCCGGAAACTTGATACATGTGTGAATACATAGACAAAACAGAGTGTCCCTAGTATGCCTCTACTAGACTAGCTCGTTAACCAAAGATGGTTATGTTTCCTAACCATAAACATGAGTTGTCATTTGATCAACATAATCACATCATTATGAGAATGATGTGATGGACACGACCCATCCGTTAGCTTAGCACTATGATCGTTTAGTTTTACTGCTATTGCTTTCTTCATGACTTATACATGTTCCTATGACTATGAGATTATGCAACTCCGGAATACCGAAGGAACACCTTGTGTGCTATCAAACGTCACAACATAACTGGATGATTATAAAGATGCTCTACAGGTGTCTCCGAAGGTGTTTGTGGTGTCGGCATAGATCGGGAATAGGATTTGTCATTCCGAGTGTCGGAGAGGTATCTACAGGCCCTCTCGGTAATACACATCATAATAAGCCTTGCAAGCAAACGACTAATGAGTTAGTCACGAGATGATGTATTACAGAACGAGTAAAGAGGCTTGCGGGTGACGAGATTGAACTAGGTATTATGTTACCAACGATCGAATCTCGGGCAAGTAACATACCGATGACAAAGGGAACAACATATGTTGTTATGCGGTTTGATCGATAAAGATCTTCGTAGAATATGTAGGAGCCAATATGAACATCTAGGTTCCGTTATTGGTTATTGAACAGAGATGAGTCTCGGTCATGTCTACATAGTTCTCGAACCCATAGGGTCCGCACGCTTAACGTTCCATGATGATCGGTATTATGCGTTTATGTGTTTTGATGTATTGAAGGTAGTTCGGAGTCCCAGATGTGATCACAGACATGACTAGGAGTGTCAAAATGGTCGAGACATAAAGATCGATATATTGGAAGGCTATGTTTGGACACCGGAATGGTTCCGGATGAGTTCGGCCATTTACCGGAGTACTGGGGGGGGGGTTACCGGAACCCCCCGGGGAGTCAATGGGCCTTATTGGGCCTTAGTGGAAGAGAGGAGGATGCAGCCAAGTGGAGGGTGCCCCCCCAAGACCAATCCGAATTGGGGTGGGGGACGGCCCCCTTTCCTTCTCCCTCTCTCCCTCTTCCTTCTTCTCCTATTCCTACTAGGAAAGGGGGAAACCTACTCCTAGTGGGAGTAGGACTCCCCCCTTGGGCGCGGCCCTCTCCTCCTCCCCTCCTTTATATACGTGGCCAGGGGCACCCCATAGACACACACGTTGATTTTTAGCCGTGTGCGGTGCCCAACTCCACAGTTACACACCTCGGTCATATCGTCATAGTGCTTAGGCGAAGCCCTGCGCTGGTAACTTCATCATCACCGTCACCACACCGTCGTGCTGACGGAACTCTCCCTCGACCTCAACTGGATCAATAGTTCATGGGACGTCATCGAGCTGAACGTGTGCTAAACACGAAGGTGCCGTACGTTCGGTGCTTGGATCAGTTGGATCGCAAAGACGTTAGACTACATCAACCGCGTTACTAAACGCTTCCGCTTTCGGTCTACGAGGGTACGTGGACACACTCTCCCCGCTCGTTGCTATGCTTCTCCTAGATAGATCTTGCGTGATCGTAGGATTTTTTTTTTGAAACACTACGTTCCCTAACAGTGGCATCATGAGCCAGATCTATGCATAGACGATATGCACGAGTAGAACACAATGAGTTGTGGGCGATAATAGTCATACTGCTTACCAGCATGTCATACTTTGATTCGGCGGTATTGTGAGATGAAGCGGCCCGGACCGACATTACGCGTACGCTTATGCGAGACTGGTTTCACCGTTATGAGCACCCGTTTCTTAAAGGTGACCGGCGGGTGCCTGTCTCTCTCACTTTAGTTGAATCAAGTGTGACTACGCCCGGTCCTTGTGAAGGTTAAAACATCACACTTGACGAAATATCATTGTGGTTTTGATGTGTAGGTTAGAACGGTTCTTGCTAAGCCCGTAGTAGCCACGTAAAACTTGCAACAACAAAGTGGAGGACGTCTAACTTGTTTTTGCAGGGCATGTGGTGATGTGATATGGTCAAGACGTGATGAGTTATACGTTATTGTATGAGATGATCATGTTTTGTAAATTATCGGCAACCGGCAGGAGCCTTATGGTTGTCTCTTTATTGTACGAATTGCGAAGGCCATGTAATTGCTTTACTTTCTCACTATGAGTTAGCGATAGTAGTAGTAGCAATAGTTGGCGAGACGACCACGACGCTACGATGAAGATCATGGTGTCAAGCCGGTGACGATGGAGATCATGATGATGCTTTGGAGATGGAGATCAGAAGGACAACATGATGATGGCCATATCATGTCACATATTTTGATTGCATGTGATATTTATCTTTTTGTGCTTCTTATTTTGCTTAGTACGGCGGTAGCATTATAAGATGATCCCTTACAAAATTTCAAGGTACAAGTGTTCTCCCTGAGTATGCACCATTGCGAAAGTTCATCGTACTGAGACACCGACGCGATGATCGGGTGTGATAAGCTCTATGTTGAAATACAACGGGTGTAAGACAGTTTTGAACATGCAGAATACTCGGGTTAAACTTGATGAGCCTAGCATGTACATATATGGCCTCGGAACACTGGAGACCAAAAGGTCGAGCGTGAATCATATAATAGATATGATCAACATAAGATGTTCACCATTGAAAACTACTCCATCTCAGGTGATGATCGAACATGGTTTAGTTGATTTGGATCACATGATCATTTAGATGACTAGAGGGATGTCTATCTAAGTGGGAGTTCTTTAGTAATATGATTAATTGAACTTTAGTTTATGATGAACTTAGTCCTGATAGTTTTTGCATATCTATGTTGTTGTAGATCAATGGCCCGTGCTATCGTTCCCTTGAATTTTAATGCATTCCTAGGAAAGCTAAGTTAAAAGATGATGGTAGCAACTACACGGACTGGGTCCGTAACTTGAGGATTATCCTCATTGCTGCACATAAGAATTATGTCCTTGAAGCACCGCTAGGTGACATGCCTGCTGTAGGAGCAACTCTGGACGTTATGAACGTCTGGCAAGCTCGTTCTGATGACTTCTTGATAGTTCAGTATGCCATGCTTTACGGCTTAGAATCGTTACTTCAAAGACGTTTTTAACGTCATGGAGCATATGAGATGTTCCAAGAGTTGAAGTTAATATTTCAAGCAAATGCACGAATTGAGAGATACGAAGTCTCTAATAAGTTCTATAGCTGCAAGATGGAGGAGAACAGTTCTATCAGTGAACACTTACTCAAAATGTATGGGTACTACAATCACATGACTCAACTTGGATGCAAAGTTGATGAAGATAGTGTTATCGATAGAGTTCTTCAATCACTTCCACCAAGCTATAAAGGCTTCGTGATGAACTATAATATGCAAGGGATGCAGAAGACTATTCTCGAGCTCTTCGCTATGCTCAAAGCTACGGAGGTAGAAATCAAAAAGGAGCATCAAGTGTTGATGGTTAACAAGACCACTAGTTTCAAGAAAAAGGGCAAGGTAAAGAAGGGGAACTTCAAGAAGAATAGCATGACAGTTGCTACTCTCGCGAAGAAACCCAAGTCTGGAGCTAAGCCTGAAACTGATTGCTTCTACTGCAAAGGGACTGGACACTGGAAGCGGAACTGCCCCAAGTATTTGGCGGATAAGAAGGATGGCAAAGTGAACAAAGGTATATTTGATATACATGTTATTGATGTGTACCTTACTAATGCTCGTAGTAGCACCTGTGTATTTGATACTGGTTTGGTTGCTAATATTTGTAACTCGAAACAGGGGCTACGGATCAAACGAAGATTAGCTAAGGACGAGGTGACGATTCGCATGGGAAATGGTTCCAAAGTCGATGTGATCGCCGTCGGCACGCTACCTCTACATCTACCTTCGGGATTAGTTTTAGACCTAAATAATTGTTATTTGGTGCCCTTGTTGAGCATGAACATTATATCTGGATCTTGTTTGTTGTGAGACGGTTATTCATTTAAATTAGAGAATAATGGTTGTTCTATTTATATATGTAATATCT
>LR738713.1:330413248-330460021 GCA_902687465.1 Secale cereale
GGATAAGAAGGATGGCAAAGTGAACAAAGGTATATTTGATATACATGTTATTGATGTGTACCTTACTAATGCTCGTAGTAGCACCTGTGTATTTGATACTGGTTTGGTTGCTAATATTTGTAACTCGAAACAGGGGCTACGGATCAAACGAAGATTAGCTAAGGACGAGGTGACGATTCGCATGGGAAATGTTTCCAAAGTCGATGTGATCGCCGTCGGCACGCTACCTCTACATCTACCTTCGGGATTAGTTTTAGACCTAAATAATTGTTATTTGGTGCCCTTGTTGAGCATGAACATTATATCTGGATCTTGTTTGTTGTGAGACGGTTATTCATTTAAATTAGAGAATAATGGTTGTTCTATTTATATATGTAATATCTTTTATGGCCATGCACCCTTGAAGAATGGTCTATTTTTGTTGGATCTCGATCGTAGTGACACACATATTCATAATATTGAAGCCAAAAGATGCAAAGTTGATAATGATAGTGGCACTACCGTTTAGGTCATATTGGTGTAAAGCGCATGAAGAAATTCCATGCTGATGGACTTTTGGAATCACTTGATTATGAATCACTTGGTGCTTGCGAACCATGCCTCATGGGAAAGATGACTAAAACTCCGTTCTTCGGAACAATGGAGCGAGCAACTGACTTGTTGTAAATCATACATACTGATGTATGCGGACCAATGAGTGTTGAGGCTCGCGGCGGGTATCATTATTTTCCGACCTTCACAGATGATTTGAGCAGATATGGGTATATCTAGTTGATGAAACACAAGTCTGAAAAATTTGAAAAGTTCAAAAATTTCAGAGTAAAGTAGAAAATCATCGTAACAAGAAAATAAAGTTTCTACGATCTGATTGCGGAGGCGAATATTTGAGTTATGAGTTTGGTTTTCATTTGAAACAATGTGGAATAGTTTCATAGCTCACGCCACCTGGAACACCACCGTGTAATGGTGTGTCCGAACGTCATAACCGTACTTTATTAGATATGGTGTGATCTATGATGTCTCTTACCAATTTACCAATATCATTTTGGGGTTATGCTTTTGCGACATCTGCATTCACGTTAAATAGGACACCATCTAAATCCGTTGAGACGACGCCTTAGGAACTGTGGTTTGGCAAGAAACCCAAGTTGTCGTCTCTTAAAGTTTGGGGCTGTGATTCTTATGTGAAAAGCTTAAACCTGATAAGCTCGAACCCAAGTCGAAGAAATGTGTATTCATAGGATACCCAAAGGAAACTGCTGGGTACACCTTCTATCACAGATCCGAAGGCAAGATATTCATTGCTAAGAATGGATCCTTTCTAGAGAAGGAGTTTCTCTCAAAAGAAGTGAGTGGGGGGAAAGTAGAACTTGATGAGGTAATTGTACCTTCTCCCGAATTGGAAAGTAGTTCATCACAGAAACTAGTTCCAGTGATTCCTACACGATTATGTGAGGAAGCTAATGATGATGATCATGAAACTTCAGATCAAGTTACTGCTGAACCTCGTAGGTCTACCAGAGTGCGTTCCGCACCAGAGTGGTACGGTTACCCGGTTCTGGAAGTCATGTTACTAGACCAAGATGAACCTACAAACTATGAGGAAGCGATGATGAGCCTAGATACCGCAAAATGCCTTGATGCCATGAAATCGGAGATGGGATCCATGTATGAGAACAAAGTGTGGACTTTGGTTGACTTGCCCGATGATCGGCAAGCCATTGAAAATAAATGGATTTTTAAGAGGAAGACTGACGCCGACGGTAACGTTACTTTCTACAAAGCTCGACTTGTTGCGAAAGGTTTTCGACAAGTTCAAAGGAGTTGACAACGATGAGACTTTCTCACCCATAGCGATGCTTAAGTTTGTCCGAATCATGTTAGCAATTGCCGCATTTTATGATTATAAAATCTGGCAAATGGATGTCAAAACTGCATTTCTTAATGGATACCTAAGAGAGGAGTTGTATATGATGCAACCAGAAGGTTTTGTCGATCCTAAAGGTGCTAACAAAGTGTGCAAGCTCCAACAATCCATTTATGGACTGGAGCAAGCATCTCAGAGTTGGAATATATGCTTTGATGAGGTGATCAAAGCCTATGGTTTTATACAGACTTTTGGAGAAGCCTGTATTTACAAGAAAGTGGGTGGGAGCTCTGTAGCATTTCTGATATTATATGTGGATGACATATTGTTGATTGGAAATGATATAGAATTTCTGGATGGCATAAAAGGATACTTGAATAAGAATTTTTCGATGAAGGACCTCGGTGAAGCTGCTTATATATTGGGCATCAAGATCTATAGAGATAGATCAAGACGCTTAATTGGACTTTCACAAAGCACATACCTTGATAAAGTTTTGAAGAAGTTCAAAATGGACCAGTCAAAGAAAGAGTTCTTGCATGTGTTACAAGGTGTAAAGTTGAGTAAGACTCAATGCTCGACCATTGCAGAAGATAGAGAGGAAATGAAAGTCATTCCCTATGCCTCAGCCATAGAATCTATCATGTATGCAATGTTATGTACCAGACCTGATGTGTGCCTTACTACAAGTTTAGTAGAGAGGTACCAAAGTAATCCATGAGTGGATCACCGGATAGTGGTCAAGAACATCCTGAAGTACCTCAAAAGGACAAAGGATATGTTTCTCATTTATGGAGGTGACAAAGAGCTCGTCGTAAATGGTTACATCGATTCAAGCTTTGACACTGATCCGCATGACTCTAAGTCACTAACCGGATATGTATTTTTGTTGAACGGTGGAGTTGTCAGTTGGTGCAGTTCCATGCAGAGCGTCGTGGCGGGATCTACATGTGAAGCGGAGTACATAGCTGCTTCAGAAGCAGCAACTGAAGGAGTATGGATGAATGAGTTCATATCCGATCTAGGTGTAATACCTAGTGCATCGGGTCCAATGAAAATCTTTTGTGACAACACTTGACCAATAGCCTTGGCGAAGGAATTCAGGTTTCACAAGAGAACCAAGCACATCAAGAGACGCTTCAATTCCATCCGCTATCAAGTCAAGGAGGGAGACATAGAAATTTGCAAGATACGTACGGATCTGAATGTTGCAGACCCATTGACTAAGCCTCTTCCACGAGCAAAACATGATCAACACCAAAACTCCATGGGTGTAAGAATCATTACTATGTAATCTAGATTATTGACTCTAGTGCAAGTGGGAGACTGAAGGAAATATGCCCTAGAAGCAATAATAAAGTTGTTATTTATATTTCCTTATATATCATGATAAATGTATTTTATTCATGCTAGGTTTGTATTAACCGGAAACTTGACACATGTGTGAATATATAGACTAAACAGAGTGTCCCTAGTATGCCTCTACTAGACTAGCTCATTAATGAAAGATGGTTATGTTTCCTAACCATAGACATGAGTTGTCATTTGATCAACGGGGTCACATAATTAGGACAATGATGTGATGGACAAGACCCATCCATTAGCTTAGCACTATGATCGTTTAGTTTTACTACTATTGCTTTCTTCATGACTTATACATGTTCCTATGACTATGAGATTATGCAACTCCCGAATACCGGAGGAGCACCTTGTGTGCTATCAAACGTCACAACGTAACTGGGTGATTATAAAGTTGCTCTATAGGTGTCTCCGAAGGTGTTTGTGGTGTTGGCATAGATCGAGAATAGAATTTGTCACTCCGAGTGTCGGAGAGGTATCTATGGCCCCTCTCGGTAATACACATCGTAATAAGCCTTGCAAGCAAACGACTAATGAGTTAGTCACGAGATGATGTATTACAGAACGAGTAAAGAGACTTGCCGGTGATGAGATTGAACTAGGTATGATGATACCATCGATCGAATCTCAAGCAAGTAACATACCGATGACAAAGGGAACAATGTATGTTGTTATGCGATTTGACCAATAAAGATCTTCGTAGAATATGTAGGAGCCAATATGACCATCCAGGTTCCGCTATTGGTTATTGACCGGAGATGAGTCTCGGTCATGTCTACATCGTTCTCGAACCCGTAGGGTCCGCACGCTTAATGTTCGATGATTGGTATTATGATTTTATATGTTTCGATGTACCGAAGGTAGTTCAGAGTCCCGGATGTGATCACGGACATGACGAGGAGTCTCGAAATGGTCGAGACATAAAGGTCGATATATTGGAAGACTATGTTTGGACACCGGAATGGTTCCGGATGAGTTTGGACATTTACCGGAGTACCGGGAGGTTACCGGAACCAGGCGGGGAGTCAATCGGCCTTATTGGGACTTAGTGGAAGAGAGGAGGAGGCATCCAAGTGGAGGGCGCGCCCCCCAAGCCGAATCCGAATTGGGGTGGGGGGCCGGACCCCCTTTCCTTCTCCCTCTATCCCTCTTCCTTCTTCTTCTACTCCTACTAGGAAAGGGGAAACCTACTCCTAGTGGGAGTAGGACTCCCCCCTTGGGCGCACCATAGAGAGGGTCGGCCCTCTCCTTCTCCCCTCCTTTATGTACGTGGCCAGGGGGCACCCCAAAGACACACAAGTTGATTTCTTAGCCATGTGCGGTGCCCCCTCCACAGTTACACACCTCGGTCATATCGTCGAGTGCTTAGGCGAAGCCCTACGCCGGTAACTTCATCATCAGCGTCACCACGTCGTCGTGCTGACGGAAGTCTCCCTCGACCTCAACTAGATCAAGAGTTCGTGGGACGTCATCGAGCTGAACGTGTGCTGAACGCGGAGATGACATACGTTCGGTGCTTGGATAGGTTGGATCGCAAAGACGTTCGACTACATCAACCATGTTACTAAATGCTTCCGCTTTCGGTCTACGAGGGTACATGGACACACTCTCCCCACTCGTTGCTATGATTCTCCTAGATAGATCTTGCGTGATCGTAGGATTTTTTTTAAATACTACGTTCCCAAACAGTGCCACACCCTTACTTCTTCTAGGGCCGGCGGCCAGGCAGAGGGCGCGCCAGCCCCTCTGTGGGCTGGTGTGTGCCTCTCCTTGTCCCAATAGGCCCATAGACCTCCTGGGGCCTCCCGGAACCCCTTCCGGTGATCCGATGTTTACCCTGTGCACTCCGAAACCATTCCGGTGTTCGAATATCATCATTTTATATATCAATCTTTACCTCTCGACTATTTCGAGGCTCCTCGTCATGTCTGTGATCTCATCTAGGATTCCGAACAACATTCGGTCACCAAATCACATAACTCATATAATACTATATCGTCAACGAACATTAAGAATGCGGACCCTATAGGTTCAAGAACTATGTAGACATGACCGAGACACCTCTCCGGTCAATAACCAATAGTGGAACCTGGATGCCCATGTTGTCTCCTACATATTCTTCGAAGATCTTTATCCATTGAACTGTTATGAGAACATACACAATTCCCTTTGTCCGTCGGTATGTTACTTGCCCGAGATTCAATCGTCGGTATTTCTATACCTAGTTCAGTCTCGTTACCAGCAAGTCTCTTTACTCGTTCCGTAATACATCATCCCATGACTAACTCATTAGTCATTTGATTGCAAGGCTTATTATAATGGGCATTACCGAGAGGGCCCAGAGATACCTCTCCGATACTCGGAGTGACAAATCCTAATCTCGATTCATGCAAACCCAAAAAAACACCATCGGAGATACATGTAGAGCATATTTATAATCACCCTGCTACGTTGTGATGTTTGATAGCACACAAGGTATTCCTCCGGTATCCGGGAGTTGCATGATTTGATGGTCATAGGAATATGTATTTGACATACATGAAAGCAATAGCAATAAACTAAACGATCAAATGCTAAGCTAATGGACAGGTCTTGTCCATCACATCATTCTCACAATGATGTGATCCCGTTATCAAATGGCAACTCATGTCCATGGTTAGGAAACCTTCACCATCTTTGATTAATGAGCTAGTCTAGTAGTGGCTTACTAGGGACACATTATTTGTTTATGTATTAACACATGTATTTAGGTTTACGATCAATACAATTCCAGCATGAATAATAAACCTTTATCATGAATAAGGAAATATAAAATAATAATAACTTTATTATTGCCTCCAGGGCATATTTACATCAGTCTCCCACTTGCACTAGAGAATCTAGATTACATTGTGATGAATCTAACACACATGGAGTCTTGGTGTTGATCATGTTTTACCCGTCGAAGAGGCTTAGTCAACGGGTCTGCAACATTCAGATCCGTATGTACTTTGCAAATTTCTATGTCTCCATCCTGGACCTTTTCACTAATGGAGTTGAAGCGTATCTTGATGTGTTTTGTTCTCTTGTGAAACCTGGATTCCTTCGCCAAGGCAATTGATCCAGTGTTGTCACAAAATATTGTCATTGGATCCGATGCACCAGGTATTACACCTAGATAGGATATGAACTCCTTCATCCAGACTCCTTCATGTGCTGCTTCCGAAGCAGCTATTTAGTCCGCTTCACACGTAGATCCCGCCACGACGCTCTGCTTAAAACTGCACCAACTGACAACTCCACCATTCAATATTAATACGTACCCGGTCTGTGACTTAGAGTCATCCGGATCTGTGTCGAAGCTAGCAACAACGTAACCCTTTACGATGAGCTCTTTATCACCTCCATAAACGAGAAACATATCATTTGTCCTTTTCAGGTACTTCAGGATGTTCTTGACCGATGTCCAGTGATACACTCCTGGATTACTTTGGTACCTCCCTGCCAAACTTATGGCAAGATACACATCAGGTCTGGTACACAGCATAGCATACATGATAGAACCTATGGTTGAGGCATAGGGAATGACTTTCATTTTCTCTCTATCTTCTCTAGTGGTCGGGCATTGAGTCTGACTCAATTTCACACCTTGTAACACATGCAAGAACCCTTTGTTTGACTGATCCATTTTGAACTTCTTCAAAACTTTGTCAAGGTATGTGCTTTGTGAAAGTCCTATTAAGCGTCTTGATCTATCTCTATAAATCTTGATGCCCATTATATAAGCAGCTTCACCGAGGTATTTCATTGAAAAAAATCTTATTCAAGTATCCTTTTATGCTATCCAGAAAATCTACATCATTTCCAATCAATAATATGTCATCCACATATACTATGGAAATGCTACAGAGCTCCCACTCACTTTCTTGTAAATACAAGCTTCACTGTAAGTCTGTATAAAACCATATGCTTTGATCACCTCATCAAAGCATATATTCCAACTCCGAGATGCTTGCACTAGTCCAGAGATGGATCGCTGGAGCTTGCACACTTTGTTAGCACCTTTAGGATCGACAAAACTTTCTGGTTACATCATATACAACTCTTCTTTTGAAAATCCATTAAGGAATGCAATTTTGACATCCATTTGCCAAATTTCATAATAGTAAAATGCGGCAATTGCTAACATGATACGGACAAATTTAAGCATCGCTACGGGTGAGAAAGTCTCATCATAGTCAACTCCTTGAACTTGTCGAAAACCTTTCGCAACAAATCGAGCTTTGTAGACAGTGATATTACCATCAGCGTCTGTCTTCCTCTTAAAGATCCATTTATTCTCATTGGCTTTCCGATCATCGGGCAAGTCCACCAAAGTACACACTTTGTTCTCATACGTGGATCCTATCTCAGATTTCATGGCCTCAAGCCATTTATCAGGATTTGGGCTCATCATAGCTTCTTCATAGTTCGAAGGTTCATCGTTGTCTAACAAAATGACTTGCAGGACATGGTTACCATACCACTCTAGTGTGGTACGTGTTCTGGTCGACCTTCGAGGTTCGGTAGTAACTTGATCCGTAGTTTCGTGATCATTATCATTAGCTTCTTGTCTAGTTGGTGTAGGCATCACGGTAATGGGTTTCTCTGATGATCTACTTTCCAATTCGAGCAAAGGTGCAATTACCTCATCAAGTTCTATATTCCTCCCACTCACTTCTTTCGAGAGAAACTCCTTCTCTATAAAAGATCGATTCTTAGCAACAAAACTCTTGCCTTCGTATCTGTGGTAGAAGGTGTACCCAACAGTTTCTTTTGGTATCCTATGAAGACACACTTCTCCGATTTGGGTTTGAGCTTATCAGGCTAAAGCTTTTTCACATAACCATCGCAACCCCAAACTTTAAGAAATGACAACTTTAGTTTCTTGCCAAACCATAGTTCATACGGTGTCGTCTCAGTGGATTTAGACGGTGCCCTATTTAACGTGAATGCAGCTGTCTCTAATGCATAACCCAAAAATGATAAAGGAAAATCAGTAAGAGACATCATTGAACACACCATATAAAATAGAGTACGGTTATGACATTCGGACGCACCATTACGCTTTGGTGTTCCAGGTGGCGTGAGCTGTGAAACTATTCCACGTTGTTTCAAATGAAGAACAAACTCGTAACTCAAATATTCGCCTCCGCGATCGGATCGTAGAAACTTTATTTTCTAGTTACGATGATTCTCAACTTCACTCTGGAATTCTTTGAACTTTTCAAATGTTTCAGATTTGTGTTTCGTCAAGTATATATACCCATATCTACTCAAATCATCTATGAAGATGAGAAAATAACGATACCCGCCGCATGCTTCAACACTCATCGGACCGAATACATCAGTATGTATTATTTCCAATAAGTCATTATCTCGCTCCATTGTTCCGGAGAACAAAGTTTTAATCATCTTGCCCATGAGGCATGGTTCGCAAGTATCAAATGATTCATAATCAAGTGATTCCAAAAGTCCATCAGCATGGAGTTTCTTCATGCGGTTTACACCAATATGACCTAAACGGCAGTGCCACAAGTATGTTGCACTATCATTATCAACTCTGCATCTTTTGGCATCAATATTATGAATATATGTATTACTAAAATCAAGATTCAACAAGAATATACCATTCCTCAAGGGTGCATGACCATAAAAGATATTACTCATATAAATAGAACAACCATTATTCTCTGACTTAAGTGAATAACTGTCTCGCATTAAACAAGATCTAGATATAATGTTCATGCTCAACGCAGCCACCAAATAACAATTATTTAGGTCTAAAACTAATCCCGAAGGTAGATTTAGAGGTAGCGTGCCGACGTCGATCACATCAACCTTGGAACCATTCCCGACGCGCATCGTCACCTTGTTTTTAGCCAGTCTTCATTTAATCTGTAGCTCCTGTTTTCGAGTTACAAATATGAGCAACCGAACCAGTATCAAATACCCAGGCGCTGCTATGATCACTAGTAAGGAACACATCAATAACATATATATAAAATATACCTTTGTTCACTTTGCCATCCTTCTAATCCTCCAAATACTTGGGGCAGTTCTGCTTCCAGTGACAACTCCCTTTGCAGTAGAAGCACTCAGTTTCAGGCTTAGGACCAACTTTGGGTTTCTTTGTGGGAGCGACAACATGTTTGCCATTCTTCTTGAAGTTCCCCTTCTTGCCTTTTCCCTTTTTCTTGAAACTAGTGGTCTTGTTAACCATCAATACTTGATGTTCTTTCTTGATTTCTACCTCCGCCGATTTCAGCATCGCGAAGAGCTCGGAAATAGATCTCTCCATCCCTTGCATATTATAGTTCATCGCAAAGCCTTTGTAGCTTGGTGGCAGTGATTGAAGAACTCTGTCAACAACACTCTCACGTGGAAGATTAACTCCCAACTGAGTCAAGTGGTTATGATACCCATACATTTGGAGTATGTGTTCACTCACAGAACTATTATCCTCCATTTTACAGCTGTAGAACTTGTTGGAGACTTCATATCTCTCAACCCGGGCATTAGCTTGAAATATCAACTTCAGCTCCTGGAACATCTCATATGATCCATGACGTTCAAAACGTCTTTGAAGTCCCGGTTCTAAGCCGTAAAGCATGGCACACTGAACTATAGAGTAGTCATCACTTCGCGCTTGCCAGATGTTCACATCATCCAGGTTAGCAGGAGCGGGTGGGTAACCTAGCGGTGCATCAAGGACATAATTCTTCTATGCAGCAATGAGGATAATCCGCAAGTTACGGACCCAGTCTATGTAGTTGCTACATCATCTTCCAACTTAGCTTTCTCTAGGAATGCATTAATATTCAAGGGAACGGTACCACAGACCATTGATCTACAAGATAGATATGCAAATAGTATCAGGACTAAGTTCATGAGAAATTAAGTTCAAATTAATCAAGTTACTAATGAACTCCCACTTAAAATAACACCCCTCAGGTTATCTAAGTGATACATGATCCAAATCAACTAAACCATGTCCGATCATCATGTGATATGGAGTAGTCGTCAATGGTGAACATCTCTATATTGATCATATCTACTATATGACTCAAGTTCGGCCTTTCGGTCTACAGTGTTCCAAGGTCATGTTTGTACATGCTAGGCTCGTCAAGTTTAACTCAAGTATTCCGCGTGTGTAAAACTGCCTTACACCCGTTGTATGTGGACGTGGAGTCTATCACACCCGATCATCACATGGTGTCTTGAAATGACGAACTGTAGCAACGGTGCATACTCGGGGAGAATACTATTATCTTGAAATTTAGTGAAGGGATCATCTTATAATGCTACCGCCGTACTAAGAAAAATAAGATGCATATAAGATAAACATCACATGCGTTCAAAATATGTAACATGATATGGACATCATCATCTTGTGCTTTTGATCTCCATCTCCAAAGCATCGTCATGATCTCCATCGTCACCGGCTCGACACCTTGATCTCCATCATAGCGTCGTGGTCATCTCGCCAACTATTGCTGCTATGACTATTGCTAACTCATAGCGATAAAGTAAAGCAATTACATGGCGCTTGCACTTCATACAATAAAGAGACAACCATAAGGCTCCTGCCGGTTGTCGATAATTTACAAAACATGATCATCTCATACAATAACATATAACTCATCATGTCTTGACCATATCACATCACAACATGCTCTGCAAAAACAAGTTAGACGTCCTCTACTTTGTTGTTGCAAGTTTTACGTTGCTACTACGGGCTTCTAGCAAGAACCGTTCTTATCTACGGCACAAAACCACAACGGTGATTTATCAAGTTTGCTGTTTTAACCTTCAACAAGGACCGGCCGCAGTCAAATTCGATTCAACTAAAGTAGGAGAAACAGAAACCCGCGAGCCACCTTTATGCAAAACAAGTTGCACGTGACAGTGGAACCGGTCTGATCTACATGGACATGTAATGTTGGTCCGGGCCGCTTCATCTTACAATGCCACCAAATCAAAATAAGATGTTGGTGGTAAGTAGTATGACGATTGTCGTGGTATGAGGACGTTGATGGGTTCCGGAAGTGGGAGTGAGCACGAGCTCAATAACACACAAGACGTACCTAGGTTCTGGGCTCTCCGGAGAGATAACACCCCTAATCCTATTGATATGACTATGATCAATAGCTTACAAGGTTGCTCCTTGAGCTGTGTTGCTAGAGGAGGAAGAAGGGTAGAGCTATCCCTCTCCTCCTAGCTACGGTGTGCGTGTGTGTGTAGAGGAAGATGAACATGAACCCTTTGCATGGGTGAGCCCTGGGGGGTCTTATAGGCCAACCCCCAGGGGTACAATGATAATACGGCCAGGTTGTGTGACCCGGACGTCAGTGTCTGGGGTCGCCGGGTTCTCCACCGGCTGCTGGGGTGTCAGGACCCCGATCCTAAGTCACACCGATCTAGCTGTAACACGTCATATCACTTTGCGGCCTCACGCACGGTAACCCCACGGGTGCCACCTTACCTGGCCCGGGACCGTTTGCGCATTTTGGCACACGTATATGACAGTGTCGCTAGCATCCATATGACAGAGAACCCGGGCCGACATGGCTAGTTATAAACCAAAAGTGGCACTAAATTACAGAGACAGGCATCCATGACCCAGCAACGAACGTGTCGGTCATCAACGTATGAACCCAAGTCGTAGCAAGCTACATGGACTTAAAGGAACAACGCGTGACATTTCCCCTAAGGGACAGACACAGGAACGAAGAAGGACACATGCCGGCCAGCCTACGTGTTCCAAGCAGTAGCAAGCTACCAAGGCTCATTGGAGACACTAGGAGGCATTTCCCTGTAAGATAGGCTACCAAAGGAAAACAACTAGGTGTCGGATCCCACACATACCAAGCATTTCAATCATACACGCAATATGCTCAATATGTGCAAATACAACATTGCATCACAACAGAACTCTATGACTCAAAGTACTTTATTTAAAAGGCTCCAAGAGCCATACATAACATATCCATACAGGTAGGGGTCACATGACCCAACACTCAAGTCATACAGTCATACAAACACAAGCGGAAGCTACATGTCTGAGTACAGACAACTTAGAAAATAAAACAGGCTTGGTGTAGCCTGACTATCTACAAGGCCCTTCACAAGCTCCAGATCTCCGTCTGGGTGTCAAGCTACTCATCGACGTCAACGTCTATGTAGAACCCATCAGCAGGGGCAGGGTTCTCCTCTGCAACAATTATTAAGCAAACATGAGTACAAAGGTACTCAGCAAGTCTTACCACAGAACCTATCATACATGCAACTTTATCAAAGGGGGTAGTGGACTTCATAGCAGAATGCCAGCTTTGACCTTGGCTAACCTATACTACAACTCTCAACAGATTGCAAGATGTTATTACGAACACGAGTCCACTACTCACCACATCAATACACTACCGAGGATCCTCTTCCGTCATCCTACGGAAGGGCCATCCACGGCACTCACACTTATCTTGAGGCTTTTAGTAGTATCCATCAACTTGTCTATGAACTGTAAGAGCAACCAAGTAGTTCGTACCGCGAACAACGGCTATTCGAATAGTTTGATAACCCTGCAGGGGTTTACCTCTTCACACACGCTTTCACCACTTATCGCCGTTTACTCGGCGTGTACTCGGCAACCTTCAAGCGGAAGCCCAGCGGGGGTGTCGGCCACGACCTGACTAACTACTCAAGTCCCTCGTCCAGGTTTATCGCCTATTTGGGTTCCATCCGTGGGGAGATCCGACCGAGGTGTCGCTCACGGCCCCAAACGATGTGTACAGGGTTCCCGAGTTACCAAACGGGCAACCGGTACACCGTGCCACGTACCTGTCGCATCACAACCCACCCCGAGGGTCAGCGTTGTGCACGACCTCTAGTAAGCTATAAACACCAGAAACTAGTTGCAACTCCTGGACAGAGATCAAGGGTAATTAATAAGCCGAGAGGGTCAATTAAGGATCCCAATGTGTGGTAGTAGCTGTAACTTGAACCACACATACAGATCTCGGGTCCTATGGACGATTCCAATGAAACAACCCACCATGTACTCCTACATGGCCTTTCATCGATACCTTTACCAAGCTTATTCCACACTCCCTTCTCTTTATCAGTATGATCATTTCACTCTGATCCATCACCCAGATGAACCAGACCAGACACAACTCTAAGCATAGCAGGCAACATAAACATATAGCATGGTGGATCACACATCACATGGCTCAATCAACTCCTACACATGCTAGTGGGTTTCAACTATTTACTGTGGCAATGACAGGTCATGCAAGGGAATAGGGTTCAACTACCGCAGCAAGTAGCAGTTCACACGTTGTTGCCTTAATGCAGTAAAAGAGAGCAGGAGCGAGAAGATTGGGTTTGTATCGGAATGATCAATGATTGCTTGCCTGGCAGGGTAGTTGTCGGGTACTGCTCTTCAACTGGATACGCAGCAGTATCCTCGGGAGCAGGACCTAACACAGAGAATACCGGCGATACAATTATTAACAAACAAATGCAACAATATGATGCATGCTCATGACATGGCAAGATGCATGTGTGTTGGCTAATGCAACTAAAACCAGAAGGGTTTGAGCTTATTTGAATCAAAGATTCAAATTGAAGTTCAAACTATTATTTAAATAAGTGCATTATCATGTTTTTGATGTATACAGCAAGTTAACTTGTTCAAACATGCATGAAACCATAGCCATTGGAAAGATTGGATTTTTCTGATCATTTTTCATATATAAATCTTTTCCATCTGAGCTATGGTTGATTTTATATGATTTTTAGAAGTTTTGGGTATTTTCTGGAATTTCCTGAATTATTTTCAAATCTAAAAATCCCAGAAAAACCTTTACTGCGTCAGCATGACATCATGCTGATGTCAGGCAGTCAAAGGGCCGGTCCAAGTCAAACCTGACCGGTGGGTCCCTCATGTCAGTGTCTCAGGAGCTAATTCCGGTCATAACCAGGGTTGACTGGGTTTGACTAAACAAAGGGGGCCCACTGTCAGTGACTGTGGTGGTTAATCTAATTACTGTTAGCTCCTAAACAACAGGCCACGTCAGCCCGCCGGAGTTTGGCCGGCGGCGACCATTTCGCACGGCGGTGACTCGTCGGAATCCTTGTTCCGGCAACCATTTGCCGCGCGGATGGGCTCTGTGTGCTCCTGATGATGCACCGCATCCAACGGTGCCACTGGTTGGACGAAAGGTCGCCGGAGTTGACGGCGACGAGCTCGTCCGCGGCGGTGCTCGCACGGAGTAGGCCGGGATGGTGTTGTGGTGCACGGTAGGAGGAGTTAAAGCTGGCGTTAGCTTGCTGGTGATCTACTGATCCTAATGGCGTGCTCAGCCACGAGGCACGGTGCCTGTGGCCACGGCGGCGAGTTGGCCGGCGGTGGTGATCTTCGGTGAGCAAAGGGGGCGGCGGCTACAAGGCATAAACGGGCCCGTGGAGAGGGGGGTTCGAAGCGTGAGCTCACAGCGGTCGCAGAGGGCGTCGAAGCGAGCTCGGGGAAGGTCGGACGGCGGCGTACGGGCGGCGGCGATCTCCGGTGCCGAAGGTTGAAGACGACGGCGGGGAGGGCGTTGCGGGGCTTCTGGCGTCGTGTGCGTCGGTGGGGAGCTTCGGGGCGATGCGGCGGAGCTAGTGGTGCGTCGGGGAGGCGAGGGAGTGGCGTAGGGCGCGGTGGCAGCGATCGACGGCGACGAGCTCGCTCGGGGGAGCTCGGCGGAGGGGAGAGAGGAGGAGGAAAGACACGGGGAAGAGGGGAAACGGTCGAGGGGTCTGCGTGGCATCGTCCTAGTCCATCCAGAGGGTCGAGGGGCCAGCCAGGCAGGCAGGAGGTGGCCGGCGCGTCGTCGGCGCTCGCCACCGAGCTGCTTCGTGCGCTGGCGCGACGAAGAAGACGGGGATGCCCCTGGTGGGCTGGGCCGTCTGGGCCAGCAGGTAAGTGGGCTCAGGTAAAACTGCTTCTTCCTATTTTTTTTTCTCTTATTTACTTTTCTGTTTCATTTCTTTTGCAGCTTTGTTCAATTAATAAAAATGCCAAAACATTTTTATAACTCATGAAACTTGTCATGCCCACTGTATATAATATGAACAGTAGGAAACATTATAGTTCATGATTATTTGAGCATTTAAAATATTTTTAAGTATTTAAATGCCCAAATACAAATACCATATGATTTAATCCAAAGCCCTAGAGTGTCCTAGAAAATGGTGCACCATTTTTGGCAGAGGTTTAAGACCAAGGCAGAAATGATGAACATTTTTGAAGGGCATTTTGGGTACATTGGAAAATATTTTATCAAACCCTAGTTGTTAGGAGAGGGGTGCTGGGGTTTCTGTTAATCCCATTTCCAGTTTCTTTGAAAAGTAAACATGATGCACACTCTAGCTAGGTCCTAATGCAAATGCTAACTAGGGATGTGACAACTCACCCCCACTTAAAAGAATCGCGTCCCGAGATTCGGGTTCCTCCGGAAAGAGGGTGGGGTACTCAAGTCGAAGACGATCCTCCCTTTCCCAAGTAGCTTCACTCTCAGAATGATGTGACCATTGAACCTTGAGAAACTTGATATTGTGGCGTCGAGTGGTGCACTCAGTTTGATCAAGAATACGAACAGGGTATTGTCGATATGTGAGATTGTCCTGGAGATCAAGCGTTTCGTGGTCCACTCTGCGGATTGGATCCGAGAAGCAACGCCTGAGTTGAGAAACATGGAAAACATCATGAACTCTGGAGAGGTGCGGAGGTAGTTCCAATTGGTAGGCAACTTCTCCTCGTTTGGCAAGAATGCGAAAAGGACCGATAAAACGAGGGGCCAATTTGCCTTTGATACCGAAGCGATGGGTTCCCTTAAGAGGAGTAACCCGAAGGTAAGCCTTATTGCCGACTTCAAAAGTCACAGCCTTATGATGACTATCATATTGGCTCTTTTGGCGAGACTGGGCTGTTTTCAATCTCTCACGAACGATGCGAACTTGTTCTTCTGCTTCCTGAATCATATCCGGGCCAAAGAATTGTCTTTCCCCGGTCTCCGACCAGTTAAGAGGTGTTCGACACCTTCGTCCGTATAGAACTTCGAAGGGAGCTTTACCCAAGCTGGCTTGATAACTATTGTTATAAGCGAATTCGGCAAATGGAAGACACTTTTCCCATTCCATACCGAAAGAAATGACAGAGGCTCGAAGCATGTCTTCTAGGATTTGATTGACTCGTTCCACTTGACCACTTGACTGGGGATGGAAGGCGGTACTGAAGGAGAGATGAGTTCCCATAGCATTCTGGAAACTTTCCCAAAATCGTGAAGTGAAAAGACTTCCACGGTCTGAGTTAATCTCCAATGGCACACCATGAAGTGATACTATTCGAGAGACATATAAGTCTGCTAGCTGGCTAGCGGTAATACTCTCACGAACAGGCAGGAAATGAGCTACTTTAGAGAGGCGGTCGATAACGACGAAGATTGCATTATTCCCTTTCCTGGACCTGGGAAATCCGGTAATGAAGTCCATACCGACTTTGTCCCATTTCCATTCAGGAATAGCTAAAGGTTGAAGGGTGCCAGCAGTCCGTTGATGCTCTGCTTTAACTCGACAACAAACGTCGCAGTTAGCAATGAATTGAGCGATTTTTCTCTTCATCCTAGTCCACCAGAATCTCTGACGTAAGTCCTGATACATTTTGGTACTACCGGGATGAATCGTGAGAGGAGATTCATGAGCCTCCTTAAGAATCATTTGTCGTAGTTGTGGTTTCTTGGGTACCACCAAGCGGTTCTCGAAGTACACTACACCTCGATCATCCATAGAGAAACTTCTAGCAACTCTGCTAGCAATGTTCTCCTTGATCCGAGATATGCCTTTATCATACCGCTGGGCAACTATGATTTGATCCATAAGGGTAGGTTTCGCCACCAAGGTGGAAAGGAATCCTCGAGGAACAATGTGAAGGTTAAGCTGACGAAATTCCTCGTGGAGAAGTGGTTGACCTTGTTGTAACATTAAGTTGTTACAATATGACTTACGACTTAGTGCATCAGCCATGACATTGGCCTTTCCAGGGGTGTAAGTGATTCGTAAGTCGTAGTCCATAACCAACTCAACCCAACGTCTTTGCCTGAGATTCAAATCCGGTTGGGTGAAGATATACTTCAAACTTTGATGATCAGTGAAGATTTCACAGCGATTACCAAGGAGGTAATGTCGCCATGTTTTGAGTGCATGGACTACAGCTGCAAGCTCTAGATCATGAGTAGGATAGTTATCCTCGTGTGGACGCAACTGTCGAGATGCGTATGCAATCACTTGACGATCTTGCATGAGAATGCAACCTAGTCCTTGTCGCGAGGCGTCGTAGTAGATTATAAAATCCTTGGAAAAATCTGGTGGTACCAGTACAGGTGCAGATGTCAGGCGTCTTTTCAGTTCCTGAAAACTGGACTCGCACTGTGGGGTCCACTCAAACTTTTTATCTTTCTTGAGGAGTTCAGTTAGAGGTTTAGCAACCTTGGAGAAATTCTCGACGAAGCGTCGGCAATAGCTCGCTAAGCCAAGAAAACTCCTAACTTGCTTGACTGATTCAGGGGGAGTCCAATCAAGTACGGCTTGAACTCGCTCGGGATTGACAGCAATACCCTTGCCAGAGATCACATGACCTAGATAGGTTACTTCTGGCAACCAAAATTCACATTTAGAGAATTTGGCATAAAGGCGGTGCTCTCGAAGTTTCGTCAATACCAGCCTTAAATGCTCGGCATGATCTTCCTTGTTCTTGGAATAGATGAGTATATCATCGAGGTATACCACGACGAATTTATCCAAATACTCCATGAATATAGAATTCATTAACCGAGAAAAGGTAGCTAGGGCATTGGTTAATCCGAAGGACATAACGGTGTACTCATATTGGCCATAACGAGTAACAAAAACGGTTTTAGGAATGTCCCCGTTCTTGATTTTGATTTGATGGTAGCCCAACCTCAAATCCATCTTAGAGAAGACTGAGGATCCAGCGAGCTGATCCTACAGGTCGTTGATCCTGGGAAGCGGATACTTATTCTTTATGGTGACCAGATTGACAGGTCGGTAATCTACAACCATCCGCTGTGTTCCATCCTTCTTCTTAACGAAGAGGACGGGGCAAGCCCAAGGGGAAGAACTAGGACGGATGAAACCCTTTTGCAAGGACTCATCGAGTTGTTTCTTTAGCTCAGCTAATTCTAGTGGTGCCATCTTATAAGGTCTCCTAGAGATTGGGACAGTTCCAGGAATAAGATCTATCACGAACTCGACATCTCTGTCAGGTGGAATTCCTGGCAGTTCTTCTGGAAAAATATCTGGAAAGTCACGGACTACCGGGATATCTTCGAGTTCTGGTAGAGGGCTGGCATTAAGAGAGTAGAGCTGACGCTCAGCCATTCGAGTCAAGACATTGACTATCTTGCCGGATGGATGTGTAAGTTGAACGGTCCTAGTAAAGCAATCAATCTTGGCGTAATGAGTTGTCATCCAATCCATACCCAAAATGATGTTTATGTCCGAGGACTTGAGAGCGATTAAAGATGCTAGGAAAACAAGTCTATCGACAAGGATTTCATTTCCATGGCTTACCCTAGAGGTTTGCCACTTTGAACCAGGAGTTTGAATAACCATGGAAGTAGGCATGTCACAAAAAGTCATGTTGTGCAATCGAGCATAGCTCTCAGATATGAACGAATGGGATGCTCCAGTATCGAAAAGAACAGATGCCGGATGGCAGTTGACGAGAAGCGTACCAAGGACGACGTTAGGATCCTCATAAGCTTCCTCGGCAGAGACATAGTTGACATGACCACATGCAGTGGGGATTGGCTTGACATAATTCACCTTGCCGGTTGGCTTACCACAGCCAACGGTTTTTCCTGGCTGGTTCTGGGGACAATCACGCATGTAGTGTCCCGGTTCTCCACACTTGAAACATGTCACAGTGGTGGTGCGTGGAGCAAAGTTGGAAGGTGGTCCTCCATAGGTCTTAGCAGGTGCAAACTGTTGAGTTGGGCGAGGCGCCTCATAGGATGGCCTCGGGGTGTACTTGGGTGGCAGAGCAGTGTTAGGAACCCACACACGGCGCTTGTGAGAGCCAGAGCCGGATGAGGAACCAAAGTCTCGAGTATGCTTGCGGGTGGCCTCGAAGTCGGTCTGGCCTGTTTCAGCACTGATAGCCTTGTTTACCAACTTCTGGAAGGAAGTGCACTCGTGCAGACGTAGATCTCGGCGGAGTTCAGGGCTGAGTCCCTTGCGGAACCTCGCCTGCTTCTTAGCATCGGTGGATACTTCCTCAGGTGCATAGCGTGCCAGGTTACCAAACTCGCGACTGTAGCCATCCACAGTTAAACGGCCCTGGGTGAAATTGCAGAATTCCTCCCGCTTGCGATCCATGAGACCTTCCGGAATGTGGTGTTCACGGAATGCCTCACTGAACTCAACCCAGGTAGTGACTTGGCCAGCAGGACGCATAGCTTCAAAGTTTTCCCACCAAAGACTGGTAGGGCCCTCAAGATGGTAGGCGGCGTAGATAACCTTGTCAGCTTCGGCCACACGGGCAGAGTGTAGCTTGTGGGTAATACTACGTAGCCAGTCATCAGCATCCAGAGGTTCGGTGGAGTGATGGAACTTCGGTGGACACATCTTGATAAAATCGTGGATTGACACCACGTCATTCCTCTGACGGAACCCAGTGTTCTGCTCTATGCGTTCCAGCAGACGGTTGGTCTCTCTCTTGTTCCGTTCTGCTTCAAGCATAACTTCCGCCAAGGAGGGTGGCTGGGGCAGATTCCCATCTCTAGCCCCACTAGCCTCACCCTGCTCCTGAGCAGCAGGAGTGTTGCGAGTGTTGACCATCCTAGGAAAACAAAACAACGGTTTAGACAAGGATGGCAAAAATTTGACATAGAAGTGCAGAATGTAATGGATGACACGGAATGCAAGGATGTTCATCCGTACGACATGGTAATATAGAAACTGCTATATATACACCAGTGGTCATACACACCATACATAGTTTAGTACAAGCCAAGGCTAAAGTACAACTGCGGTGAAAGACGATACATCCCATCAGAGGCATTCCAAGCTCCTATACATTATTTAACTACACCTCCGGAATTCAGTACACACTAAGTCATATTCCACAAGACGCGCAGGACTGTGGAAATACAACTACTACAATACTACTACAACCACGGCCTAGCTCAGACATTCGCGTAGTAATCCTCGTAAAGATTACCACCGTAGCCTGGAAGTGGAACAGATGGATCTTGGAACTCGCGAGCACTCGAAGGCTGTGGACCATAGGGGCACGGGTGTGGTCTCGGTCCTGATGCTGGTGGTAACCGACGCCCACGTGGAGGTGTAATACCCCCAACGTCACGCCAATGCATGCGATCAGGCAGACGAGTCCGCACGGGGTACAAATCCCGCATGTCCAGATTTCTGGCGTGCACAGCAGGTGCAAGCCGTGTCAAAGTAGTCCAGTGGGCGGCTCGAGTGTTATACAGCTCCATTCGGAGGGCACGGACCTCACGGTCCCTATCCTCCAACATCTGAACAGTAGTCTGAAGCAGTGGCTCTTCATGAGCAGCATCAGTATACAAACCAGTGTAGTAGCCTTCCTCTCCGGGAAGTGAGGCTGGCATGTAACAAAACTCAGTGTTCAGCAACAGGGCATGCCTAGCACGGAGAATGGTCATCATCGAATAAGCGGCATCCTGCACTGCCATCTCGATGGTAATCCCAAGTCCATAAGACCAATGGATGGGATCATTAGCTCCGGGATATGGGGGGTATATCCGGACTGTGCAGAAATACTGACTCTGATTAAAATCCCGGTACTGTTCCTACACAGTGTATTCAGGATACCAGCGATAACCGGTCTCAGTCAGCACACAGACTAGCATGGCCGTGTGACCGGGCACATTAATGTACCGAGTCAAACGAACCACTTGGTGAGGGATGCGGCCAGACATCTGAAACACGAAATAATGCAAAGGCATTAGTGTTTCTGGAAGAAATCGGGCTGCATAACAACTGTAAATGCTCAAACAAAGATTTGAGACATCATACAAATGATAGCATAGCCACTCAACAATCCATATCAAGGTTCCGGTCCAACAATCATCATACTAAAAAGGATAGAAACTGAACTGAGGCTTGAAACCAACAATCCTAAGAGTCTACGGATTAGTAACACATGAACCTAGTAAGGATAAGAGGCCTAGTCCTAAATCCCCGTAGAAAGAATAGACTGACTCAGATCAGAAGGGCATAAGGTAAAGGAGTAAAAAGAGCCTTACGTTCCCTTCCACAATCAATTCCCCTACATATAACTAAGAATTTTTCTAGACTCAACATCGACCAGTTTGGCTTGAGAAACCTACAGGCAGTCCAGCTCTGATGCCAACGCTGTCAGGACCCCGATCCTAAGTCACACCGATCTAGCTGTAACACGTCATATCACTTTGCGGCCTCATGCATGGTAACCCCACGGGTGCCACCTTACCTGGCCCAGGACCGTTTGCGCATTTTGGCACACGTATATGACAGTGTCGCTAGCATCCATATGACAGAGAACCCGGGCCGACATGGCTAGTTATAAACCAAAAGTGGCACTAAATTACAGAGACAGGCATCCATGACCCAGCAACGAACGTGTCGGTCATCAACGTATGAACCCAAGTCGTAGCAAGCTACATGGACTTAAAGGAACAACGCGTGACATTTCCCCTAAGGGACAGACACAGGAACGAAGAAGGACACATGCCGGCCAGCCTACGTGTTCCGAGCAGTAGCAAGCTACCAAGGCTCATTGGAGACACTAGGAGGCATTTCCCTGTAAGATAGGCTACCAAAGGAAAACAACTAGGTGTCGGATCCCACACATACCAAGCATTTCAATCATACACGCAATATGCTCAATATGTGCAAATACAACATTGCATCACAACAGAACTCTATGACTCAAAGTACTTTATTTAAAAGGCTCCAAGAGCCATACATAACATATCCATACAGGTAGGGGTCACATGACCCAACACTCAAGTCATACAGTCATACAAACACAAGCGGAAGCTACATGTCTGAGTACAGACAACTTAGAAAATAAAACAGGCTTGGTGTAGCCTGACTATCTACAAGGCCCTTCACAAGCTCCAGATCTCCGTCTGGGTGTCAAGCTACTCGTCGACGTCATCGTCTATGTAGAACCCATCAGCAGGGGCAGGGTTCTCCTCTGCAACAGTTATTAAGAAAACATGAGTACAAAGGTACTCAGCAAGTCTTACCACAGAACCTATCATACATGCAACTTTATCAAAGGGGGTAGTGGAGTTCATAGCAGAATGCCAGCTTTGACCTTGGCTAACCTATACTACAACTCTCAACAGATTGCAAGATGTTATTACGAACACGAGTCCACTACTCACCACATCAATACACTACCGAGGATCCTCTTCCATCATCCTACGGAAGGGCCATCCACGGCACTCACACTTATCTTGAGGCTTTTAGTAGTATCCATCAACTTGTCTATGAACTGTAAGAGCAACCAAGTAGTTCGTACCGCGAACAACGGCTATTCGAATAGTTTGATAACCCTGCAGGGGTGTACCTCCTCACACACGCTTTCACCACTTATCGCAGTTTACTCGGCGTGTACTCGACAACCTTCAAGCGGAAGCCCAGCGGGGGTGTCGGCCATGACCTGACTAACTACTCAAGTCCCTCGTCCAGGTTTATCGCCTATTTGGGTTCCATCCATGGGGAGATCCGGCCGGGGTGTCGCTCACGGCCCCAAACGATGTGTACAGGGTTCCCGAGTTACCAAACGGGCAACCGGTACACCGTGCCACATACCTGTTGCATCACAACCCACCCCGAGGGTCAGCGTTGTGCACGACCTCCAGTAAGCTATAAACACCAGAAACTAGTTGCAACTCCTGGACAGAGATCAAGGGTAATTAATAAGCCGAGAGGGTCAATTAAGGATCCCAATGTGTGGTAGTAGCTGTAACTTGAACCACACATACAGATCTCGGGTCCTATGGACGATTCCAATGAAACAACCCACCATGTACTCCTACATGGCCTTTCATCGATACCTTTACCAAGCGTATTCCACACTCCCTTCTCTTTATCGGTATGATCATTTCACTCTGATCCATCACCCAGATGAACCAGACCAGACACAACTCTAAGCATAGCAGGCAACATAAACAAATAGCATGGTGGATCACACATCACATGGCTCAATCAACTCCTACACATGCTAGTGGGTTTCAACTATTTACTGTGGCAATGACAGGTCATGCAAGGGAATAGGGTTCAACTACCGCAGCAAGTAGCAGTTCACACGTTGTTGCCTTAATGCAGTAAAAGAGAGCAGGAGCGAGAAGATTGGGTTTGTATCGGAATGATCAATGATTGCTTGCCTAGCAGGGTAGTTGTCGGGTATTGCTCTTCAACTGGATACGCAGCAGTATCCTCGGGAGCAGGACCTAACACAGAGAATACCGGCGATACAATTATTAACAAACAAATGCAACAATATGATGCATGCTCACGACATGGCAAGATGCATGTGTGTTGGCTAATGCAACTAAAACCAGAAGGGTTTGAGCTTATTTGAATCAAAGATTCAAATTGAAGTTCAAACTATTATTTAAATAAGTGCATTATCATGTTTTTGATGTATACAGCAAGTTAACTTGTTCAAACATGCATGAAACCAGTGCCATTGGAAAGATTGGATTTTTCTGATCATTTTTCATATATAAATCTTTTCCATCTGAGCTATGGTTGATTTTATATGATTTTTAAAAGTTTTGGGTATTTTCTGGAATTTCCTGAATTATTTTCAAATCTAAAAATCCCAGAAAAACCTTTACTGCGTCAGCATGACATCATGCTGACGTCAGGCAGTCAACAGGGCCGGTCCAAGTCAAACCTGACCGGTGGGTCCCTCATGTCAGTGTCTCAGGAGCTAATTCCGGTCATAACCAGGGTTGACTGGGTTTGACTAAACAAAGGGGGCCCACTGTCAGTGACTGTGGTGGTTAATCTAATTACAGTTAGCTCCTAAACAACAGGCCACGTCAGCCCGCCGGAGTTTGGCCGGCGGCGACCATTTCACACGGCGGTGACTCGTCGGAATCCTTGTTCTGGCAACCATTTGCCGCGCGGATGGGCTCTGTGTGCTCCTGGTGATGCACCGCATCCAACGGTGCCACTGGTTGGACGAAAGGTCGCCGGAGTTGACGGCGACGAGCTCGTCCGCGGCGGTGCTCGCACGGAGTTGGCCGGGATGGTGTTGTGGTGCACGGTAGGAGGAGTTAAAGCTGGCGTTAGCTTGCTGGTGATCTACTGATCCTAATGGCGTGCTCAGCCACGAGGCACGGTGCCTGTGGCCACGGCGGCGAGTTGGCCGGCGGCGGTGATCTTCGGTCAGCAAAGGGGGCGGCGGCTACAAGGCATAAACGGGCCCGTGGAGAGGGGGGTTCGAAGCGTGAGCTCACAGCGGTCGCAGAGGGCGTCGAAGCGAGCTCGGGAAAGGTCGGACGGCGGCGTACGGGCGGCTGCGATCTCCGGTGCCGAAGGTTGAAGACGACAGCGGGGAGGGCGTTGCGGGGCTTCTGGCGTCGTGTGCGTCGGTGGGGAGCTTCGGGACGATGCGGCGGAGCTAGTGGTGCGTCGGGGAGGCGAGGGAGTGGCGTAGGGCGCGGTGGCAGCGATCGACGGCGACGAGCTCGCTCGGGGGAGCTCGGCGGAGGGGAGAGAGGAGGGGGGAAGACACGGGGAAGAGGGGAAACGGTCGAGGGGTCTGCATGGCGTCGTCCTAGTCCATCCAGAGGGTCGAGGGGCCAGCCAGGCAGGCAGGAGGTGGCCGGCGCGTCGGCGGCGCTCGCCACCGAGCTGCTTCGTGCGCTGGCGCGACGAAGAAGACGGGGATGCCCCTGGTGGGCTGGGCCGTCTGGGCCAGCAGGTAAGTGGGCTCAGGTAAAACTGCTTCTTCCTATTTTTTTTCTCTTATTTACTTTTCTGTTTCATTTCTTTTGCAACTTTGTTCAATTAATAAAAATGCCAAAACATTTTTATAACTCATGAAACTTGTCATGCCCACTGTATATAATATGAACAGTAGGAAACATTATAGTTCATGATTATTTGAGCATTTAAAATATTTTTCAGTATTTAAATGCCCAAATACAAATACCATATGATTTAATCCAAAGCCCTAGAGTGTCCTAGAAAATTGTGCACCATTTTTGGCAGAGGTTTAAGACCAAGGCAGAAATGATGAACATTTTTGAAGGGCATTTTGGGTACATTGGAAAATATTTTATCAAACCCTAGTTGTTAGGAGACGGGTGTTGGGGTTTCTGCTAATCCCATTTCCAGTTTCTTTGAAAAGTAAACATGATGCACACTCTAGCTAGGTCCTAATGCAAATGCTAACTAGGGATGTGACATGGGGTGCGCCTCTCGAGGGCTCTGCCGGCTGCCGAGAATCCGGCCGATAGGTAGGGCCTGCCGCCTGCGGGCCATGCCGATTGCCTTTCACTATAGCGCCGTCCTTGCTGGTGAGGGCGGCGTCATGTGTCGCATGGCTACAATCCCGTGCCATGCGGGTAGGTGGCCTCTTGGTCAGCGTGCACTGTAGCCATGCTCTCCTGGGATTCGAGGGCAGCAGGTGACACTGTTTCCATGCTATGTCTTGTCATAGTAGGTGAGTGCGTACTCGTAGGAGGAGGGGGCGGCTGCTAGTAGCCAGTCCACCCATTAAGCCGCCTGCTAGGACCGCGCCGCCTCCTGGAAGCCGGCCGCTTGCCCAGTCAGCCTGAGGGGCTTTGCTAGCCCCGATCTCTTGAAATATCCTTGGGTGCAGATGAGGCTACCCGGGGTACATAACCACAACAGTAGTCCCCGAAGCTGGTGTGGTGTCACGGCTCGAAGCCGGGGTGCCTCAGCAGTTTCCTCCTCTAGGAGATCTGATGCCCTTGTTCGTCCGGCTGGTGGAAGCCGTGTGCCAGGAGCCGGCCGTCGAAACGCCATGGCGGGAACCTAGTGGTATGCCACTGGTTTGCGCGCCGGCCTCCCACTGTCCGCTCAACACGCCTCGACAGCTAGTCGCCCCGGCCTGCCAGCCCACGTGCGCGACGGGAGATCGCCCTCGGCCCAGGCCCACCGTTGCACGATCTCGGTGAGCGCGCGGATCCGTTGCGGCCGAGGCAAACGATTGCCCTTTTGCGGCGCATTAACTTCACGTCGTAAAGGGCGCGAAAAAGGGGGGCGTGTGGGACGTGGGAGCAGTTAATCCCACACCCTCCCAAGCATTGCCGCGGCTGAGCCACTCGCCATATAAGTAGAGGGGAGGGGGTGGTGCTGACGCACATGCGCCCGTTCCCACTCACTCTTTTTCTTCCTTGCCTCTTTCTTGCTCTCTTTCTCGCTCTCGTGCCGCTGCCGCGCCGCCACACCGCGCCCCTCCATAGCACCGCCGCGACCTCACCATAGCTTTGTTATGCCGAGACGCCGCTGGGCCATCGCGTGAGATGGTGCGAGGCGATTGGGACGGCTCCAATGCCGACGAGGGCCACATCGAGTTCCTCCGCACGACGTAGAGGTTGCGACCGAAGCGCTTGTGGAGGCATGCATCCCTGACAAGCGGGAGATCTCGCCATCGTCGAGGGCCGGTGAGTTCGTCGTCTTTTGCAGCCACTTCCTCCGAGGATTCAGCCTGCCAATGAGCGGCTTCCTACGGAGTTTCCTTGATTTATACTCTCTTCAACCGCATCACCTCACCCCCAACACCATAGTCCTTATCTCCGCCTTCGTAACCCTATGCGAGGGATACTTAGGCGTCCTGCCCACATAATCTTGTGGGACCCGGGCCAAGAGTGAGGCGGCTAAGTGCGGCTCTTGCATTCCGGTGCCGCGCAGCGGCTCCGGGAGCGATTTCTGGTCATTAAGCTGATGGAGTCGGCGAAGTTGTGGCAGAAGTTGTACTTCTATGTCCGCAACCTCTCGACCCAAGACTACATCAATCTGCCCGCCTTCGCAGTCGGCCCGCCTGCTGGGCTGTGAGACAACTAGGGGCAGCAACGAAACTATTGCAGCCATCATCAAGAACATCTTGGAACAGGTCAAGGTGATGACAATCGTGGAGGGCCTCAAGCCGGCTGATCATGGAGGGCCTCAAGCCGGCCTATCTATTGGCCGCCTTCGTCTACCGCCGGGTGTCGCCTCTCCAAGTTCGGCCGCATCGGATCTGCGACATGAACCGCCTCCGGGATCCATGCAGGATGTCGACCAAGGAGCTGCCGACTGTCGAGGTGGTCCGCCATGTCAAGTTCTTCTCCGACAACAAGCTCAGCGACACCGACTAGAGCTTTGGCAAGATGCCATACAGCCGCACCGACCCACCACCGCCGGTTAGTATCTAGTCTCAGTATTTCACTCATGCAATGCTTCTCATCCGCCCTGAACACCCGAACGCTGGGCAACATTCTCCTGATCAGGCGGTAGGCAGAGGGCAGCCTCCCGACCACCAATTCATGCCGGACCGCGAGAGGAGTGACGTGGGCGACCCCGAGGTCGAGGCGGCTGTGTTGGAGGATGGGACCGGGGACGATGCCACCTAGGGAGGCGGCGATGGAGGAGGCGGCGACGGAGGAGACAGCGACGTTCGGTCGTGGCCGGACGACGATGAAGACGGCGAGGGGAAACGCCGCCCTGAGGACGCCGGGAGGACAGGTGTCGGCTCTTCAATGGTGCGGTCATCTGCCGAGGCGCCGGCTGATGTACCCGGCACGCCTAAGCGATGGGCCAAGGGGATGTTCGGCAACCAGTAACCCAAGAAGGCCCAACAGGCGGACGCGACCAGGCGGCACGAGGCTGCGAAGACGGCCACCATCAAGGTGCCAACCCGGAGGGCCTCGAAGGAGCGCACCATGGTTTTCGGGTAAGTGTGTTGGGTATGCACTGTTAGAGTTGTCTTTTTTTTTGGTTTTTTTCTCAATTTGTTTGCTTTGCTTGGGCAGGGCCCCCATCTCCATCTCCCGAGCTCAGTCCGCCTCGCTGATTGGACCAGCAGGCGGCTCCGAGGAGACCTGGCGCGTGGACCCGGCCGCCACCCTCCGGGAGGCGACAGAGAGGAACGCGCATGAAGCGTGAGAGGCGCAGGAGGCGGAAGCGGCACAGGCGAAGGACGATGCTCAGGCCACCGTGGTTGTGCGAGCGTAGGCCCAAGCCACGGCCTATTCACAGACGCGGGCGGAGGAGGCAGCCAACAAACATGCGGAGGCTGACGCCAAGGCCGCAGAGGATCTGGCCGATGGCGAGATCCGAGAGGTCACCTTCTCTAAGCGCCCTGAGCCCATGGTGGTGGAGTCGCCACCGCCAACTGGGGCAGCCAGAGCCGACCAGGCGGCAACGGAGCTGACGGCCACCGACGCGGCGGTCATGGAGGCGGCTCAGCGGGCGCCGGTAGCTTGCGAGAGGGGCGACGACCATCGCCACGGGCCGGAGATGCCGCTTGCCACCACCGGGGCAGACACGAGCGGGCCCGAATGGTGCGCATTCCCGTGCACCAATGTCAAGAATAGGCGTCCATAGAGCTGAGGCCGGTGGAGACTGGGACCATGTGTCACAACCCTAGTTCTGGTATGCACTAGGTTAGTCTTGTTGTTTGCATCATGTTTAAATTTCAAATGAAATTGAATTGAGGACTTGTGAAACCCTCAGAAACCCTTTTTGAAAATGACCCAAATAAAAATTGCTCCAAAAAGGTCCAAGAAAATGTTCATGTGGCCCTCTGAAAATATTGGTTAGAGATAAAAATCAAACCAATAATATTAGGAGCTCATAAGTATTTATTTTGGGCATTTGGAATTAATGAAATAGTTATTTGCTTGGATATATATTTATTGTATATGTTATATATGTCCAAAATTCTGATTCTTTATTTTGAGGGGCTTGGATTAATTCCTAGGTACCTGCAAAATAAAAATGTCAGCAGAAAATAATTGATTTAGTTTAGAAACTAAATCAAAACATAATTGCAGAAATAGAAAACAGAACAAATAAAAAAAATAGGAGAGGAAGCAACTTACCTGTGCTGGCCCAGCACAGTGCGGCCTGGCCGGCCCAGCTGGCCAGCCCAGCCCACCGGGCCTCCCCTGTCGTCTTCCTCGCGCCAGTAGGCGAGGTGCGTGGCCGACGCGTGCGCACGGCGAGTGCGCCACGCCGCCAGCTGCCTGCCAGCTTCCTGGGACAGCACGACGCCTAGAATCACCTCCGCGGCGCCGCCCCGATCCCCTGGACGCCTTTCTTCCCCTCCTGCCCTCTCCCTCGTCTACTCCTCGCAGTGGCCGAGCGCCATCGCCGCCGCCGATCGCCGTTGCCGTAGCCACTGCCTTCCCCTCGCCCCTCCGACGAGCCCCCGAGCTCCGCCTCGTTGCGGTGCATCTCCAAGCCGAAGGATTCGACCCCGGACGCCCTGAGGCCTCGACCCCGAGCTCGTCTTCACCGCCGGCCGCCGTGGATCCCCCTCGCTGCCCCGACCGCTCCAGAGCCTCCCCGAGCCCGCCGTTCGTCTCGTTGCAACCGCCGTAAGCTTCTGCCCCTGCTCCCCCTCTCCGTTCTCCCTCTCGCAAGCCGTAGCTGCCGCACCACGTTCACCCGCACGCGCCGCCGCCCGCGCTCGTCGCCGGTGGTGCTCCGGTGACCTTTTGGTCCCGGGCGTCCGTCTAACACGTTCGCCGCGTCGCGTAGAAGCCGTAGGTGCTAGCGCTGCCCCGCCTAGGCCACCACAGCCACGAGCCCGAGCTCGACCGAGCTTCGGCCGCCGCCGAGCTCGTCGCCGGCGCCACTCCGGCCACTCCCCGGTCGAGCCACCACCACGGCTGGATGCGGACGAGCTCCAGCGTCCCGTAGCTGTGCTCCGCGCGCCAAGAGGTGCCCCGTAGGCGAATCCCGCAGATCGCCGCCGTGTTGGGCCTCGCCGGCGTCGAGCCGTCAGTGGGTTTGACCGCTGACCGGCGTGCTTTGACCCCCACTGCCCAGTTGACTTTTCCCCCTCTCTCACTGACCTGCGGGCCCCACCCGGCTAATTATTCAAGTTAGTGTTAATTAACTATTTAGGTTAGTCCTACAGTCACTGACTAGTGGGCCCTGCCCAGTTAGTTAGGGCTAACTAACTCAGTTAGTTTGTTGAGCCACTGACGTGTGGACCCCACACGTCAGGTTTGACCTGAGCCAGCGCTGTTGACTTGCTGACGCAAGCATGACGCAGTGCTGACGCAATAAACATTTTCTGGAATTGTTTTTGTTTAGGAAAATCCAGAAAATTGTTTAAACTTCAAAAAATCACAGAAATTCAACCGTAGCTCAGAATGAAATAATTTATATATGAAAAATTATCAGAAAAATTCAATCTATCCATATGTACCATTTTCATGCATGACAAATGAAGTTAAACCTACTGTTTATATGAAAACACATAATTTGCATTTAAAAATACTTATTTTAGAGTTGCATTTGAACCCTTGGTTCAAATGGAGTTCAACCAATTAAAATGCTAGTTGCATTAGCTCAACAACATCATATCTTCATGCCATATTCATGCATCATATTGTTGCATATGCTTGTGTTTGATTGCCGGCACCGTTCTTCTCAATAGGTCCAGCTCCTGAGACCGATCCAGAGTACTTGTCAGAGGAGCAGTGCTCTGCACGTTGTTTTACCAGGCAAGCAAACCCCCTTGTTCATTCCGATACAACCCCTCTCTCGCTCCTGCTCCCTGTTATTGCATTAGGACAACAACGACTTCAACTGCTACTTTATGCTGCGGTAGTTGAACCCATTCCTCTGCATGACCTGTCATTCCACAGTAAATAGTTGAAACCCACTAGCATGTGTAGGAGTTGATTGAAGCCATGTTGTGATCTTACCATGCCTTGCTTGTTATTGCTTAGAGTGTGTCAGGTCTGATTCATCGGGAATGAATTGGAGTGCAATGATATGTTCTGATGCTGAGGGTTAAGTGTGTGAACACGATTTGGTAAAGGTAGTGGTGAGAGGCCATGTAGGAGTACATGGTGGGTTGTCTCACTGGAACCGTCCCTAAGAACTGAGTTCTGTGTATGTTGTCCAATGACCAGCTACTACCACGCATTGGAATGCTTAAGTGCCCCTCTCGACTTATTAACCGACTTGGTCTCTGTCCAGGAGTTGCAACTAGTTTATGGTGTTTGTAGGTAGTGTTAGTAGTCTACCAAGTGGCACTCGGCCAGTGGGCTTGGGACAGACTAGGCACCGTGGCACGGTGTACCAAGCATAGATCCACTCGGCGAGGTGGGCTTGGGAACCCTGCGCACATCATTTGGGGCCGTGAACGACACCCCGGCCGGATCTCCTTACGGATGGAACCCGAATAGGCGATAAACCCGGACTAGAGTCTTGTGTGGTTAGTCAGGTCGTGGCCGACACCCTCGCTAGGCTTCCGCTTGAAGGTTGCCAAGATACACGAGATGTACATGGCGGTAAGTGGCGAGAGCGTGTGTGAAGCAGTACACCCCTGCAGGGTTAACATGATCTATTCGAATAGCCGGGTCCACGGTTATGGACTTCTTGGATGCTTACGTGGTACATAGACAACTTGACGTGGATACTCTAAAATACTCAAGACAAGTGTGAGTGCTATGGATGGCCTCCTCGTAGGGAGACGGAGATGAATCCATAGTGGTGTATTGTGTGGTGCTTAGTGGACTCGTGTGCGCCACCTCAAAAGAGTTACCAGCAATCGTAGAATAGGATAGCCACTGAGTCAAAGCTGGCTTGCTGCAACTAAACCCCATTTTGCCATCTTGATACAAGTGCATGTATGATAGGATCTGATGTAAGTCTTGCTGAGTACCTTTGTACTCATGTTTGCTTAATTTATGTTTTGCAGATGAGATTGATGTCTCACTAGTAGTTTCGCTTGGACTTCGACAAGTAGCTTGTTACCTCAGCTACGATCTTGGACGAGTGTTGTAGTTAGTCAGGCTCTTCAGCCTTTTTCATTTGTAGATGTCTGTACTCAGACATGTTGTGCTTCCGCTTGTTGCTTGTATGCTCTGAATGTTGGGCCATGAGACCCATGTTTGTAATATTTGGTTTCTCGGAGCCTAATGGATAAATACTTTGTTTATTAGAGTCTTGTTGTGATGCCATGTTGTATTTGCACATATTGAGCATATTGTGTGTATGTTATTGAAATGCTTGGTATGTGTGGGATCCGACACCTAGTTGTTACCCTTGGTAGCCTATCTTACAGGGAAATGTCTCCTAGTGCTTCCACTGAGCCTTGGTAGCTTGCTGCTGCTCCGGAACACTTAGGCTGACCGGCATGTGTCCTTCTTCGTTCCTATGTCTGTCCCTTAGGGGAAATGTCACGCGATGTTCCTTTAAGTGCTTGTAGCTTGCTACGACTTGGGTTCATACATTGATGACCGACACGTTCGTTGCTGGGTCATGAATGCCTGTCTCTGTAATTTAGTGCCACTTTTGGTTTATAACTGGTCATGTCGGCCCGGGTTCTCTGTCATACGGATGCTAGCGACACTATCATATAAGTGAACCAAAATGCGCAAACGGTCCCGGGCCAGGTAAGGTGGCACCCGTGGGGATACCGTGCGTGAGGCCGCAAAGTGATATGGTGTGTTACATGCTAGACCGGTGTGACTTAGGATCGGGGTCCCGACAGCGTTGGTATCAGAGCCTGACTGCCTGTAGGATTACCAAGCCCAAAATGGTCGAAGTTGAGTCTAGAAATTCTTTAGTTATATAAGGGAATTGATTGTGGAAGGGAACGTAAGGCTCTTTTTACTCCTTATACCTCATGTCTTCTGATCTGAGTCATCCTACCTTTCCTACGGGGTTAAGGAACTAGGCTTTCTCTTCCGTCTATCAGGATCATGAGTTACTACTCCGTAGTCCCTTAGGATTGGTTGATCAGAGTCCTACTTCTGTTTTCAAGCTCTTCCAGTATAGTTTGTTTAGTACTATCACAGAACCTTGAGTGATGATGTTGAGATGTTGAACTACCCCCTTTGTTAGCAGGATGTCTCATTCTGAGCATTTTACTGCCGTTATGCTGCCGGAATTATCCTAGTAGTTCGAGAGATACTAATTTCTTGTTCTACCTTATGCATCCTATAGTTGTTGATGTTTCCGTCTTCGGTTTCGCTTCTCAGGATGTCTTCAGTTAAGCGAAGCTCAGCTGCTCGTAGGCAGAACCACGAAGGTGGTAGGGATGAGGAGGATCCTCCCGACTAGCCTTCGTTGGCAGAGTTAATGTTAGAGATGGAGAGAAACAAGCGTGAGTCTAACCGTTTGTTGGCACGTATTGAGGAGAACACCGCACATCAGTGCAAGGAATCAGCAACCATCCATGACTTCATTCGTCTGAAACCACCCACCTTCCATCATCCCATTGAGCCACTCAATGCAGATGACTGGCTACGTAGTATCACTCACAAGCTGCGTTCTGCGAACGTAGCTGAAGATGACAAGGTCATCTATGCCACTTATCACCTGGAAGGTCCTGCTAGTCTTTGGTGGCAGAACTATGAGGCCATGATTCCAGCTGGCCAGATTCCTACCTGGAGAGATTTCACCGAGGCTTTTCGTGAGCATCATATCCCTCAAGCCCTTATCGATCGTAAGAGAGAAGAGTTCTGTAGTCTTACACAGGCTAAGATGGTTGTTGATGCTTATAGTCGAGAGTTTGAGAACCTCGCCCGCTATGCTACAGAGGAAGTGTCCACGGAGGCCAAGAAGCAGGCTAGGTTCCGGTAGGGTCTCAACCCCAAACTGCGTCATGATCTCCACTTGCATCATTGCAACACATTCCATGCTCTTGTGAACAAAGCCATCAATGCAGAGACAGCTCAGCTCACTTACGATAAGTCTCGTAAGCACACCCTTGATTTGGGATCTTCCTCCGGTTCTAGTTCTCAGAAGCGCTGGATTTGGGTTCCGAACTCTGTTCTTCCACCCACTTATCCTCCGAGGCCATCTCGTGTGGTACCTCTTCCAGTGCAGCAGTATGCTCCACCCAGGTCTATTGATGGACCGTTTGCCAATGCGGGTCCACGTCCTACCTCCAGGATTTGCTACAAGTGCGGAGAACCGGGACACATTGCCCGTATTTGCACTCAGACCCGTGTTGCTCCATCCCAGTCCGAAAAATCTGTTAGACGTGATAAATCATCACGCAAGATGATCAGTGTTAAGTCAGCTCCCACCGAACATGGACGTGTGCATCACGTCTCAGCCAAAGACGCTCATGATGATCCAGATATCGTTCTTGGTACACTCCTTGTCAATTGTCATCCGACATCGGTTCTATTCGATACTGGAGCATCTCATTCCTTCATTTCCGAAAGTTATGCCCGCTTGCACGACATGTCATTTTGTGATATGCCCTCCCCACTACTCATTCAAACTCCTGGATCCAAATGGCAAACTTCTAGTGTAAGCCATGGTAATGAAATCCTTGTCGACAGACTTGTATTCCTTGCATCACTTGTAGCCCTCAAGTCTTCAGATATTAATATCATCTTGGGTATGGACTGGATGACAGCTCATCATGCCAAGATTGATTGCTTCACTAGGTCTGTTCAGCTTACACATCCATCTGGTAAGATAGTCACTGTCACCACTAGAGTTGCAAAGCGTCAACTCTATTCTCTTAATGCCAGCCCTCTTCCAGATCTTGAAAATGTTCCGGTAGTCCGTGACTTTCCGGATGTCTTTCCGGAGGAACTGCCAGGTGTTCCACCCGATCGAGATGTAGAGTTTGTTATAGAGCTTATCCGAGGAACCGCTCCAATCTCTAGGAGACCTTATAAGATGGCACCCTTAGAACTAGCTGAGCTTAAGAAACAACTTGATGAGTCCTTGCAAAAGGGTTTCATCCGTCCTAGTTCTTTTCCCTGGGCTTGTCCCGTCCTCTTCGTCAAAAAGAAGGATGGTACGGATCGGATGGTTGTAGATTATCGTCCCGTTAATTTGGTCACGGTAAAGAACATGTATCCGCTTCCCAGGATCAATGACCTGTATGATCAGCTCGCTGGATCCTCAGTCTTCTCCAAGATGGATTTGAGGTTAGGATACCATCAAATCAAGATTAGAAATGGGGACATCCCCAAGACGGCTTTCGTCACTCGTTATGGTCAGTACGAGTACAGCGTCATGTCCTTCGGTCTAACAAATGCTCCAGCCACCTTCTCCCGCTTGATGAACTCGATCTTCATGGAGTATTTAGATAAGTTCGTCGTGGTTTATCTTGATGATATTCTTATTTACTCGAAGAACGAGGAAGAGCATGCCGAACATCTTAGACTTGTTCTAGAAAAAACTCAAAGAGCACCGCCTTTATGCCAAGTTCTCCAAGTGCGAAATTTGGTTGCCAGAAGTGACCTATCTCGGCCATGTAATCTCTGGTAAGGGCATTGCTGTCAACCCCGAGAGAGTTCAGGCCGTCCTTGATTGGACTCCACCTGAAACAGTTAAACAAGTTAGGAGTTTCCTTGGTCTAGCCATTTATTGTCGCCGCTTTGTTGAGAACTTCTCTAAAGTGGCCAAACCTCTCACGGAACTTCTTAAGAAAGATTAAAAGTTTGAGTGGTCCCCACAGTGTGAGCACAGTTTTCAGGAACTGAAAAGACGCCTGACTTCTGCTCCCATACTTGTGCCACCGGATTTCACTAAGGACTTTGTTATCTACTGTGATGCCTCACGACAGGGACTAGGTTGCATTCTTATGCAGGATCGTCATGTGATTGCCTATGCATCTCGACAGTTGCATCCACATGAGGAGAATTATCCTACACATGATCTAGAGCTTGCAGCCGTAGTCTATGCACTTAAGACCTGGCGGCATTACCTCCTTGGTAATCGTCGCGAGATCTACACCGATCACCAGAGTCTCAAGTATATCTTCACCCAACAAGATTTGAACCTTAGGCAGATACGTTGGTTGGAGTTGATCTCAGATTACGATTTAGGAATTACCAACACCCCATGCAAGGGAAATGTCATGGCTGATGCGCTAAGTCGTAAGTCCTATTGCAACAATCTCATGTTGCAGCAGGGCCAACCACTTCTCCATGAGGAATTATGTAAGCTTAACCTTCACATCGCTCCTCACGGATTCCTTTCTACCTTGGTGGCGAAACCTACCCTTGAGGATCAGATCATTTCTGACCAAAAGTTTGATAGGGGTGTTATCCGCATCAAGAGAAACATTAAAAAGGGAGTTGGTGGATGTTTCTCTATGGATGATCGAGGTGTTATTTTCTTTGAGAATCGTCTGGTGGTTCCCAAGAGTCAACATCCGCGACAACTGATTCTTAAGGAGGCTCATGAATCTCCTCTCACGATTCATCCCGGTAGTACTAAGATGTATCAGGACCTACGCCAGAGGTTCTGGTGGACTAGGATGAAGAGAGAAATTGCTGAGTTCATTGCTAAATGTGATGTTTGTCGTCGCGTTAAGGCAGAACATCAAAGACCTGCTGGCACCCTTCAGCCTCTAGCTATTCCTAAGTGGAAATGGGATAAAGTTGGTATGGACTTCATCACCGGCTTTCCCAGGACCAAGAGAGGGAATAATGCTATCTTCGTAGTCATTGATCGTCTCTCCAAAGTGGCTCACTTCCTACCTGTTCGAGAGAGTATCACTGCTAGTCAGCTTGCTAACTTGTATATTTCTCGAATAGTGTCACTTCATGGTGTCCCACTAGAGATCAATTCAGACCGGGGTAGTCTTTTCACTTCTCATTTCTGGGAGAGTTTCCAGACTGCCATGGGCACCCATCTTTCCTTCAGTACCACTTTCCACCCTCAGTCAAGTGGTCAAGTGGAACAGGTTAACCAAATTCTCGAAGACATGCTTAGAGCTTGCGTTATCTCATTTGGTATGGATTGGGAGAAATGTCTTCCTTTCGCTGAGTTTTCTTATAACAATGGCTATCAATCCAGTCTCAAGCAAGCTCCTTTTGAGATTCTTTATGGACGAAGATGTCGAACACCTTTGAACTGGTCAGAAACCGATGAAAGACAATTCTTTGGACCGGATATGATCCAGGAAGCAGAAGAGCAAGTTCGCATCATTCGTGAGAATTTGAAATCAGCCCAGTCTCGTCAAAAGAGCCAGTATGATTGTCATCATAAGGAAGTGGCGTATGAGGTTGGCGACAAAGTTTATCTTTGGGTTACTCCTTTGAAGGGTACCCATCGTTTCGGTATCAAGGGAAAGTTGGCTCCTCGTTACATTGGTCCTTTTCGCATTCTTGCTAAACGAGGAGAGGTTGCCTACCAATTGGAACTACCCCCACATTTTTCTCGAGTTCATGATGTCTTCCACGTCTCTCAACTCAGGCGTTGCTTCTTGGATCCCATCCGCGGAGTGGACCACGAAACGCTTGTTCTCCAAGATAACCTCACATATCGAGAGTATCCCGTTCACATTCTGGATCAAGCAGAGCGTGTCACTCGACGTCATAACATCAAGTTTCTCAAGGTTCAGTGGTCTCATCATTCCGAGAGAGAAGCTACTTGGGAGCGAGAAGATCGTCTCCGACTGGAGTACCCCACCTTCTTTCCGCCTACTCCTAAATCTCGGGACGAGATTCTTTCGAGTGGAGGCGAGTTGTCACAACCCTAGTTCTGGTATGCACTAGGTTAGTCTTGTTGTTTGCATCATGTTTAAATTTCAAATGAAATTGAATTGAGGACTTGTGAAACCCTCAGAAACCCTTTTTGAAAATGACCCAAATAAAAATTGCTCCAAAAAGGTCCAAGAAATGTTCATGTGGCCCTCTGAAAATATTGGTTAGAGATAAAAATCAAACCAATATTATTAGGAGCTCATAAATATTTATTTTGGGCATTTGGAATTAATGCAATAGTTATTTGCTTGGATATATATTTATTGTATATGTTATATATGTCCAAAATTCTGATTCTTTATTTTGAGGGGCTTGGATTAATTCCTAGGTCCCTGCAAAATAAAAATGTCTGAAGAAAATAATTGATTTAGTTTAGAAACTAAATCAAAACATAATTGCAGAAATAGAAAAAAGAACAAATAAAAAAAAGGAGAGGAAGCAACTTACCTGTGCTGGCCCAGCACAGTGCGGCCTGGCCGGCCCAGCTGGCCAGCCCAGCCCACCGGGCCTCCCCTGTCGTCTTCCTCGCGCCAGTAGGCGAGGCGCGTGGCCGACGCGCGCGCACTGTGAGTGCGCCACGCCGCCAGCTGCCTGCCGGCTTCCTGGGACAGCACGACGCCTAGAATCACCTCCGTGGCGCCGCCCCGATCCCCTGGACGCCTTTCTTCCCCTCCTGCCCTCTCCCTCGTCTGCTCCTCGCAGTGGCCGAGCGCCGTCGCCGCCGCCGATCGCCGTTGCCGTAGCCACTGCCTTCCCCTCGCCCCTCCGACGAGCCCCCGAGCTCCGCCTCGTTGCGGTGCATCTCCAAGCCGAAGGATTCGACCCCGGACGCCCTGAGGCCTCGACCTCGAGCTCGTCTTCACCGCCGGCCGCCGTGGATCCCCCTCGCTGCCCCGACCGCTCCAGAGCCTCCCCGAGCCCGCCGTTCGTCTCGTTGCAACTGCCGTAAGCTTCTGCCCCTGCTCCCCCTCTCCGTTCTCCCTCTCGCAAGCCGTAGCTGCCGCACCACGTTCACCCGCACGCGCCACCGCCCGCGCTCGTCGCCGGTGGTGCTCCGGTGACCTTTTGGTCCCGGGCGTGCGTCTAACACATTCGCCGCGTCGCGTAGAAGCCGTAGGTGCTAGCGCTGCCCCGCCTAGGCCACCACAGCCACGAGCCCGAGCTCGGCCGAGCTTTGGCCGCCGCCGAGCTCATCGCCGGCGCCACTCCCGCCACTCCCCAGCCGAGCCACCACCACGGCTGGATGCGGACAAGCTCCAGCGTCCGGTAGCTGTGCTCCGCGCGCCAAGAGGTGCCCCGTAGGCGAATCTCGCAGATCGCCGCCGTGTTGGGCCTCGCCGGCGTCGAGCCGCCGGTGGGTTTGACCGCTGACCGGCGTGCTTTGACCCCCACTGCCCAGTTGACTTTTCCCCCTCTCTCACTGACCTACGGGCCCCGCCCGGCTAATTATTCCAGTTAGTGTTAATTAACTATTTAGGTTAGTCCTACAGTCACTGACTAGTGGGCCCTGCCCAGTTAGTTAGGGCTAACTAACTCAGTTAGTTTGCTGAGCCACTGACGTGTGGACCCCACACGTCAGGTTTGACCTGAGCCAGCGCTGTTGACTTGCTGACGCAAGCATGACGCAGTGCTGACGCAATAAACATTTTTTGGAATTGTTTTTGTTTAGGAAAATCCAGAAAATTGTTTAAACTTCGAAAAATCACAGAAATTCAACCGTAGCTCAGAATGAAATAATTTATATATGAAAAATTATCAGAAAAATTCAATCTATCCATCTGTACCATTTTCATGCATGACAAATGAAGTTAAACCTACTGTTTATATGAAAACACATAATTGGCATTTAAAAATACTTATTTTAGAGTTTCATTTGAACCCTTGGTTCAAATGGAGTTCAACCAATTAAAATGCTAGTTGCATTAGCTCAACAACAACATATCTTCATGCCATATTCATGCATCATATTGTTGCATATGCTTGTGTTTGATTGTAGGCACCATTCTTCTCAATAGGTCCAGCTCCGGAGACCGATCCAGAGTACCTGTCAGAGGAGCAGTGCTCTGCACGTTGTTTTACCAGGCAAGCAAACCCCCTTGTTCATTCCAATACAACCCCTCTCTCGCTCCTGCTCCCTGTTATTGCATTAGGACAACAACGACTTCAACTGCTACTTTATGCTGCGGTAGTTGAACCCATTCCTCTGCATGACCTGTCATTCCACAGTAAATAGTTGAAACCCACTAGCATGTGTAGGAGTTGATTGAAGCCATGTTGTGATCTTACCATGCCTTGCTTGTTATTGCTTAGAGTGTGTCAGGTCTGATTCATCGGGAATGAATTAGAGTCCAATGATATGTTCCGATGCTGAGGGTTAAGTGTGTGAACACGATTTGGTAAAGGTAGTGGTGAGAGGCCATGTAGGAGTACATGGTGGGTTGTCTCACTGGAACCGTCCCTAAGAACTGAGTTCTGTGTATGTTGTCCAATGACCAGCTACTACCACGCATTGGAATGCTTAAGTGCCCCTCTCGACTTATTAACCGACTTGGTCTCTGTCCAGGAGTTGCAACTAGTTTCTGGTGTTTGTAGGTAGTGTTAGTAGTCTACCAAGTGGCACTCGGCCAGTGGGCTTGGGACAGACTAGGCACCGTGGCACGGTGTACCAAGCGTAGATCCACTCGGCAAGGTGGGCTTGGGAACCCTGCGTACATCATTTGGGGCCGTGAGCGACACCCCGGCCGGATCTCCTTACGGATGGAACCCGAATAGGCGATAAACCTGGACTAGAGTCTTGTGTGGTTAGTCAGGTCGTGGCCGACACACTCGCCAGGCTTCCGCTTGAAGGTTGCCGAGATACACAAGATGTACATGGCGGTAAGTGGCGAGAGTGTGTGTGAAGCGGTACACCCCTGCAGGGTTAACATGATCTATTCGAATAGCCGGGTCCACGGTTATGGACTTCTTGGATGCTTACGTGGTACATAGACAACTTGAAGTGGATACTCTAAAATACTCAAGACAAGTGTGAGTGCTATGGATGACCTCCTCGTAGGGAGACGAGGATGAATCCATAGTGGTGTATTGTGTGGTGCTTAGTGGACTCGTGTGCGCCACCTCAAAAGAGTTACCAGCAATCGTAGAATAGGATAGCCACTGAGTCAAAGCTGGCTTGCTGCAACTAAACCCATTTTGCCATCTTGATACAAGTGCATGTATGATAGGATCTGATGTAAGTCTTGCTGAGTACCTTTGTACTCATGTTTGCTTAATTTATGTTTTGCAGATGAGATTGATGTCTCACTAGTAGTTTCGCTTGGACTTCGACAAGTAGCTTGTTACCTCAGCTACGATCTTGGACGAGTGTTGTAGTTATTCAGGCTCTTCAGCCTTTTTCATTTGTAGATGTCTGTACTCAGACATGTTGTGCTTCCGCTTGTTGCTTGTATGCTCTGAATGTTGGGCCATGAGACCCATGTTTGTAATATTTGGCTTCTCAGAGCCTAATGGATAAATATTTTTTTTATTAGAGTCTTGTTGTGATGCCATGTTGTATTTGCACATATTGAGCATATTGTGTGCATGTTATTGAAATGCTTGGTATGTGGGGGATCCGACACCCAGTTGTTACCCTTGGTAGCCTATCTTACAGGGAAATGTCTCCTAGTGCTTCCACTGAGCCTTGGTAGCTTGCTACTGCTCCGGAACACTTAGGCTGACCGGCATGTGTCCTTCTTCGTTCCTGTGTCTGTCCCTTAGGGGAAATGTCACGTGATGTTCCTTTAAGTCCTTGTAGCTTGCTATGACTTGGGTTCATACGTTGATGACCGACACGTTCGTTGCTGGGTCATGAATGCCTGTCTCTGTAATTTAGTGCCACTTTTGGTTTATAACTGGTCATGTCGGCACGGGTTCTCTGTCATACGGATGCTAGCGACACTATCATATACGTGAACCAAAATGCGCAAACGGTCCCGGGCCAGGTAAGGTGGCACCCGTGGGGATACCGTGCGTGAGGCCGCAAAGTGATATGGTGTGTTACATGCTAGACCGGTGTGACTTAGGATCGGGGTCCCGACACCATGAGTTCGCTGGGGGCCGACGCTGAGGCCACGAGTTCCGCCATGCCGGGCTGGACGTCGGCGGCTAGCCCAGTCGCCCTGAACCTTACGGTGCGGTACGTTCTGGACTAGTTCGCCGGCCATGGCGCCACCGTGATGAAGGCGGGGAGTGAGCTGGTAGAGCTGCAGATGTCTGTCCGGGTATGCTTCTAAATTGTTCCTTTTTCTTCTTGCAATATTCAGTGGGGGCATGCCAGCGCACCCACTGGGTGTAGCCCCCGAGTTCCAAGCCGGCTGCTGAGCAGGTGGGTTGGAACTTTAAAGCATGATTCTAAATGTCGTTCCGTTCTTGATGCAGGACTACCACAACATGCGCGCGGCTGCCTACAACTCCCAGAACCAGGCGCTCGTCGCCCAGACTGCCGAGTTGCGGAGGAGCCGAGGTACGTAGGCTAGGTTTCAGTGGGGGCGCACAAGCGCACCCACTGGGTGTAGCCCCCGAGATTCGGGCCGACTGCTGAGCAGTCGGGACGGATCTTTCCGGTTGCTACTGGTCTCTGTCGATATTGTTGCCGATGGTTCTTCTTTTCTTCTGCAGACTCCGTCCTCCAGTTGCAGGGCCGCGTGCAGGAGCTCGAGAGCCAGATGTCGGCCAAGGAGCAGGAGCGCAGCCAGGCGGCCGCGGAACATGAGCGGCTCGAGAAGGCGCTGGCTGACCAGGCGGCTGAGCACGTAGAGGAGGTCCGGCGGCTGAAGGGCGAGGAGGAGCTCCTCAGGGCTGAGTTCGAGTCCTAGCACTCGGCTTGGTCTGACAGGGAGAGGTCCCTGACGGAGGGCTATGGGGTGATCGAGGAGCTTCTCGAAGGTAAGGTTTCTTTCTTGACTGGTGGGTTGCCGATTGCTGGTAGAAGACAATTTTTTTATTCATTTGTCTCTTCCGACAGATTACTTCCCGAACCACACCGGTGCCATCTGCCAGGCGATCGAAACGCGGTGTGAGGAGCGGAGGCGAGATGGCGTGGAGATTGCAGCAGGCCGGCCCCGGAGCATGGGCGAACATCTCCGGGCCATCCAGCTGCGCCTTGTGCTAGTGCGCCGGCTGCTCAGGCGGTAACAGTGCGCCCGGTCGTAGGTCTTGGAAGGGCTCTGGCCGGGTGCTCAGATCCCTCGGACTCCTAGCTAGACTACCGACTGGTTGGAGGTGGCGAGGGAGCGACTTGACGCTTGGAAGGGCGCCACAGCGCGGGCCGGCGCCAAAGTGGCGCTGGAGTTCGTGAAGGTGTGGTACCCGGACATCCGCCTGGCGTGGTTGGCCAAGCTTCACCAGGAAGCGGCACCAGAGCTGGAGCAAGAGCGTGAGGGAATCGCCATCCGAGCCTCGGCCCTCGCTGAGTCACCGACGGCGGCGTCTTCATCCCGGAGCGGGCGAAATACGGCACCGAGGTACTGCCGTCTTGGTTCGGGCTGAACCCAGATGAAGCGGAGGACTCGGCGGAGGCCTCGGCCCTCTGTTATGCCCAAAAGAATATATGATATGCTTAAATTGAAACCTTTTGATTCTTGTTCTTTTGGTGTTCGTCTCGTTGATTCTTCCATAAAGAAACCTTTGGGGAGGATCGACGATGTTCTTATCATTGTCAATGACAATTACGTTCCCGTTGATTTTACTATTATGGATATTGAATGTGAACCTTCTTGTCCAATTATTTTGGGACGTCCTTTCCTACGCATCATTGGTGCTATCATTGACATGAAAGAGGGGAATATAAAATTCCAATTTCCTCTCAAGAAAGGGATGGAACACTTCCCTCGAAAGAAGATTAAGTTACCTTTTGAGTCCGTTATACGGGCTAGCTATTCTTTTACTCTTGATAAAACTTGATCTCTTTGCATTATGCCTAGCTTAAAGGCATAAAAGAAAGCGCTTTTGGGAGGCAGCCCACATGAATAAAAATTTTATTTTGCTTTTGTTGTGTCTTGATGTTGTTACTACAGTAGCATCATCATTGTATCTTTGCTTTTCAACTTTGTGCCAAGTGTAGCCTCTGATTGCAAGAAAGTTCAAAAGTTGTGACGTGCTGTCCAGGAAACAGATTCTGTCCTTGGATAGAAAAATTCGTATAAAATCACCAGATCATGTTTTTGGTCTGAATTGTTTCGACAGCGTGCTCTATATAATTGTCTTTCGTGCGTCTGTTCTGAGTTTTTTGATTAGAGTTGCAGAAGTGCCCCGAAAAAATCATTTACTACCTGCTGTTCTGTTTTTCACAGATTCTGTCCTGTTTTGCCTTTCCTTCATTTTGCAAACCTTGAGCTTGCTTTTTCTTTGCAAAAACCTTTTGGCAATCTTGAGAAACAGTAGATCTTCAAGAATATCCTTATTTCCAGCAAGGAACAATTATTTTATTATGGGTACTAACCTCGCTAATCAGATTATGATGAGTTATGTATGAAGGGAGTTTTCAAGTGTGCGGGGGAAGATGATAAAAAGATTCAGGAGTGTCAAGCGCTCAAGCTTGGGGATGCCCCCATGCACCCCCAAGAAATATTCAAGGAGACTCAAGCGTCTAAGCTTGGGGATGCCCCTGTGCATCCCCTTCTCCATCAACATTATCAGTTCGTCTTTCGTTCCACTATATTTTTATCACTTCATGTGTTATGTGCTATGCTTGGAGCGTCTTGCTTTTAGTTTTCCTTTTTAGTTTTCTTTAGCTTTTCATAACGAGTCGGAACTCAGCTTTCTTTGTGTGGGAGAGAAACACGCTCCACTTCTACCTAGAACATAACATAGAATTTTCATGTTTATCTTTGCTGTGTGTGTTCTTTGTCTTTCAATAGCTACTATCATGCTTAGCTCTTATTTTTCATGCTTATCTTTTTAAAGAGCTTTTGTTTAGTTGGTTGCTTGAACTCTCTTTAATTATCATGATTATCTTATTAAGAGAGTTTGCTTCCGTTGCATTGGTTGGTATGTCTATGATAAAGATGCTACGTGCATAATGGTGCTTAGTAGTTCATGTTTTCTTATGGTTAGTCTCAAATAGCTGAGGGGTTCCCAATGTGTTATTGGAGTACCAATATGATTTGTTTGCCTATGATGTGGTATGGTTTATCAATATCTTCCTTCAAGAATTTATTTTTATTGACTTGGCGTATGCTCACGCATATTTAAGACTGTAAAGAAAGTCTGTCAAGCCTTGATGATGTTTTGTTTCTGAGTAGCGATATAACTACCATGCCTGATTCAATGTTGCTTTGTCGCTCTGCATGATTATGACCGTCATTGCTCTCTTAGTTGGTCGCTCCCAGTCTTTTGCTAACCTCCACCTATACTAAGCGGACTGACTGCTTGTGCATCCAAATTCTTTTAAACCAGTTATGCCATATGAGTCCACCATACCTTCCTACATGGTATTTACCTACCATTCCTAACGGAGACTTGCATGTACCATCTCGAAATTATTCAAAAAGAAAAAAAATGCATTCCTATTTTGTGCCTCTGTTTTAAGTTCATGAGGAAGTAGTAGTTAATTCATGATCTTTTTAAGTTGGACAAGCTTCACCCCGGGATTGCATGTCTAATGTGCAAACCCATAATACGAGAAGGAACTGGCATTGAGTGCGCCCGGCTCAAAATTAATATAAAAAACAAACCCTCCTTCACGCTTTGTTCATGAGAAATCAGAACACTTTGGCAGTGATAAACAAAGGAGATTAAGAGGATGTGATTGTCCTCATTCGGGAGCCGTTCCTCGAAACTTGTCCATCTCAAGAAGTAATTGAGTTATCTGCTAGCATTCGTTGACGGAACATGCATAATCAAAAAAATGATTATTACCACTTTTTTTTAAAACCAAGAGCTCTGGTACATGTTTTGTCTTTGTTTCCGACTATGGGTTTTGAACCTTGCCGACAAAAGCCACGGTTCGAGAGTCTCCACCTTCTTTTAAAGGACTAACTACTGAGAGCATGATTGTCATTCTGAGTGTAATGTGCTTTGTCCCAAAGTAGCATTGTCTTTTGCATGATTGTGATATCGTTTATTTTGAAATCATTGTATCTAGTCATCACTTAAACCTTGGAGGTGCCCCTGCATTTATGTTTTGCTTCACTAAAGGGGGCAAGCGAGATATCACTTTATCATATTTGCACACCATGCTCATTACAAATCTATTTGATGTTTCAGTATCATATTGTAAAACTTTCAGTTCTTTGTGATTTTCTCATGAGGCAACTTAATTACTACAGATTCATTGTCTCAGTAAGCTTTTGTCATATGACTATGAAAAATCCTTATATGGTTAATAGCATGTCACCACAGAAATTATTCTTGTTATCATTTAGCTACTCGAGGATGAGTAGGAATTAAGCTTGGGGATGTTGATACGTCCAAAACGTATCTATAATTTCTGCTTGCTCCATGCCTCTTTTGGGTGATATCGCTATGATATTTATACACTTCCATACCCTTTTAATCATATTTGGACTAACCTATTAACTCAGTGCACCCCAGTGCCAGTTTCTGTTTTCTGCTGTTTTTGTATTTCAGGTTTTCCCATTACGAAAACTGCCAGAAAAATCCCGGAAAAATTATAAAAAATCAGCGTTCCAGAAGCTTCCCGGTAGCCAAAGTACAGCCGGAGGGGGGCCACCAGGGCTCCAGGCGCCCTGGTGGCGCGGCCCCCCTCCTGGCCGCGCCGGG
>LR738713.1:330461413-330497570 GCA_902687465.1 Secale cereale
TGTTGCCACAAGGGGGAAAACAACGATGCTTGTGCCCGCGGGTGCAAGGATTGTTTACTTTACGCAAAGTTCTTTTAATGCAGTTCTCTGTTGCTTTGAGTTTACACTATGGGTGGGACTCGCAACTTAATACCAGCGAGATGTTCTGGATAGATATCTCAAGGTGGATGATTAGTAGTAGATGCAGATGGATTTCGGTCTACTTGCCTTGGCGTACCGCCCATGCTTTGAACCTCTACCTTTCTTGTAACATAGTTAGCATTGGTTTGCGCACGTAATTCTGTCAATTGCCCAGCTGTAATTCGTTTACCTCACATAGTTGTTTTATCGTCTTTTGGGAGAGAGACATCACTAGTGAATATCATGGGACCCCGGTCCATATTACCATCATTGATCACATCCGCTATTTACTTTCCGCTTTTACTTACTATTTGCAGCAATACCTATCACTATTATCACTTGCGTTTGATCCTTTGTAAACGGCAAGGCCGGAGGGATTGACAACCTCTCTGTACTCGTTGGGAGCAAAGTTATTTGTATCTGTGTGCAGGTCCACGTTGATTGCTAATATCTGGCGCCGTTAGCAGTTGACACCTTCTTGTTGAAACTGGGAGTCTCAGGGAAATCGATCCTTGGTATCTTTGCCAAGGGAAAACTTCCGCTACACTGCATCTCAAACCTTCCACTTGGGGTAACCAACGAGGGGCGAGAAGCCATCAGAGGGCTTTGGCGTCGGCACACTACTAGGCCAACTTCGGGTGATGCCGGCTTGGTCCCAGTCGGCGAGCCCCCGGTCTGATTGATCGGACCCGGGCGGGCCGAAATAACAAATAGTCATATGCAAGAGAATTTCATCATAGAGATGAAAAGGTAGCCCCCAAGTGCGCCTCGGGGGGCCTGTTGTCTTTACTTAATACGAAAGATAGCACGGTACATACATTGCATCAACTGTAAAACAGGCGGAGTAGGTTTGCATTCCATGGCCGCTCCGTCTCTTCGCCGGATGCGTCTTTCTTGCATGCCCTGGGCTTCTGAACATCGATCAGATAGTAGGAGTCGTTACCCAGGGCCATGCTGACGATGAAGGGTCCTTCCCACGGGGCCGAGAGCTTGTGTTGGCGGGCTGTTCACTGGATCAGTCGAAGCACAAGGTCGCCCTCGCGGAAAGCACGTGGCTTGACCTTCTTGTTGTGGTAGCAGTGCAGGGTCTGCTGGTAGATGGCGGACCGGCTAAGTGCTAACAGCCTGGCCTCTTCGAGCAGGTCGACGTCGTCTTCACATGCTGTGATTGCCTGGCTTATTAGGGACGATCGACTACTCATATCAATAAGGAATTCCTTCTTTTCTGGGAGCCCATTTGGAGAGAACTCCAAAGTTAAGCGTGCTCAGCTTGGAGTAGTTTCAGGATGGGTGACCGACCGGGAAGTTTCTCCCGGGTGCGCACGAGTGAGGACAAAGTGCGTAGAAAAGACTAGTATTGTTATGTGAGGCCAGTCTAGATCCCGCCAGGAGTAACGACCACCAGCGGGTGTGTCCGGGGCATTACAAGTCAGTATCAAAGCCGACCCTCGCGGTTACATGGATGTTTGCGGACAGGTGCTCGGTCATGTTATTCATGACATTTCTGATCCGTCGTGGCACACGACATGTCACATGTATCGGACTAGATGCACAGATGTATGTACCAAGAGGGGACGTTCCCGTGGCCCGACGAGGACGTCGGTTCCTCTGAGCCGGGGTGTATGTGATTGCCTGGCTTATTAGGGATGATAGACTACTCATATCAATAAGGATTTCCTTCTTTTCCGGGAGCCCATTCAGAAATAACTCTAAAGTTAAGCGTGCTCAGCTTGGAGTAGTTTCAGGATGGGTGACCGACCGGGAAGTTTCTCCCGGGTGCGCACGACTGACGACAAAGTGCGCAGAAAAGACTAGTATTGTTATGTGAGGCCAGTCTGGATCCCGCCAGGAGTAACAACCACCGGCGGGTGTGTCCGGGGCGTTACACGTGCTTCCTTTGCTTCCGCCTCTGTGAACAGGGTGATGCGAGGAGAGTCGAACTCGATATCCGTTGGGATGAGGGCCTCAACCCCGTACACAAGGAAGAAAGGAGTGAAGCCGGTTGAGCGATTTGGCATGGTTCGGAGGCTACAAAGGATGGCTGGCAACTCCTCGATCCAGCAGCTGGCCGAGCGCTCAAGTGGCTCGAACAGTCGGGGTTGATGTCAAACAGGATGAGGCCATTTTCTCGCTCCACCTGGCCGTTTGACTGCGGGTGAGCAACCGACGCAAGGTCTAGTCGGATGCCATGTGCCGTGCAGACACGAGCCAAGGCGCCTTTGGCAAAGTTTGTGCCATTGTCAGTGATGATGTTGTGCGGTATGCCATATCGAATGGTGATGTTTTTGATGAATGTGACGGCCGTAGGACCATCCAGCTTCTTGATCGGCCTTGCTTCAATCCACTTGGTAAACTTGTCCACGACGACCAGCAGATGGATCATGCCACCGCATGCTGTCTTGAACGGGCCTACCATATCCAATCCCCATACGACAAACGGCCATGCTATAGGAATGGTCTTGAGGGCTGAGGCCAGCTAGTGCTGCTTGGCGTGAAGCGTTGGCACCCATTGCACTTGTCGACCAACTTCTTGGCATCCGACAGGGCAGTCGACCAGAAGAAACCATGGTGAAAAGCCTTGGCGACGAGGGCTCTGGAGGCAGCGTGGTGGCCGCACACACCTTGGTGGACATCCTTTAGGATGGCGATGCCCTTCTACGGCTCGACGCAGCGCTGGAACACGCCAGTTAGACTGCGCTTGATGAGCTCTCTGTTGATGATTGTGTAAGCAGACGCCCGGCGCCGCACTTGCCAGGCCAAGTCCTTGTCGGCTGGGAGCTCGCGGCTCACCAGAATGTCGAGAATGGGATGTGCCCACGATGGATCTGCCACCACCGCCATGACAGCAGCCGGCGTTAGAGTGGTCGGGCTGGGAGGCGGTGGGTTGGAGCCGGCCACAGCTTGGTACATCGTGGAAGTCCCCGGGTCGGCAGCAGCAGTCCTCGGACCGGGTGCTGGAGCCCCCGGGCCGAGTTCTAGTGCAGCAGCCCCCGGGCCGCCTTCAGAAGCCCCCGGGCCGATTGCTGAAGTCCCCAAACCGGATCTGGCTGCTCTAGGGTCAGTCGACACGAAGATGGATTCTGATTTCGGCGAAGGTTGGATAGACGGCTTGCGTAAGCACTCGAGGGAGACACATGCTGTAATGGCTTCCCGGGTGGAGTCGATCCGTGCCAGGGCGTCGCTTGCTTCATTGTCGGCACTTGGTACGTGGATGAACTCACACCCATCAAAGTATCCGTTGATCTGCTGGACGAGGGATCGGTAACTGGCTATGTTAGCGTCCTTGGTGTCCCAGTCGCCAGAAGATTGCTGAACCACCAGGTCTGAGTCGCCTAGCACAAGATGCGGTGGATGCCGATCTCTTTGGCCAGCTGGAGCCCGTGGATGAGTGCCTCATACTCGGCCACATTGTTGGAGGCGGCGAAGTGGATCTGCATGGTGTACTTCAGCTTGTCGCCTTTGGGAGAGGTGAGGACAGTGCAGGCTCACAAGCCGGTGTGCATCTTGGAGCCATCAAAATTCATCTGCTAATGCATGGAATCCGGCGTTGGCGGCAGGTACTGGGTCTCAGCCCAGTCGACAAGGAAGTCGGCCGCTGCTTGAGATTTAATGGTGGTGTGGGGCTGGTAAAGGATGGTGTAAGGAGCCAACTCAATGGCCCACTTGACCACCCGGCCCGAGGCATCTCGATTGCCCATGATCTCGGCAAGGGGAGCGATGCAGACAACTGTGACTACGTGCTCCAGGAAGTACTGCTTCAGCTTATTGGCGGCAAAGTACACGGCATATCACATCTTCTGGTAATGAGGGTAGTTCTAGTTGGAGGTGGACAACACCTCGCTCAAGTAATAGACCGGCCTCTGGACTGGCTAGGCCCTGACGGCTTTTGGGCGCTCGACAACAATGATTGTGCTGACGTCCCGGTTGGTGGCGGCGATGTAGAGGAGCATGGGCTCTTTAGGAGTCAAAGCGGCCAGAACAGGCGGCATGGACAACATCCACTTGAGCTGGAGGAATGCCTTGTCCACCTGGTCGGACCACTCGAATCCCTTGGTCTTCTTCATCAGTTGGTATAGGGTGAGGGCCTTCTCTCCCAGCCGGCTGATGAACCGGCTAAGAGATGCCAGGCACCCGGTGAACTTCTGGACATCCCACAACCGAGTCGGCTTCTTCATCCGCTCAATGGCCTTGATCTTCACAGGGTTGCACTCGATCCCACGCTCAGAAACAAGGAAGCCAAGTAGCTGGCCGACTGGTATCCCGAAGACACACTTCTCCGGGTTGAGCTTAATTTGGAAGCGGCGCAAGTTGGTGAAGGTCTCCTTGAGGTCCTCCAAAAGGGTGTTGCTCTTCTCCGTCTTCACCACTATTTCATCCACATAGACGTTGGCATTCCGACCGAGTTGTGGCAGGAGGCATTTCTGCATGCATCACTGAAAGGTGGCGCCAACATTTCTCAAGCCGAATATCATGGTGAGGTAGCAGAATGCGCTAAAAGGGGTGATGAAGGCAGTCTTCATCTGGTCAACCGGGTCCAGCTTGATCTGATGGTAGTCGGAGTAGGCATCCAAAAAGCACAACAACTCGCAGACAGCTGTGGATTCTATCACTTAATCAATCTGAGGCAAGGCAAACGGATCTTTGGGGCATGCCTTGTTCAGGCTCGTGTAGTCGATACACATGCACACTTGTTGTTTTTCTTCAAAACAAGGACTGGGTTGGCAAGCCAGTCCGGGTAGAACACTTCCATGATGAAGCCGGCTGCCAGAAGTCGGGTGATTTCTTCACCAACGATCCTTCTCTTCTCATCTGATATGCGGCGGAGGGGTTACTTGACTGGCTTAGCATCCGGCCGCACATGCAACTAGTGCTCGGTGAACTTCCTCGGAACACCGAGCATGTCCTTGGGAGACCATGTGAAGATATCCCGATTCTCATGGAGGAAGTCGACGAGCTCGCTTTCCTATTTGCTATGAAGGTTGGAACCTATGACAGCGTACTACTCTAGGTGCGCCGGGTCCAAGATGATCTTCTTGCTTTCTTTGGCCGACTGGAAGGAGGTCTCGCCGTCTGCTACCTCGGGGTTAGTCGGTACGGCCGACTGCTCGCCGGCCATGGCCACAACCCGGTCAATGAGGAGCTTCTCTTGGGAAATGACGAGGGACTCAGCCAACCAGAAGCTGGCTGCTGCGCACTTGGACGACTTCCTATAGTCTCTTACAATGGTGATGATACCCTTGGGACCCGGCATCTTGGTCTTCAGGTACACATAGGGCGGAACCATCATGAATTTGGCCAACGCTGGTCGACCCAAGAGCGCGTGGTAGGCGTTGTCCAAGTCGGCCACTTCGAACCAGATGGGCTCACAACAGAAGTGGTTCTTGTCACCAAACAAGACGTCGATCTTGATCTTGCCGAGTGGAGAGTGGGAAAGCCCAGGGATAATGCCATGGAACACGGTTCGGCTGGGCAAGAGCTGCTTATCCTTGATGCCCAGCTTTTCCATGGTGTCGCGATATAGGATGTTGATGCTGCCGCCGCTGTCTATCAGGACTCGGGAGAAGCGACAAGTCTGCCTCTTGGTGGAAAAGGTGGGGTCGAACACCATGGTGTAAGCACCCGGAGAGGGCATCACAGCCGGGTGGTCTTCGCGGCTCCAAGTGATGGGATTCTCGGACCAGTGCATGAACTGGGGGACCTCAGGAATGACATCATTCACCTCAAGGTGTTGCTGATGCCAACTGCACTTATCGACGCCTTCACTTGCGAAGACGACATAGGCGGCCTTCTCGTTGGGGAATTCGGCTTGCAGCATGCCGACAGGGCGGGCCGGCTACTAAGGAGCCGAAGCCACCGGCCCGGCTGGAGGAGGCGGCAAGCCTTCACCCTTGGAGATTTGGGAGAACCAACTGCACTGCAGGGTGGTGTGGTTGGACGGCTTCGCTCCGCTATGGAACTTGCAGGGAGCATCGAGGGTCTGCTCAAAGGAGAAGGCTCGCTGCCAGGCACCCTTTCCGCCCCGCTGACGCTTGGGGCTGGGTTAACCTGCCGGCTGCTGGTCTTCGATTGTAGCCACCTGCTGGCTTTTGGAAGCCGTATGCTGGGCCTTGCGCTTGTTATTGTTCGGCTGCTGACGCCGGTTGGTATCACCAGTCGGCACTGGGGAAGCCGGCAGGATCACCTTCCCGGATGCGTCAACTCGGATCTCTGACTTTATGGAGGAGTCGGCCGTGGCGTACTTGTCCACTATGGCCAGGAGCTCGTCCAAGGTGTCTGTCTCGTTACACAGGAGCTTGTTCTTGAGTAGGGTGCCCTCTTTGCACCCGTCGGTGAAGTATTCGATAGCTTGCACCTCGTGCACCCCCTCGCAAGTGAAAGGATCAATATGGTTGACTAGAGGGGGTGAATAGGCAACTAACAATTTTTAGCTTTTCTTGACCAAATTAAACTTAGCAACAAAATAGTTTGTTGAGATGTGCAACTAAGCGAGCAACCTATATGATGCAACAATAACAAGCACACAAGCAAGCAAGGATCTAACACAATAAAGCTTGCACAAGTAAATGTAAGAAATAACCAAGAGTGGAACCGATGGAGACAAGGATGTGTTACTGAAGTTCCTTCCCTTTGAAGGGAAGTACGTCTCCGTTGGAGCGATGTGGAGGCACAATGCTCCCCAAGAAGCCACTAGGGCCACCGTATTCTTCTCACGCCCTCACACAATGCGAGATGCTGTGATTTCACTATTGGTGCCCTTGAAGGCGGCAACCAAACCTTTACAAACAAGGTTGAGGCAATCTTCACAACTTAATTGGAGGCTCCCAATGAAACCATGAAGCTTGACCACAATGGAATATGGCTTCGAGTGACCTCAACCATCTAGGGTGCTCAAACACCCAAGAGTAACAAGATACGTAAAGGATTAGTGGGGGAATCAAATTTCTCTTGCTGGAAGTGTAGATCTGGCCCTTCTCAACCAATCCCTAGAAAATCAGCAAGTTTTATTGGATAGGGAGAGAGATCGGGCGAAAATGAGCTTTTGGAGTAACAATGGAGCATGGGGGGAAGAGGTAAGTCTTCTTGGAGAAGAAGACCTCCTTATATAGTGGGGAGGCAAAGTGAACCGTTACCCACACAACAGCCCACACAGAGCGGTACTACCGCTGGTAGCAGCGGTACTACCGCGACCCCGAGCGGTACTACCGCGCAGTACAAAACCGGGGCAACAGAGGAAGATGGGAGAGGTGGAGCGGTACTAGCCGCGGTACTACCGCTTGTAAGCGGTACTACCGCTGCTACTTCTGCTGCTACTACCGCAATATTCGACACGAGAAGTTATCCCTGGAGTTGAGGCGGTAGCCGTGCCCGACTGGGGCGGTGCTACTGCTTATTCCTTCAAGCGGTACTACCGCTGTGAACAGCGGTACTACCGCTTGGTGGCCATAAGCGGTACTACCGCTCCGGCGGGGGTACTACTGCCACCACCAAACAACCACCACTATGGAAGAGACGGAAAGCTCCACAAGGAGGAAATGAACTGGGGTGCCAAAAAGAAGTGTACGTGTTGATTCCACCCTAGCCTTTCCAAAGCGGACCCCTTCTTGATAGTACGGTGTCTCCTGCGACTCAAGTCCACCAAAACCAAAAATGAAGGAGACGACACGTCTTCACTTAATACTCCGAGGGAGAGGAATCGTCTCATGCCAAAGGATGAGTCTCTGAAATACTTAGCACACACGATTAGTCCGCAAAAGCATTTTCATCAATCACCAAAACGGCTTAGGAAGGAACATGCCCTTACAATCTCCCCCTTTTTGGTGGATTGATGATTATACGGGATTTGCACAAGAATAGAGTAAGCAAATCCCAATGACTACAAAATATAGACAGGCTCCCCCTAGATGTGTGCACTTAAGAGAGGTGCCTTTGGAATGCAATGTACACACACTAGGATCAACACTTTCCCTATATTCTATAGTTAGACACTATTTATCATATAGAAGAGACATATAGAATTAGTAAGTGAGTAGGGGATATAGACATGAGATAAGCATGCACCTCACATACTACCAAAGACATACTACCAAAGTACTTGATAACTTAGATAAAATAGGATAGGGTAGCATATGTCTCACACCATATGAAGAATAACAATAACAAGTTCTCACGAGCATAAACCAAACCAAGGCAACAAACAAGAAGAGAGTTTGCGAGGGAAAACGCAACACACACGGCAAGTAGAACCACACACTCGCAACTCGAACTCGACAAATAACATGACAAATCCATCAACTCTCTCCCCCTTTGGCATCGAGACACCGAAAAAGGGAGAAGAGTACAGCAACGGCCACAGGTGATAGCACATCTCTCCATCATCACATCCCTGCGAGATCGTCTGCACCTCCGTCATCGGCTGGGGGCTTCTCGGGGTTAGAGTCAGTTCAAGGACAGTGCTACTGAACCCACTCCTCCTCATCTGTGATCCGGCCCTCAGAGCGGCTGACAACAGTCACACCAACCTGACGTATGAGCTCCTTATGGCGACTCCTGGCCTTCTTCTCAGATACATGTGCCAAGTACTGACCGCGAGACTCCATGCAGAAGAGCTTCTTCATTTTGCGCTTGAGCTTCTTGGCCCAAGAGGGCTCCGCTCGAGACGGCACATAGTCATCATCATCGTCAACCTCAGCCTCTACATCAACATCATCAGCATCGGACGGAATACCAGACTGTGAAACCGGAGTGCCCCAAAGTTCCTTCTTCCTCAGACGCTTAACCTCGTGAGATATCAACTCACCGGTCTCCAGCACCACACCAGGGTAAGTGTGCTCCCAAGATTTCTCGATCAGCAACATGAGGAAGGGACTGTAGATAGGACACTTGCGCTCAGAGATGGCAGAAAGATGCTCAGACCACATGACATGAGAAATATCCAGGGATTCTCCAGTGTGTTCTTCCTTCTCATGTTGGCATACAAGCAGCATGTCCACAAGGAATGAGTGAACCATATCCAGGTTCCCAATACGAGAGAAAAGAGTCTCCCTGAAAATGCGGTGAAGAATATCCAGATAGGCAGGCATCTCATAGGTCTCCTTCTTCGTATCAGGGTTAACCTTCACAGTGCAGTAAGGCCAGAGAGATTGCTTGTGAGTGGCAGCGGCATTGCGGTGGGGATGAAAGCCAACCGGATTCTCAAGACCTTGATCTTCCATCCCAAGCAATTCCATGAAAGCCTTCCATTTGACAGACAGAAGCTTGCCATTTGTCACCCAAGTCAGAGATCTTTCCTCATCAGTGTCGAGATGAACCATGTCATAGAACTGGGCCACTAAGTCCGCGGAAAAAAAATCCTTGTTGAACTCCATGATGCCGAGAATGTTCAACTGAGAGCACATCTCGAGAGCTTCGCCAAAGTAGTGCAGATCCTTCTTCAGATAGGAAATATCAATGGAGCAAACATCAACAAAGAGATTCTTCTTGGCCTTGATCACATCAAAATAAATAGCCCACTAGAAATAGGTCCAGAAGGGATGGTTGGCCAAATTGGGCTCTTGGTCAAGCTCATAAGGATTGCGCTAACGCTTCTCCCAAAACTCCTTGGCAGTCATCTTAGTGATGGACTTGCGCTTCGTCTTGGGATTCTTTGCAGTACTCTTGGACTGCTGCTAGGACTGAGTTGGCGGAACACTTCAAGATGCACCTGCGGCCTCAGAGGTGCGATAGCGCTTAGAGACAGAGTTCTGTGGGTTGATACGACAGGCATGATGCTACAAAGGGTCATCACCAGGAACCAAACACACAAGCACAAGAAACAACACGAAAGAACGAGCATAAGCCAAGAGAAAAAGTAACATGGATCAATATTTGGTAGAAATATGATGGACTTTGGCATCCAGCGGTAGTACCGCCGTTGGTAGGCGGCAGTACCGCTTAAGCGGTAGTACCGCTCCAGAGGGGTGGTAGTACCGCTCCAGGCGGGAAACGGCGGTCCCCTTGCTGCCATGACCAACTCCTGTACTACCGGGATGCCAAATACAAAAATAGGCCTACCAAATATCAATCCTAGCAGTTTATACGCCATCACCATCCTACTCAAGCCTTGATTTGGCCAAAAATTGAAGGATGCAAACATATTGCCCCTAAATCCTAGATTTGAAATCTAGAAGCAAAGAGAAAGAGATGGGGGGGAATACCAACATCCATGGCTTGAGTAAGGGGTGTGATTGATCCTACCAAAGGAAATGGGAAAACGGCCTGGAGGAGGCAGCCCACAGGCGTCCCCTCGCGATGAGTTTGTCACTGGAGCACGAAGATGGAAACAGGGTCAAATGGGTATGTGGAGAAGAAACTCCCCGTGCCCGACTTAACCACGCAGTTCTGCCCCGCAGCGGTAGTATCGCTTAAGTCAGTAAGCGGTAGTGCCGCGCACACCCAGCGGTAGTACCGCCCAGCCAGAAACTCGAGCACTAAACTCTCTTTTCCTCAAAAAAAGAAAATGACTTGGCTCACACAACAAGAATACGAGAGACGATAGAATAGAGCAGAAACACAAACACAAAGAAAGAAAGAACACGAGACGACAAACACACACCTCTCAAAGAGAGGCGGTGGCCGAGGCCACCTATGTTTGAGTGAAATGGTATGGCACCGTGAAGATTTTAACCTTGGGCCCATGACCACTACTCATCTTTGAAGCACATGTACCATCAACAATGGTGAATGTGAAAGAGTTGATCAATTTATGCATAATGGGGGGAGGGAAAGTCCATTGCGAGAACAACACTTCCCCTATGTCCATGCCTACACCTAAACAAGATAGCATGAAGAGTGTGAAGGGGTGTGCAAAGTTTTTGCTTAAATAAATGATATTTAGCTCATGCCTTAACTTGCGAAATCTTGCTTCATCCAGGGGCTTCGTGAAAATATCTGCAAGGTTATCATGAGTATTGACATAGTGAAGATCAATCTCGCCTCATCTAATATGACCCCGGATGAAGTGATATCGAATCTCAATATGCTTCGTCTTGAAGTGTTGCACCAGGTTGAGAGATATCTTGATGGCACTTTCATTGTCACACCAAAGAGGAACTTTGTCACAAATGAGACCGTAATCCCTTAAAGTTTGCCTCATCCAAAGAAGTTGAGCACAACAACTACCAGCGGCCACATACTCGGCTTCGGTGGAGGAGAGAGATACACAACTTTGTTTCTTGGAAGACCAACTTACCAAAGAGCAAACAAGAAATTGGCATCCTTCGGAGGTTGACTTCCTATCCACCTTGTCTCCCGCCCAATCTGAATCCGAGAAACCAAAAATATCGAAGTTTGCTCCTCTTTGGTACCATAAGCCAAAGTTTGGGGTATGAGCCAAATATCGAAAGATTTGCTTGACTACCACAAAGTGGCTTTTCTTAGGTGAGGCTTGAAACCGTGCACAAATTCCCACACTTAACATGATATCCAGTCTAGATGCACAAAGATAAAGCAAAGATCCAATCATAGAACGATATACCTTTTGATCCATTGCTTTACCATTGGGATCGCTGTCAAGTTGGCATTTGGTAGGCATTGGAGCAAAGGCCGACTTGAATCACTTAGATTGAATATCTTGAGCATGTCTTGAGTATATTTAGCTTGGTTGATGAAGATTCCTTCTCTTCTTTGTTTGAATTCGAACCCGAGTAAGAACTTCAACTCTCCCATCATGGACATCTCAAACACCGCGGTCATTAGTGCGGCAAACTCATCATTGAAAGCTTTGTTTGGAGAACCAAAGATAATATCATCAACATATAGTTGGCATACAAACAACTCCCCTTTTACCTTCTTAGTAAAAAGAGTGGGGTCAATTTTCACAATTTCAAACCCACGATCTTGTAACAACTCGGTAAGATGCTCATACCATGCATGTGGGGCTTGTTTAAGGCCATCGAGTGCATTATCGAGTTGATACACATGATTGGGGAACTTAGGATCCTCAAACCCCGAGGGTTGTTTGACACACACCAACTCATTAAGAGGACCATTAAGAAAAGCACTCTTCACATCCATTTATTGCAATTTAGAGTTATGATGAGAAGCATAGGCAATCAATAAAAAAATGGATTCAAGGCGAGCAACAGGGGCAAAGGTTTCACCGTAGTTGATACCCTCGACTTGGGAGTAGCCTTGTGCCACCAAACGAGCCTTGTTGCAAATGACAATCCCGTGAGAATCTTTCTTGTTCTTGAAGATCCATTTGGTTCCAATGACATTATGGTTCTCCTCTGGCCTTGTCACCAACCGCCACACTTTGTTGCGTTTGAAGTTATGGAGTTCTTCATGCATGGCATTGAGCCAGTACAGATCTTCGAGCACCTCATAGACCTTTTGGGGGTTCAACACAAGAGACAAACGTATGATGAGCACAATAGTTTGCTAATTGTCTATGAGTGCTTACCCCCTTTGTGATGCTTCCAAGGATATTTTCCATGTGGTGCTCTCTAAAAGTGAGTCTGGAAGCAACTTTGGCGGCAAGACGCTCCAATTGCTCCTCAAGAGATAGTTGGGGAGAGGTGATGTGATCATCATGAGCGTCGTCTTGATCTTGAGCTTGCTCTTGATCTTGAACTTGCTCAAGGGAAGGAACTTGGCCCTGTGCATCACTTGGTGGATCATCACCGTCTTGAGGTTGATCTTGCACTTCGCCTTGTTCATTGGGTTGAGGGCCTTCACTTTGTTCTTCGGAAGCGTGTGGGTCTTGGGTTGGTGATGGTTCTACTTGAGTAGAATATTGTCCTTCTCCTTCGGCCACAAGGGGTTTCTCAATGGGTAGGATATGACCAACACCCATTCTTCTTATGGCTTGGGGAGGAATTTCATCACCTACATCACAAGTACCATTTTGCTCAACTTCGGAGCCGTTATTCTCATCAAACTCTACGTTACACGTCTCCTCAATGAGTCCGGTGGACTTGTTGAGGACACGGTAAGCATGAGAGTTTGTAGCATATCCAACAAATATGCCCTCATGAGCTCTAGCCTCAAATTTAGACAAACAAACACCTTTTGTGAGTATGGAACACTTACAACTGAACACCCGGAAGTACTTGAGGTTGGGCCTGTTACCGGTAAGTATCTCATACAAAGTCTTGTTCAAGCCTTTGTGGAGATAGAGCTGATTGGATGCATGACAAGCGGTGTAGATGGCTTTGACCCAAAAGTTGTACGGAGACTTGAACTCCACCATCATGGTCCTTGCCGCGTCCATCAATGTCCGGTTTTTCCTCTCCGCCATACCATTTTGTAGAGGGGTATAAGGTGTGGCATATTGATGCTTGATCCCCTCATCACTAAGGAACTCATCCAAGGTGTAGTTCTTGAACTCGGTGATGTTGTCACTTCGAATCATCAAGATCTTTGCATCATGTTGACGTTGAGCTTAATTTGCATAGTTGATGACAATTTGTTGGGTCTCACTCTTCCTCTTGAAGAAATATACCCAAGTGTATCTTGAATAATCATCCACTATCACCAAGCCATACTTTTTACCCCCAAGACTATCAAAGGATGGAGGCCCAAAGAGATCCAGGTGTAGGAGCTCCAAAGGCCTCGTCGAGTAGATGATAGTCGTGGGAGGATGAGCCTTCTCATGTAGCTTTCCTTCGATACAATTACTGCAAGCACGATCTTTGGCAAAATTAGCATTTGTTAGTCCACGGACATGGTCCCCCTTGAGAAGACTTTGCAAAGATCTCATATTGATGCGGGCTAAACGGCGATGCCAAAGCCATCCCACATCAACTTTAGCCATTAGGCATGTCGCGGTCTTAGTGGGCCGCTCTGAGAAGTTGCCCACATAGAGACCGTTCTTGACATGCCCAACAAAGGCTACTTTAAGAGTCTTGCTCCACAAGAGGGCCACGTAATCAATATCAAAGAAATTAGGCAAACCCATGAGTGCAAGTTAACGAACTGAAAGTAAATTGTATGCAAGGGACTCAACAAGCATGACTTTCTCGATCATGAGATCATGAGAAACGACAACCTTGCCAAGACCCAATACCTTAGAAGATGACGCATCACCCCATTCGACATTGGTGGGCATAGATGAACCTTTGTGCACGTCCACCACCAAATATTTGCTTCCGGTCATATGATTTGTGGCTCCACTATTGAGCAACCATGACCCCCCCACTGAAAGCAAACTCCTACAAGAAATCAATGCTTGGTTTTAGGTACCCATTTTGTAATGGGTCCTTTGATGTTAGCAACAAGGGTCTTAGGAACCAAAGTAGACCATTCAATGTACTCATAAAAAGAACCAAATTTTTTAGCATAAACATGTCCATCACTAGCACGACATAACACATAAGACGGGTTAAAGTCACCGACTTTGTTGGAAGGAGTGGCAATTCCATTCTTGACTCCACCACCCTTCACATTGTTATTCTTCTCCTTAGGAGTACCATCTCCCTCCTTCACAAAGGTTTGCTTTAGAGGAAGAGGTTGATTGGTCTTGTCATTCTTCTTCTTCTTGGGCTTGGGGTGCAAACCCAATCCCCTCCTTGGCAACAACTTCCTTTTGATTGCTCAAAAGGTCGTTGAGGTTCTTCTCACCTTGTATGCAAGACACAAGGCCTTTCTCAAGTTGCTTCTTCAACTTGGCATTCTCCTCCACATGATGCACATGCTCACAACAGGGGTTAGTAGCATTTGCATTATCAATTAAGACCATATGAGGAAAAATGGCTTTATCCTTGGTTAGCGATACTTGGAGTTGATCATGAGACTCCTTGAGGCTAGAATGAACACTCTTCAAGACCTTGTGGGCCTTGTCAAGTGTATCAAACTCCTCCTTGAGTCTAGCATGGTCAACCCCAAGTTTGGCCTTCTCGGAATTTAGCACACGAGAAACAACAAGAGCATGATCAAGATCTTTCTTTAATTTAGCATGATCATCATTGTATGACTCCTCAAGAGCCAAACGATGGCCATTCTCTTCCTCAAGAGCATTAGAGGGATCTGATATCTCATCGGCATAGTCACGACTATGTCCTTCCATCTTAAACATGGTCTCTTCGTGAGCCTCGATCAAGTCATTAGCTTCACCAAGTTGTTCCAAGAGAGTAACAAAGTTCTTCTTGGATTTACCTTTGAGTTTACTCATAAAAGACTCAAATTCATTTTCCTCCTCCTCCGCCCCCTCACTTTCATCAATGCAATCCATCAATGAAGGATTAGTAGTGATGGTAGATTTGATGTTGGGGGTCACCTTGTTGGTGGCTTTAGCCATGAGGCACTTGGCGGTGATGTTCTCGTTGGGTGAATCTAAGAGGGATGACCATGGATTTGTTGCAATGGAAACGGTGTCCATGGTAACCATCTCTTCATCCCAATCATCATCATCATCCTCATCATACTCTTCTTGGGCCACCAATCCTTTGGGAGGAGTCTTCTTTGTGAAGTTGTTCTTGTTGGGGAAAGGCTTGGCCTTGTCTTTTCGGATAATCTTGCCTCCATTGTTTTCCCTTTTCTCATATGGGAAATCCATAACAAAATGACTCAAATTGCCACGATTGAAGCACATTTTCACTCGTTGCTTGGCCTTGAAACCACTTGAATTGTTCTTGTTGAACTTGGGTCTTGAGTTCTTCTTGTTGTCCCAAAATTGCCGTGAAGCAAGAGCCATGTGCTCATGATACCAATATTTGGTGTCTTCGGGGCAACACTCCTCTTCATCCTTTTCATCCTCTTCTTCCACACAAGCCTTGGCCTTCAAAGCAAGGTTGGGTTTCTTTGATCGTTGAGAACGTAAAACCGCATTGTCGACGGTCTTGTCCAAGATCCTCATCGCAACAAACTTGTCCAACACTTCACTTGAGGACAAGGTGTGGAAGTGCGGCCTTTGACGGATGACGAAGGATATGGTCTTGTAATAGGGCATCATGGCCTTGAGAAACTTGCGCTTGATCCAATTGTCATCCGTATCCTTGCTCCCATGATCTCAGAGTGAGACCGCGAGAGTGGTTAATCTTCAATAAAGCTCACGAGGTTCTTCATCTTCGATCATGGCGAACTCATCGGCCTCATCTTGCACCACTTCATAGTTTGAGCGTTGAATGCTTGCACTTCCCTTGTACAAGGAGACCACATGTTCCCATGATTCCTTGGCAATGGAGAAGGGTCGAAGATGAGCAATATCTTCGGGAGGGATAGCATCTTGGAGAATGCAGAGAACGGACTCGTTGAATTGATGATCCACGGCTTCTCTAGGAGTGAAGTTGTATGGATCATGCGGATAGAAACCTTGCTCAATAATTCTCCAAATATTAGTAGAACAATGATTTAAATAACATTTAAAGCAAAAAGGCCAAGTAAAGAAATCTGCATTTTTTACATACTTCGGGGGAGGACCAACATGATTTAGATGCGTGGAGGGATCGGGTCCTCCATAGGTAATGGGAGGTTCAACATGGGCAAAGATTCCGCTCCCTCTTTTAGGAAAATGAGCTTGGTCACTACTAGCTTCCCCCTTGTCGGGAAGAGCATCCGACACCTTTTTAGTGGGACTAGCCACTTGTCGGGAAGAAGCCACTAGGGCCACCGTATTCTCCTCACGCCCTCACACAATGCGAGATGCCGTGATTCCACTATTGGTGCCCTTGAAGGCGACAACCTAACCTTTACAAACAAGGTTGGGGCAATCTCCACAACTTAATTGGAGGCTCCCAACGAAACCACGAAGCTTCACCACAATGGAATATGGCTTCGAGGTGACCTCAACCGTCTAGGGTGCTCAAACACCCAAGAGTAACAAGATCCGCAAAGGATTAGTGGGGGAATCAAATTTCTCTTAGTGGAAGTGTAGATATGGGCCTTCTCAACCAATCCCTAGAAAATCAACAAGTTTGATTGGCTTGGGAGAGAGATCGGGCGAAAATGAACTTTTGGAGTAAGAATGGAGCTTGGGGAAAAGAGGTAAGTCTTCTTGGAGAAGAAGACCTCCTTATATAGTGGGGAGGCAAAGTGAACTGTTACCCACACAACAGCCCGCACAGAGCGGTACTACCGCTGGGTGGGGCTGTATTACCGCGGGTAGTAGCGGTACTACAGCGACCCCAAGTGGTACTACCGCGCAGTACAAAACCGGGGCAACAGAGGAATAGGGGAGAGGCGGAGCGGTACTAGCCGCGGTAGTGGCAACTGTACCACCGCTGCTACTGCTACTGCTACTACTGCAATATCCGACATGAGAAATTACCCCTGAGTTGAGGCGGTAGCCGCGCCCGACCGGGGTGGTACTACTACTTATGCCTTCAAGCGGTTCTACCACTTGGTGGCCATGAGCGGTACTACCGCTCCGGCGGCAGTACTACCGCCCCCACTAAACAACCACCGCTACAGAAAAGACGGAAAGCTACACAGGGAGGGAAGGAACAAGGGTGCCAAAAAGAAGTGTACATGTTGATTCCACCCTAGCCTTTCCAAAGCGGACCCCCTCTTGATAGTACGGTGTCTCCTATGGCTCAAGTCCACCAAAACCAAAAACGAAGGAGACGACACGTCTTCACTTAATACTCCAAAGGAGAGGAATCGTCTCGTGCCAAAGGATGAGTCTATGAAATACTTAGCACGAACGATTAGTCTGCAAAAGCATTGTCATCAATCACCAAAACGACTTAGGAAGGAACATACCCTTACAGTAGGAGTTGCGCAACTCGGCCCAGCGCGTCAGGTAGCCGTGAGTGGACTCGTTCGGCCCGTGAACGCACATGGAGAGCTGGTGAGGCTTGGGGGCCGCTTTTAAGTGTTGTTGAAGTTGCGCACGAACGCTTCATTGAAGTCCAACCAGCTGTTGATGTTGTTGGGCTTGAGGTTGTTCAGCCATGTCCTGCAATATCAGAGGAACGTACTTCACGACAACGTGCTTGTTGACATTGGCTATGCTGACTGTTGTGGCATAGTTGGTGAGCCAGTCCTCCGGCTTCACGGCGCCAATATACTTTGGAGTGTCTCAGGGAAGTGAGAACCCTTTGGGGAATGGCTTGTCGCGGATGTGGGGACCGAAGCAGGCCGGGTTGACTGTATCCTCTTCCTCCATTGCTAGGGACCGAGCCAGCTGCTCGATCCGGTGATGAGCGTCATTGTCGCCGGCTGCTCCACGGGGGCTTAGCCACCTTCCCAGAGTCGGATGATCTTGCGCGCCGGAGAAATCGGCCTCTCCCTGCGGGGAGGCAGTCGTTCATCCTGCCGGCGCTAGCCCTCCGGGCTCGGAGGAACTTGCCAGCTATCGACACCGGTGTGCTGAGAGCGCCGCCTGCGGCTAGCTACCGGCCCCGAGTTCTGGTTGCGCCACCACCACTAGGGGACCGGTAGGTCACTCCATTCTCACTGTGGGGCTCCGGAAGGTCGGTCTGCTTGTCGGTCACCAGCACGTGGTTGCATGTGTCTTGTTGCGTGTTTGTAGTGTTGATGAGCTCTTGGAGGCGCTCCATATGGACGCGCCGCTCGTCGCCCTCCAAGGTTTGGAGGTCTTCTGCTACCGGCAGTGCAGCACGCGGGTTCTATGCCGGGGTCTCCTAGATCGAGCATCCAACTCCGAGCATGCAGACTATGGCCACGCCGCGCTGCCGGATGGCGCTGGCTTGGCTGGGCTCGCCAGCAGCTGGCATGCTGCCAGTAATGCAGTCAATCTCGCACTGGTTGGCCTCCGCGTGGTGCTTCATGGCCGCCAGTTTGGTGGCGCTATCAAGGATATTGACGCGGATCGCTTCCAGCGCCGCTGGTTTGGTTTCAACATCGAGGGGAGCGACCAAGTCCCGCATTGCTGCTCACAATGGGTCATCAGTAGCTTCGTCAACTGGTTGACTATCGCCAATGATCATCGCCTCCATGAAGACGCCGGTGTCGAGCATGCCGGCACATACGTCGCAGGCGACAGGCGGGAGCGGGTCATCGGTGATGACCACATCGTCAAGGTTTTCGTTAGCACCAGCCTCGTCGGAGAGGTTGAGCTTCTAGAAGAGGTCGACGAGGCATCTCATGGGGTAGATAGCTCACGCGTCAGGCGCTGCGCTTGTGCAAACGCAAACGAGCATGTCGAGTTGGCTCATCAGGCCAGGCGCGACATGCTCGCCGGAAGGGATGGTGGTTTCTCGTCTGAAACACAACTCTAGCTGACGCTGCGGATGGCCCCATAGTGGGCGCCAACTGTCGTGGTATGCTCATGTCAGTAGGCAGGGGGATCGTGAGACAGATGATTCCACAGAGTGGCTTGAGGTGAGGGTCATGAGGACGTCGATATGTTCCGGAAGCGGGAGTGAGCACGAGCTCAATAGCACATGAGACGTACACAGGTTCGGGGCTCTCCAGAGAGATCACACCCCTAATCCTGCTGATAGACTATGATCAATAGCTTACAAGGTTACTCCTTGAGTTGTGTTACTAGGGGAGGAAGAAGGGTAGAGCTATCCCTCTCCTCCTAGCTATGGTGTGTGTGTCTATGTAGAGGAAGATGAACATGAAACCTTTGCATGGGTGAGCCCTGGGGGGTCTTATAGGCCGACCCCTAGGGGTATAATGCTAATACGGCCGGGTTGTGGGACCCGGACGTCAGTGTCCGGGGTCGCCGGGTTCTCCGCCGGCTGCTGGAGCCCACCTTTGGAGGGCCCCAATGATTGTCGAGAATCCGGCCAATAGATAAGGCTCGCCTCCTACGGGCCATGCCGATTGCCTTCCAATGTAGCGCTGTCCTTGCTAACGAGGGCGGCGTCATGCGTCGCATGGCTACAGTCCCGTGCCGTGTGGGTAGGTGGTCGCTTGGTCAGCATGCACTGTAGCCACGCTCTCCCGGGATTCGAGTGGAGCAGGTGACACTGCTGCCACACTCCGTCATGTCATGATAGGTGAGTGCAGACTCCTAGGAGGAGGGTGGCGGCTACTAGTAGCAGGTCGACCCCTTAAGTCGCATGCTAGGACCGTCTCGCCTCCTAGCAGTCGGCCTGGAAGCCGGATGCTTGCCCAGTCGGCCTGAGGGGCTTTGCTAGCCCCAATGTCTTGAAATATCCTTAGGTGCGGATGAGGCTACCCGGGGTACATAACCACAACAACGATCACCGCCCACAACACTTTGTGTTCTACTCATGCCTATCATCTACACATAGACCTGGCCCATGATGCCACTGTTGGGAAACGTTGCATGGAAAACAAAAAAAAATTCTACGCACACGCAAATATCTATCCATGGGGATGCATAGCAACGAGGGGGAGAGTGTGTCAACATACCCTTGTAGGCCGTATGCGGAAGCGTTTCACAACGTGGTTGATGTAGTCGAACTTCTTCACGCTTCAACCGATCAAGTACCGAACGCACAACACCTCCGCGTTTTGCACACGTTCACCTCGGTGACGTCCCTCGCCTTCCTGATCCAGCAAGACGTTGAGGTAGTAGATGAGTTCCGTCAGCACGACGGTGTGGTGACGGTTACGGTGAAGTGATCTCTGCAGGGCTTCCCAAAGCACTACAAAAATATGACTGAGGTAGTAAACGGTGGAGAAGGGCGCCGCACACGGCTAATAATTGATGTTGTATGTTGTAGGCGCCCCCTACCTCATATATATAGGTAGAAGGGAGAGGGGAGATGCCAAGGCGCGCCCCAAGTAGGTCTGAATCCTACTTGGGCTTGCCCTAGGCCGCCCCCCTTTCCTTCTTTTGGCACCAAGGAAAAGGTAGGGGGAAGTGGCGCCCACCCCCCCCTTTCCTTTCTCCTACAATGAGGAAATGGTAGGAGGAGGTGGCGGCCCCATTTCCTTCTTCTATGGCATGCGACCAGGGAGAGGGCGCGCCAGCCCCTCTGTGGACTGGTGTATGCCTCTCCTTGTCCCAATGGGCCCATAGACCTCCCAGAACCCCTTTCGGTGATCCGATCTTTACCCGGTGCACTCCGAAACCATCTGGTGTCCGAATATCATCGTTCTATATATCAATGTTTACCTCTCGACTATTTCGAGACTCCTTGTCATGTCTGTGATCTCATCCTAGACTCCGAACAAGATTTAGTCACCAAATCACCTAACTCATATAATACCATATCGTCAACGAACGTTAAGCGTGCGGACCCTACAGGTGTGCTGCGAGCGCCGACTGCGGCTAGCTGTCGGCCCCGAGTTCTGGTTGCGCCGTCACCACTAGGGGACCGGGAGGTCACTCCATTCTCACTGTGGGGCTCCGAAAGGTCGGTCTGCTTGTCGGTCGCCAGCACGTGGTTGCATGTGTCTTGTTGCGTGTTTGTAGCGTTGATGAGCTCTTGGAGGCGCTCCATATGGACGTGTCGCTCATCGCCCTCCAAGGTTTGGAGGTCTTCTGCTCCGCCAGTGCGGCACGCGGGTTCTATGTCGGGATCTCTTAGATCGGGCGTCCAACTCTGAGCATGCCGACTATGGCCACACCGCGCTGCCGGATGGCCCCGGCTCAGCTGGGCTCGCCAGCAGCTGGCGTGCCGCCAGTAATCCAGTCAATCTCGCACTGGTTGGCCTCCGCGTGGCGCTTCATGACCGCCAGTTTGGTGGCACTATCAAGGATATTGACGCGGATCGCTTCCAGCGCCGCTGGCTTGGTTTCGACATCGACGGGAGCGGCCAAGTCCCGCATTGCTGCTCACAATGGGTCATCAGCAGCTCCGTCAACTGGTTGCCTATCGCCAATGATCATCGCCTCCATGAAGACGCCGGTGTCAAGCATGCCGGCACAGACGTCGCAGGCGACAGGCGGGAGCGGGTCATCGATGATGACCACATCGTCAGGGTTTTCGTCAGCAGCAGCCTCATCGGAGAGGTTGAGCTTCCCGAAGAGGTCGACGAGGCATCTCATGGGGTAGACAGCTCACGCGTGAGGCGCTGCGCTTGTGCAAATGCAAACGAGCATGTCGAGCTGGCTCATCAGGCCAGGCGCGACATGCTTGCCGGAAGGGACGGTGGTTTCTCGTCTGAAACACAACTCCAGCTGACGCTGCGGATGGCCCCATAGTGGGCGCCAACTGTCGTGGTATGCTCATGTCAGTAGGCAGGGGGATCGTGAGACGGAAGATTCCATGGAGTGGCTTGAGGTGAGAGCCATGAGGACGTCGATATGTTCCGGAAGCAGGAGTGAGCACGAGCTCAATAGCACACGAGACGTACACAGGTTCGGGGCTCTCCGGAAAGATCACACCCCTAATCCTGCTGATAGACTATGATCAATAGCTTACAAGGTTACTCCTTGAGCTGTGTTGCTAGAGGAGGAAGAAGGGTAGAGCTATCGCTCTCCTCCTAGCTATGGTGTGTGTGTCTGTGTAGAGGAAGATGAACATGAAACCTTTGCATGGGTGAGCCCTAGGGGGTCTTATAGGCCGACCCCCAGGGGTACAATACTAATACGGACGGGTTGTGGGACCCAAACATCAGTGTCCAGGGTCGTCGGGTTCTCCGCCGGCTGTTGGAGCCCACCTTTGGAGGGCCCCACTGGTTGTTGAGAATCTGGCCAATAGATAGGGCTCTCCGCCTATGGGCCATGCCGATTGCCTTCCGTTGTAGCGCCGTCCTTGCTGACGAGGGCGGTGTCATGCGTCGCATGGCTACAGTCCCGTGCCGTGCGGGTAGGTGGTCGCTTGGTCAGCATGCACTGTAGCCACGCTCTCCCGGGATTCGAGTGGAGCAGGTGACACTGCTGCCACACTCCGTCATTTCATGATAGGTGAGTGCAGACTCCTAGGAGGAGGGGCGGCTACTAGTAGCAGGTCCACCCCTTAAGTCGCCTGCTAGGACCGTCTCGCCTCCTGGAAGTCGGCCTGGAAGCCGGCCGCTTGCCCAGTCGGCATGAGGGGCTTTTCTAGCCCCAATGTCTTGAAATATCCTTGGGTGCGGATGAGGCTACCCGGGGTACATAACCACAACAACAATCACCGCCCACAACTCTTTGTGTTCTACTCGTGCCTATCATCTACGCATAGACCAGGTCCATGATGCCACTGTTGGGAAACGTTGCATGGAAAAGAAAAAAAATTCTACGCACACGCAAATATCTATCCATGGAGATGCATAGCAACGAGGGGGAGAGTGTGTCTACGTACCCTTGTAGGCCGTATGCGGAAGCGTTTCACAACGCGGTTGATGTAGTCGAACTTCTTCACAATTCAACCGATCAAGTACCGAACGCACGACACCTTCGCGTTTTGCACACGTTCACCTTGGTGACGTCCCTCGCCTTCCTGATCCAACAAGACGTCGAGATAGTAGATGAGTTCCGTCAGCACGATGGTGTGGTGACGGTGACGGTGAAGTGATCTCTGCAGGGCTTCCCAAAGCACTACGAAAATATGACTCAGGTAGTAAACGATGGAGAAGGGCGCCGCACACGGCTAACAATTGATGTTGTATGTTCTAGGCGCCCCCTCCCTCATATATATAGGTGGAAGGGAGAGGGGAGAGGCCAGGGCGCGCCCCAAGTAGGTCTGAATCCTACTTGGGCTTGGCCTAGGCTGCCCCCCTTTCCTTCATTTGGCACCAAGGAAAAGGAAGGGGGAAGTGGCGCCCCCCCCTTTCCTTTCTCCTACAAGGAGGAAAAGGTAGGAGGAGGTGGCGGCCCCATTTCCTTCTTCTATGGCCTGCGGCTAGGGAGAGGGCGCGCCAGCCCCTCTGTGGGCTGGTGTATGCCTCTCCTCGGCCCAATGGGCCCATAGACCTCCCGGAACCCCTTTCGATGATCCGATGTTTACCCGGTGCACTCCGAAACAATCTAGTGTCTAAATATCATTGTTCTATATATCAATGTTTACCTGTCGACTATTTCGAGACTCCTCGTCATGTCCGTGATCTCATCCGGGACTCCGAACAAGATTCAGTCACCAAATCACCTAACTCATATAATACCATATCGTCAACGAAGGTTAAGCGGGCGGACCCTACAAGTTCAAGAACTATGTTAACATGACCGGGACACCTCTCTGGTCAATAACCAATAGCGGAACCTAGATGCCTATATTAGCTCCTTCATATTCTACGAAGTTCTTTATCGATCGAACCGTTATGAAAACATACACAATTCCCTTTGTCCGTCGGTATGTTACTTGCCCGAGATTCGATCGTAGGTATCTCTATACCTAGTTCAATTTCGTTACCGGCAAGTCTCTTTACTCGTTCCGTAATACATCATCACGTGACTAACGCATTAGTCATTTGCTTGCAAGGCTTATTATGATGTGCATTACCGAGAGGGCCCAGAGATACCTCTCCGATACTCAGAGTGACAAATCCTAATCTCGAATCATGCCAACCCAACAAAACACCATCGGAGATACTTGTAGATCATCTTTATAATCACCCCATTATGTTGTGATGTTTGATATCTCACAAGGTATTCCTCCGACATCCGGGAGTTGCATGATCTCATAGTCATAGGAATATGTATTTGAAATACATGAAAGCACCTGCAATTAACTGAACGATCAAATGCTAAGCTAACGGATGGGTCTTGTACATCACATCATTCTCATAATGATGTGATCCCATTATCAAATGACAACTCATGTCCATGGTTAGGAAAACTTAACCATCTTTGATTAACGAGCTAGTCTAGTAGAGGCTTACTAGGGACACGATATTTGTTTATGTATTCACACATGTATTTAGGTTTCCGGTCAATACAATTCTAGCATGAATAATAAACCTTTATCATGAATAAGGAGATATAAAATAATTAGACCTTTATTATTGCCTCTAGGGCATATTTCCATCAGGCCACCTCGCCAACGCCCACCGGAGAGGCCATGATAAACCTCTTCTTGGTTGAACGCTCTGTGACACCTCGAGATCGATGCGCTAGGTGTCAGCCAGTTATTCGTCGTCGTTGCCATGTCATCTGCTTGCGTGTTGCACTTTGTCATGTCATCATGTGCTTTGCATCATCATGTTTTCAAAACTTGCATCCGGCCGAACCCACTCGTCCTCTCCGTTGTCCGTTCTGAGCCCAGACACACTCACGTGCGCCCGCGGCACCTCCGTATATTTATTTTATAAGTGGCCGGAAAATGTTTTCGGAATGGGTTGAAACTTGGCGTGTGGTCTTATTATAGCATAGGTAGACCACCTGCCAAATTTCGTCACATTTGGAGCTCGTTTGATAGACCAACCGTAATCCGTAGCGGCACCGACGCCGGATAAAATATCGGACGTTTTCGGTCTCCAAAAACCCCTGCGAGCCTCTCTCTCTCTCTTCTCACCCCATAGCCCAATGTGTTTGGCATAGCCCACCTAGCCCACCTACACTACCCCTCCGTTGCGGACTGTCCGATCGGGATCGTACGGTCCGAAAACGGACTGAAACCCCCCTAACCTAGTCCCTTCCTTATATAAACAGCCCCCGTTGCCAAATTTGGCCTCACCTAGCCCTTCCCCTACCTCTAGCCCTCTCCACCTCGAAATATGTGCCACCAGCCAGATCCAGCCGCCTCCACCTCAAATTCCGCCGCCGGTGAACCCTCCTTCGCCACGTGGCAGCCAACCAGTGGCCGGGCCGCCACCTGACATCGCCCTCAGCCAACGGGACGGCGCCATGCATCCCCAGGCCTCCACCCCGCCGCTGCGGCCCTCCCGGCCCAGTTCAAGCCTGCCCCGGGCCGAACCCGAGCCCCGAGCCTCGCGCACGAGCCCGCCTCTCGCTCCCTCACCCGCTCACCTCTGCCCCGGGATCCCCTCCACGACCCCACCGCCGTTGTGCCATCCGCCTCGCCACCGGCGACCTCTGGGCCGCAGCTGCCGCCCTGCTTCCTCCCTCCTCTCCCGTTTTTCCTTCTCTCCCTCTCCTGTAACCGCGCCGGTCTCTCTGTTTGCACAGGAACCCCCGCCGCCGGAGTCTCTGCAACCACCACCGCTGTGAGCCTCCTCCGACCGCGTCCCCGCCGACCCTGCCCAGATCCGGTGCCGTCAATCTCCCGCTCGCCGGTTCCGGCTCCTCCGACTTCCTCCTCGTTGGATCCGAGGGTTCCCGGCCGTCCTCGCCGCCCCACTTCGCCGGAGCCATGGCGCCACCGTCGTTGCCTCGCGCCGGGCAACCGTCGCCGCCGATCCCGAGCTCCTCCGCTGCCCGGGCCGGACATGTCCGGAGGGGCACGGACATGTCCGCCCTTCGCCTCGCCGTGAGCCACTGCCGCGTGGACACGTCCGGTCGCACCCGGACACGTCCGCCCAAGACCCCCTCGGAGGTTTTTTTCTAAGTCCATGAGTTTTATTAACATGTATCCATGTTTGCATGATGATATCTTTGTGGTCGCTTGTCCAATGTTGGCGTATGATATATTAAAATGTTCGTCTCGTGATGCTCTACATGTTAGTTGCATTTGCATGCATGTTACTGTTCATCTTGATGCCTTAATCTTCGTTGCAAAACTGCTATGTGATGTTAGTGTCAAGTCTTGTTTTCTGTCATTAATATGTTAGCATGTTTGAGAGGTCGCATCTTCGTGCATGTTGGTCCAAATGGAGTGTATGATATGTCAAAATGTTCATTGTGAAGTGATCTACATGATGGTTGCTGTTGCATGCTTGTTTGAGTCCATATTGCCATGTTTATCTCTGTTGCAAAAGTGCATGTGGCTGTTAAGTGCTGAAACTTGTATGAGATGCTGATTTGTCTTTTTGTTATCTTTATGTGTGATTTGTGTTTGAGCTACATGTCAAAATGTTTTAGAAGCACAATCATGTCATCTTTGCTGTGGTGTAATTAGTTTTCCATGTTATGCCTTGTGGTGATTGCAACAAGTGTGCAAAGTGACCTACTCGCTGTTGGCTGTTTTCTGTGACTTGTTGAAAACTGTTAAGTCTGAAACTGTTATATCCCGATGCCAAGTTTGCTTGATGCCCCACTCAAATCCATGAATGTTTTGGGTTGTCCAATGATCATGTCTTGTTGTCCATGTTATGCTCTATCCATCCATGCCCTTGTTTGCATATATGGCCTGTTGTAGCTTGTTGTTTTCATAAACTCAAGTTGCTATAAAATGTTTCTGTCAGCATGTTATCAGCAAGTTCAGTTTTGCCATGTGAATTGCTAGTGATCTATGCATCTTATGACCATGTTCTTGCCATGAGTAGCTTCATAAATATGCCTTCTTGCTGTTAGTTATATTCACTTGCCATGATATGCTTTGAGATGAGTTGCACAAGCTTGCAAACATGCCTACTTGTCGTTGTTGCTACCATGTTTAGTTATTTTCACAAAGTCCGTGAAACTGTTATCTTTTGCAATATTGCCATGATGTTTTGAGCATGTTCTAGTGGTGTTTTGTAGTAGCTCATTGGTCATGCTTGTAGTGCTGGACATGTATATGCTTTTCATGCCATTTGTTGCCATGAAATGGTCTTGTATCATGTTGTTTTGAAGTCAACTAAGTGCCATGTTGCTGTTTTGGACAGCTTGTTGTTATATCTTGTTTCATGTGTATGTGTCGAACCGTTGCTCTGTTTTGAGCGTGTCCTATATGAAACTTGTGTGTTTTTTCTTGTAGATGTATAATAACATGTTGAATACCTGTTTGGAGTGTGTTTGCTTGATGTTTGAATGCATCTTGCATCCGCGCCATGCTTGTCTTGTTTTTCTCATTTCTTCTAGGCCGTAGCTTCAAATTAAATAAACTTTATATGAAACTTGACTAGATTTTCGAGTAGATCATCCTGGTGCATGTTAAATTGTTGTTTAACAACTTTAACATAAGGTTTGTTCAGATCTGGAGCAATTTCGAAATGTGAACATGAGGACTTACCGGAATTGTTATATGCGTTTCCGGCCTCATTTAAACTTGCTTGTATGATGTTCTTGTTTCAGACCGACGTGGCCTGAGACGAGATACGCGCGGCTACTATCAGGGTGTCGGCACGCCGAGAGGTCTTGCTGGACTTGTTTTACCATTGTCGAAATGTCTTGTGCACCGGGATACCGAGTCTGATCGGATTGTCCCTAAGATAAGGGGTATTATTATTATTATTTTTCCTCTGCTAATCGTGAGAGCTTATGATGGGTTAAGTTGGGACACCCCTGCAGGGTTATAATCTTTCGAAAGTCGTGCCCGTGGTTATGTGGAAAATTGGAATTTGTTAATGTCTGGTTGTAGAAAATTTGACAGAGGATCGGAAATAAAATTCACGAACCGCGTGAGTATCAGTGACCGTCTCTTTTCACTTTGAGAAGAGAACACAATGGGGTTATGTTTGACTCGTAGGTAGTTCACGATCTTTAGCGATCACTACTAGTTTGCGACTGTTTGCGTAGATGCTCATCTTATTCTGGTACTCGTAAGTTAGCCAACATACATATGCTTAGCCACTGCTGCAACCTCACCACTTAACCTCTCCATACCCATTAAGCTTTGCTAGTCTTGATACCCAGGGTTATGGGATTGATGAGTCCTCGTGGCTCACAAATACTACAACAACAGTTGCAGGTGAAGATTTCCGATGACTTGACGCGAGAGCGATGTTCTTTGCGTTGGAGTTCTTTCTTCTTCTTTCTCGTCTGTCTTGGGTTAGGTTCTTGGTCGGTAGCCTGTGATAGCAGGATGGATGTCGTTGTGTTTTTCTTGTTTGCATCTGTAAGCGGATGTCTTGTATTGGTGTTGTTGTATTCATGTGACTTGTATGAATTGTTGTATCCCCCATGTATGTATGTAATGGTACGATGTAATGATATCCATCTTGCTAAGCGCTCGAAATGTGGTTGTGCCCCAATCACGAGTTTGTCACGTGATCGGGATAGAATCGCATCTTGGGTGTGACAAGTTGGTATCAAAGCCTCAACCGACCATAGGATCCCCCTTGATGGATCGTAGTCTTGCGTTGTCGAGTCTAGCAAAAACTATTTTCGGAGTCTAGTTATATGGGAGAGTAGGAATTATTTTTACTCCTCAGCCCCTTCGTCGCTCTGGTGAGTTATCTTGACGTAGGTGTTTTGAATTACTCCTCTTCCCCTTCAATTATTTTTAGGATCACGTGGTTAGTTTTTGTTCGTTCCGACGTCTGCTCTTTTCATCCGTTGTAATTCTCGTCAAGTTGATTCGATCCTCTTCATCTTTTGCCAGTTCATTCCTTAGTTCGTTTCGACCGGTGTTTTTTTCCCCGTCCGATGTGGTCTTTCTTTTTCCCACCCGCCCACCCTTTTTTCTTCTTCTCGGAGCCGGAGTACTTCATCGAGTATCGATCCTACTCGTGCGAAGCCTTTGATTTCTTTCCTCAATTATTTCAACTGGTGAGTTCTCCTCTCGTCGATATTCTTCACCTCTTCTTCTTCCCGGTGGATTCAATTCAAGTATTCAGTGTTCATCATATTCTTTCCCTCGGTTAAAATATTTCCCCTTGCTCGTTTGCCTCTCACCATTTAATTTGGCAGGCGGTCTACCTATGCTATAATAAGACCACACGCTAAGTTTCATCCCATTCCGAGAACATTTTCCGGTCACTTATAAAATAAATATACGGAGGTGCCGCGGGCGCGTGTGAGTGTGTCTGGGCTCAGAACGGACAAGGAGAGGACGAGGGGGTTCGATCAGATGCAAGTTTTGAGAACATGATGATGCAAAGCACATGATGAGATGACAAAGTGGAACATGCAAGCAGATGACATGGCAACGACGATCAATAACTGGCTGACACCTGGTGCATCGGTCTCGGGGTGTCACACGCTCGTCGGGCTCCCTTGATACGTGGTCGAGCTTAGGCTGAGACATTCTGGAGCAAGGGATGTGGATCTGGCGGGGAGGGACACTACATGCCTCATCTAAAAACTTAGGGGAGTGGGGCGATAGTATGGGAATCGTTGGGTGACCTGAACTTTATTATCTAAGCTAGGAGGAACAGTCAAACCGGCAGGGGTTGGCGGCGGCGGCGGCGAGCTAGGGTTTGAGGGGGGGTGATGCGGGGCTAACCCGATTCTAGGCCAATCTTTCACGATTGGAGGTGAATCCCACGATGAACACGAAGAACATGAGAGGAAAACGCAAGGGGACCAAGAGGAAAATACTCAAAACAACATGTTTAGATCACACATATGCTAGATCCGGGAACACAAAGAGTGATACACGATCCACGATCAACTAGGGATGATACACGACAACGAGTTCATCTCCAAGAGGAGGTCTTGAGCCCACGAGGGGTCATCCCGTGAGGGGTCTTGAATCCACTTGGCGGATCTTCTCCGAGGAGGCCGCGGTCTCTCAAACAAGAAGAACCAAGGGGATGAGCAAAGCTCTATCTCACAAATGAGCTAAACCAATGCTCACCCTAGAAAGTGTAGGTGGAGTAGTATATATAGGCTAGGAGGGTCGACGGGGTACATGTGCCTCGGCCCAAAGTCATGCACGCAGGCACGGTCCGGATGATCCGGATGTTGGTCCGGATGATCCGGGCTTCGGGGGTCCCGATGATCCGGGCTTCGGGGATCCCGATGATCCGGGGTGGTGTCCGGATGATCCGGCCGGGTCGTTTTTGCAGCAGGAGGTGCGCATGTCCGGGACCTGGTCCGGATGTCCGGGCGCGGCCGGATGATCTAGGCTGGGGTTCGGATGGTCCGGCTTCAGCGTTGAAGCTTCAGGTGTGGAGGGGCGCATTAGCTGGATCGTCGAGGCTGTCCGGATCGTTCGAGGCCTCGTCCGGATTGTCCGGCCAGTCTGGGACTTGTTTGTATTCTCGTCCGTCTTCGCGCTCGTCTTCCTTCTTTGATTCCTCTTGCTCCTTAGCTTCTCCATGGCCATCCTCGAGGTACCTGAGTATGCATAGAGTTTCCAATGAGGGTAATAGCCATGTCTCATGTGAATCGAGAGGGAGTTGAGAGAGGATTGAAGTCACCTCGACTTCGAGAGCTCTTGCACGAGCATGTGTCATAGGTCCACTTGGCACTTTGTGAGACGATGATAGGTCCATGGGGATGACCTTGGGATGCTCCGCATCATCTCCCCCCTTGGGAAAGATCCGACCTCCGATCAAAATCTTCATCACCATGGAAAGGAGAGAGATCTTTGATGTTGAAGATATCACTCACGTTGTACTTGTCGCGTGAGATGTCGATCTTGTATGCATTGTTGTTGTAGCATGCAAGCACCTTGAATGGTCCGTTGTCTCGAGGGAGTAACTTGGACTTGCGCTTGTTGGGGAAGCGTTCCTTGCAAAGGTGTGGCCAGACAAGATCGCCAATGTCGAATATCATGGGTCGCTTGTTGACGTTGATCTTGGATGCTAGTCGTTGAACTTGACGCTCGATGGTGTGCCCTGTATCTTCATGCATCTTCTTGAGATAGCTTGCTCGTGCACTTGCGTCCATATTGTTGCGCTCTTGTAGAGCTAGAGTGATACATCTCCAATGTATCTATAATTTTTTATTGTTCTATGCTATTATTTATGATGTTTCGGATGTTTAATGGGCTTTGTTATACACTTTTATATTATTTTTGGGACTAACCTATTAACCCAAAGGCTGTGGGGACCCCGACTTAGAAGTCGAGATCACCGAATGCACGTGTACAGTGATCCCAGAGATCAATGCTCACTGAACACACAGAAGCTGAATAACAAGAGTCTTACATCCATACATATCGTCTTACACAAATTAAGGCCATTATGGCCAAGTCTTACATAGATAAAGCCTCAAGGGCTGAATAGCAAATAACTCAAATAGCGGAAGTCTTCGATGATAAGTAGAACCCATGCCATCTACCTTAACCCTACAGGCATTCTGACTGGGATAGCTTCGTAGCTCGCATGTTCGTCTCCATAAAACTCTTCTTCATATTCCTGTTCCTCCATGCCTGGCCAATTAAATAACCAGTGGCAAGCCAATGAGTACTTTGAATGTACTCGCAAGCAACCCATGATTTGGTTCAAAGTAACAATGCAATTTGAACAACAATGAGCAATCTAGCAATGAGCTAGAATAAATATTCTACCATCAAGTATATGCATCAATAACTTCACGTAACCTTGAGGACACGTTACTGATATCAACATGAATAGGATTCAACTCAACGAGTCCAGTCACCACCTTGACTCATCACACACATGCTTTCACCGATGTAGTAAAACTCTAGACATAGTTTAAGTAGCACCACCCAACTGTCCATGACCGTGGACACGGCTATTCGAATAGTTTTACACTCTGCAGAGGTTGCGCACTTTACCCACAAGATCCGGGAAGCTTTCATGTCACCCACGATCCCGCAGTACCTCAAGTACTCGGGGGAAGCACCCGGTCATTATCTTTCCTTAGACGACACTAACATAGAGTCCACTCGTTGGTGCACAGCCCTCGAGTACAAACAATAGATCATGGGACTTGCCCTATTTTCAATGTCACGCGTACACGAAGGGACCAACGATGTGTCCGGTGCCCTGTGAAAACAGTCATGGTCGTCTATCCAAGCACGACCCCGTCCCGGGAAAGACCTCAAGTCTGCCCGTCACTAGTAATGCGGGCACCATGCTAGTATCGGCCTAAGTAATCAATAACGCCCCGTCCCATAAGGGGTAGAGTGGTTGCACATGTTTGGTTGGGACGGTAGTCACACATAAATCTAATCCATCATTTCACCCATGCACAAGATTTTTACCGGCACATCACTTCTTCCTCAAGTGATGACCTAACTCGATATCACCCTCGGGCATTAGGGGCACCCGATGGGGTTTATGAAAAGAATGCATCCACGAAGGTTTCATGGCACAACATGCATTACTAAGCATCACTACTAACCATTAGCATTTCATCTAGCACATAGCAAGATCATGAGTGAAACATGCATCATGTGGTGGTTCTTAACTAGGTCACCACCATAACTCCTATCATCATGCATTCGGAAACAAACGGGTTCCGAAGAACACAAGTGTATCATGGTCAAAGGGCTGCTTGCCTGGATTGGCTTGGTCTTCAAAGTCTTCAAATCCTTCTTCTTCTCCTTCTTCAGCAACCTCGTCAAAATACGGTATCTAATCGTCGCAAAATAACAACGGGAAAATAAGACCACAATAAAAACAGAAAAATCAAAGTGGTCAGAAAATGTCAACTTATTTTTGTTAAATACTAGAGGGAAAACTAAGATGGCAAAAATTCTTAGTTGGAGTTTTGGAGTTGTAGAATGGGACCTAAGGATTTTTGAACAGAAGTTTTAATGTTCAAATATGAATTTAAATTTGAACAGAACAGAAAAGGTTCATGGATATGTGTGAAAGTGACACCATTAAATAGGTTCGAATTTTACAAGATTTTAGGAGTTGGAATTAATTCATTTGGACATATATTTAATTCTGTGAAATTATTTGAAATAATCACAGAAAGAATAAAAGGAAAAGGCCCTATGCCACTGGGCCAGAATGGCCACAGTTCACGGCCCAGGGCGAATAGCCCATCGCTCGGGCGCCAGCGCGCGCGCGTCAGGGTTTTCAAACCTGACGGGCGGGGCCTAGCGGTCAGTGCCTGCGAGGGGAGAGAGAGAGCGGTGAGGATGACAGGCGGGGCTCGCCTGTCATCTTCAACCTCACGGCCAAAGCGACGGCGAGCTCACCGGCGGCGATTCCGGGCACAGCGGGGCAAACGGAGGGCAGGAACGGGCTCAGCAGTGAGTCGCCGTTCCAGTGGTGGTGGTGCGGCCCGCCGGAGAGGCCTGGTTCACCGGCGGCGAGGACTCGCGCCGGAGGATCGTCGGGAGGTTCCTGGCTGGCTCGCTCCGGGCTGCAATAGGAGTGGAAGAAGGAGGGGAACGAGTCAGTGGGGTACGGCGGCTCCAGATCGAGCAAGAATCGGGGCGGAGAGGGGCTGTACTGCGAGATCTCCGATCGCCCGACGCGGCGGAGCTCCGGTCAATCCCGAGCACAGAGGCTTCCTGGGGGCGAGTGGGTGGTGCTGGTGTGCTACTGGGAGTGTGGGGAGGAGATGGGTGCCGTTAGAGAGGCTCGGGGCGAGCTTATATAGCCGAGCCCCGGTCCATCGTGGACTCGTGCACCGGCGAGGTCACGGGCGAGGCCAGAGGCCGTGCAGGCACTTGTGTTCGGGTCGGGAAGGTTCATGGGTGAGGTCTATGCCTAGTAGAGGGGAGAGGAGGAGCGGGGAAGGCTCCAGAGGGCGTGCGCGTGTGAGGCCGACGAGTGGAGGTTGCGGGCGGCCAGCGCGCGTGCGAGGGCGGCCACTGGAGGGAGGAGGAGGAGGGGGACATCGCCGGGGAGAGTCGCAGACGTCGAGGCGCATCGGTAGGCGCGAGGGAGGAGCACGAGGTGGTCGGGGGCAAGCGATTGGGCGAAACTACAGTGCGGGTGCGCACTGTAGCGCGCTCTGGAGCGAGCTTATCGCATGCCATGGCATGCCATTGGCTTGCTGGGCGTGTCCGCCGTGTCTGGGGGGTCCAGCACGAAGTAATTAACTCAGGTGAGGCCTTGGATGCTCTGGATGATCAATGAGGGAGGAGTGAAGCTGGTAAATGAGTAGAAATGGGCTGTCCAGCAAGGTGAATTGGGGTTTTCACCCCTCAATCATGGAGCTGTGGACATGGGGGAGTTACTGGAGGTAGAATGTAACTAGATGAAGCTGTGGTAGAAAGTTGAGGCAAAAGTAAATAGTAAAAGAGGCCAAGATGATGGTTTTGGTAAAATGGCAGAAGGTGTTTGATCAAGTTTTGGTCAAGCAAATGATTTCCATTAGCCATGACACTTAACAGGATTGAATGTCATAAGGAAATAGGGTGTTTCACCAAATTTGGGCTCATTTGAAGAAACTAGCCAATGTAACTTTGGTGAACCCTAGAATACCACAGAAATGGCTTCATCTTGTTTAAGTCAAGCTAATCATCTCCCCTTGATGCACCACTTGGTTTAGTTTCATCATTTGGGGTATTGATCATGCTCACAAAGTTTGAAGTTCCAGATAAAAAGTTGGTAATGTAAAGATGTTCAAATTTGAATTTGAACGGAAAGGGTTTTGGGGTATTCTGATCAAGTTGCCCTACTCCAAATCTTGTGCCATTTGGTCTAGATGTCTTATTAGGCCATTCTAGCATGTGCACCAAGTTTGAGAGCATTTGGACAAGTTTGGCAATGTAAAGTTGCTCAAACTTCAAATATGGACAGAATGGTTTTGAAGGGTTTTGAGGATGCTATCTTGCTTCCCAAGGCATGAGGCTTGGCAAGATCATCAAATATGTCATATATGACATGATAGAATTTCCCTGGAATTTTTGGAGAATATTTCCTTTGTAAATATTTCAAAAGCTTGAAATATCCAGAAAGGGTTTTAGAGGGATTAGCCCATTATTTTGAACATGACCAAGTGTTGAAACTCTTATATATGGACAATATATGTCCTATGAGTCTCCCTGAATTTAGGCAAATATTTTTGAAACACTTAAATAATTTTCCCCTATTAAAGACCATTTCCGGCCTTAAGAAAAAGCTTTTAAATAAAATAGGAAAATAACTTTTAAAATTATACTTTTGTGGTTTCTGGGAGTCCTATGACTACTAGGTCTCAAATATACTTTTTGAAATAATTTTCTCACCCTAGATCTAGCACTTGCAGTGCAAACCTCAATTCAGGGGTTTTTGGAATACTAAATTTTAAAAATACATTTTGGCCAAATTAATTTTATAAGAAAATACTATACTGCTATAAACACTTGGTATGATCATTGGGCAGAAGTTTTGGGTATGGAGATGAATTCTACAAGAGGTAATAGTTGACTTTAATGAGCACATGAAAAACATATGAAGGAAAAACTCAATTCCAAATAAAAGCCAAAAGATGCCAAAAAAAATTTGCTGGTCCAAATTTTCATGCTTCATTGATGCAAATAACATGTTTCAAAATGCAGGGTGTGACAAAGGCCCAGTCCATATTGTTGTTTTTTTGTCTATTCCAGGGTTTTACAGAAAAGGAATATCAAACGGAGTCCAAACGGAATGAAACCTTCGGGAGAGATATTTTTGGAGCGATATCTTCACGGGAGACTTCAGAACCACGGAATAGGGAACACATGGCGTCCACGAGGGTGGGGGGTGCCCCCCC
>LR738713.1:330498594-330535896 GCA_902687465.1 Secale cereale
TGTACACTCTGCAGAGGTTTGTGCACTTTTCCCCACAAGACTCGATCTCCTCCGTTAGATTTCTCGCACTGCATGGTGTTTGAGAAACGGATGACCGAGACACAGTCTTTCAGAAGCATTAGCTCTTTACCCCAGGTGGACCGATACACCTACATTCGCTACATCTGCTAGTCCACCACGAAAGAGGTCACACAACTTACTCACACTATGCCAGAGCCCATAATGGCTTGTGGCTGCACATGGAAGTTTCTACGCATGAAAATATTATATGATCCCTTTGAGCCTGGGTGGCATTCCAATAGGACAATCACACGGAAACCCCGGGATTTCCTAGGACAACACTGGCAACCCCAGGTGTCCGAGTAAGCCACTGGTTCACTCCCAGGGTGCCCCAAACCAATCCACCCAGATGTGTATTAAATTTCCACCTTAAAGTTTCCCTTTAAAATCACTCACATCTTTCATGAAACTCTCAAACCAATCCACGTCTACGAGCATGGCTAAGCAATAAGTAACAAAGCGTATACCCCCCTTTGGTTGATCTCAGGTCATTGGGTTCCAACCTCGTGAACTACAAACCATCATGTTATGTAAGCAGTCCTACTCATGCAAGTGTTTGAGGATAGAGCTAATGCAATAAAAACTGGGTATTGGAAAGTATGATCAAAGTGTGAACTTGCCTTGTACTGACGATGTAGAATTTTCGCACTCAGAACTCGTGATAGATCTACTCGTCACACTCCGATCAATCTATCGTAAGCAAGCAATGATAACCACACATAAGTAATCACTCAGCAAGATCGGACAGAGCGAATAAAACACTTCGGAAAACTTCGAAAACAAATGAATGACTCTTGAAACATAAAACAAATTCCAACAGTACCAAAATTATGTGAATTTGGCCTTATCAGAAAGTTTATATCAAAAGCTTCGATTTACAAAAGGAATCAACTAAATCAGAGTTATAAAAGTCAAGTTATGATCAAACGAAGTTCAAATTTAAATCTAGTTGAATTCAAATATTAAAACTTTCAAAAACATGTTTAAGTTGTTTTACTAGAAAGAGGGGATCGTAACGAAGATGTGGGCGTTGGTTTCGTTGGGTTTGGACCAACGATTAAAAAGTTAGGACCGTTTGAAGTTCAGGGGCTAAACTGCAAATGTTTTATTTATAGCTAAGTCCCTGGAAGAAAACTAAAAGAAAAAGAAAAGAACTATCGAGCGAACGCTCGCTATTTGGACCTAACCAGTAAACGTTCACTGAATAGATCTAAACCTAAAAAAAACTAAACCAATCTGTAAAAATAAACCTGAATTAAAAGGAAAAACCGTGCGGTTTTATACCTAGGCGGTTCGACGGGGAAAACCGAGCGGATCGGGTCGGTCCGGTGCGGGTCGGGCTCGGAGCCTCGGAGCTCCGACCGGCGTGCTCTGGCGAGGGGCAGCAGACGGCGGCGCTGGGCGATGCGGCGCTGGGCGCTCCGACGCGGGGCAAGGCAGAGGCGAGCGGGCGACGCGGCGGCTGGTGGAGCAGCTACAGGAGCAGGCAGCGGTGGCGGTGAGCGAAGCGGCGGCGGCGGCGAGATCGCGAGGCGGCGGCGGCTGGCGAGCGCGGCGGCGGAGGCCAGAAACGGGCGGCGGCGGCCTTTAAATAGGCGGGAGGGGGTGAGGAGTGCCGTGGGGAAGGGGGCAGGCGACTTCGGCCTCGGCACGGACGCCGAGGTCGGCGGCGGCGGCGTGGCGGCTGGGGACTCCGTCCCGAGCTCAGGGGTGAGCGGGGCGCAGTGATGGGCCGGCTGGGCCGTGGCCTCGCGCTTTGCTGGGCCAGCCCAGTTCGGTCCAGGAGAACTTAAAAAAACACAGACAAAGAAAAGAATAAAACAGAAATAACCTAAAATATTATATAGGCATATAATATATCAACATTTGCAGAGAAACAAGCCCTACAACATGAACATTTTTCTACAGCCAAATAAAATGCTCACAAATTCTAATAAATCAAAAGGTGCTATTGTTGCAATAAAATCCAATAAAAATCATTTTTAAAATACCAAAATGACTTCAAATTTATTTATCTCCAATTTTCTGCTGTAGGGAATCATGTTACCCTATTTTCCATATATTTTATTTTTGGAGAAAAATAATTTGAATAAAAACCAAATAACTCAATATTTTGAAATTGAGTTGTAGAAAATTTCAGAAAAACTTCCAACTCGTATTTCCTATAATTTGAAGAAGTCATTTTATCTTCTCTCGGGAAAATCATTGAGTTGCTTAAAGTTTCTGAATTGAAAATATTTCGAGGATGAAATTCAAGATCCTTTCAAAGCCCTTTATCATTTAAAATAAATGGAAGAAGTCATATTATCTTCACTCTAGGGTTTTGTGTTGAAAAGAAGTTGAATTCCCCGGAGATCATAATGCAAAGTGAAAGTTTTTGGGAAAGTCATTTTATTCCCTCTCATTTAACTTTCAAAAGTTTCAAATTTCACTCAGTTTCACTCAGCACATCAACAAGAAATCAAATCTATCTATTTATTATAACATTCCAAAATTTAGAATTTTGGGATGTTACAAACCTACCACACTTAAAATGAATCTCGTCCTCGAGATTCGGAGAGGCTAGCAAGAAATAGGTTAGGGTTTGGGGGTCTCCTAACAACTCCATTGTTCGGTATGGACTAGTGTGCTACCACGCTTAAAATGATGGTTACGGTTCCTTCAGAACTCAGGTACTCCATCCTTAGTTGACAGTGTCGATTCTTCACAGATCTTCAGGGTAACTCCTCCTCTGGGCTCTTTTGGTAGTGGCATAACCTTTGCCCTCAATTCTTGTGTCCATTTCATCATGGTAAGGTGTCAGGACCCCGATCCTAAGTCACACCGATCTAGCTTGTAACACGTCATATCACTTTGCGGCCTCACGCACGGTATCCTCACGGGTGCTACCTTACCTGGCCCGGGACCGTTTGCGCATTTTGGCACACGTATATGACAGTGTTGCTAGCATCCATATGACAGAGAACCCGGGCCGACATGGCTAGTTATAAACCAAAAGTGGCACTAAATTACAGAGACATGCATTCATGACCCAGCAACGAACGTGTCGGTCATCAACGTATGAACCCAAGTCGTAGCAAGCTACATGGACTTAAAGGAACAACGCGTGACATTTCCCCTAAGGGACAGACACAGGAACGAAGAAGGACACATGCCGGACAGCCTACGTGTTCCGAGCAGTAGCAAGCTACAAAGGCTCATTGGAAACACTAGGAGGCATTTCCCTGTAAGATAGGCTACCAAAGGAAAACAACTAGGTGTCGGATCCCAGACATACCAAGCATTTCAATCATACACACAATATGCTCAATGTGTGCAAATACAACATTGCATCACAACAGAACTCTATGACTCAAAGTACTTTATTTAAAAGGCTCCAAAGAGCCATACATAACATATTCATACAGGTAGGGGTCACATGACCCAACAGTCAAGTCATACAGTCATACAAGCACAAGCGGAAGCTACATGTCTGAGTACAGACAACTTAGAAAATAAAACAGGCTTGGTGTAGCCTGACTATCTACAAGGCCCTTCACAAGCTCCAGATCTCCGTCTGGGTAGCAAGCTACTCGTCGACGTCAACGTCTATGTAGAACCCATCAGAAGGGGCAGGGTTCTCCTCTGCAACAGTTATTAAGCAAACATGAGTACAAAGGTACTCCGCAAGTCTTACAACAGAACCTATCATACATGCAACATTATCAATAGGGGGTAGTGGAGTTCATAGCAGAAAGCCAGCTTTGACTCTTGGCTAACCTATACTACAACTCTCAACAGATTGCAAGATATTACTACGTACACGAGTCCTCTACTCACCACAGCAATACACCACCGAGGATCCTCTTCCGTCATACTACGGAAGGGCCATCCACGACACTCACACTTGTCTTGAGGATTTTAGTAGTATCCATCAACTTGTCTATGAATTGTAAGAGTAACCAAGTAGTCCGTACCGCGAACAACGGCTATTCGAATAGATTGATAACCCTGCACGGGTGTACTTCTTCACACACGCTTCCACCACTTATCGCCGTTTACTCGACATGTACTCGGCAACCTTCAAGCGGAAGCCCAGCGAGGGTGTCGGCCACGACCTGACTAACTACACAAGTCTCTCGTCCAGGTCGCCTATTTGGGTTCCATCCGTGGGGAGATCCGGCTGGGGTGTCGCTCACGGCCCCAAACAATGTGTAAATGGTTCCCGAGTCACCAAACGGGCAACCGGTACACCGTGCCACGTACTTGTCGCATCACAGCCCACCCCGAGGGTCAGCGCTGTGCACGACCTCCAGTAAACTACAAACACCAGAAACTAGTTGCAACTCCTGGACAAAGATCAAGTGTAATTAATAAGTCGAGAGGGTCAATTAAGGATCCCAATGTGTGGTAGTAGCTGGAACTTGAACGACACATACAGATCTCGGGTCCTATGGATGGTTCCAATGAAACAACCCACCACGTACTCCTACATGGCCTTTCATCGATACCTTTACCAAACATGTTCCACACTTCCTTCTCTTTACCAGTATGATCATTTCACTCTGATCCATCACCCAGATGAATCAGACCTGACACAACTCTAAGCATAGCAGGCAACATAAATAAATAGCATGGTGGATCACACATCACATGGCTCAATCAACTCCTACACATGCAAGTGGGTTTCAACTATTTACTGTGGCAATGACAGGTCATGCAAGGGAATAGGGTTCAACTACCGCAGCAAGTAGCAGTTCACACGCTGTTGCCTTAATGCAGTAAAAGAGAGCAAGAGCGAGAAGATGGGTTTGTATCGGAATGATCAATGATTGCTTGCCTGACAGAGTGGTTGCCGGGTACTGCTCTTCAGCTGGATACGCAGAAGTATCCTCGGGAGCAGGACCTAACACGGAGAATATTGACGATACAATCAATAAGCAAACAAATGCAACAATCTGATGCATGCTCATGATATGGCAAGATGCATGTGTTTTGGGCTAATGCAACTATAACCAGAAGGGTTTGAGCCCATTTGAATCAAAGATTCAAACTGAAACTCAAACTATTATTTATTTAAGTGCATTATCATGTTTTAGTGTATACAGCAAGGTTAACTTGCTCAAACATGCATGAAACCAGTGCCATTGGAAAGATTGGATTTTTCTGATCAATTTTCATATATAAATCTTTTCCATCTGAGCTACTGTTGAATTTATATGATTTTTTTGAAGTTTAAAGCATTTTCTGGAATTTCCTGAATTGTTTTTAAAATAAATAATCCCAGAAAATCCTTTACTGCGTCAGCATGCCATCATGCTGACGTCAGCAAGTCAACAGACCTGATCCAGGTCAAACCTGACTGGTGGGTCCCTCATGTCAGTGTCTCTGGAGCTAATTCCGTTCAAAACTAGAGTTGACTGGGTTTGACTAAGCGATGGGGCCCACTGTCAGTGACTGTGGTGGTTAATCTAATTACTGTTAGCTCCTAATTAACAGGCCACGTCAGCCCGCCGGAGTTTGGCCGGTGGCGACCATTCTGCACGGCGGTGACTCGTCGGAATCCTTGTTCCGGCGACCATTTGTCGCGCGGATGGGCTCTATGTGCTCCTGGTGATGCACCGCATCCAACGGTGCCACTGGTTGGTCGATTGGTCGCCGGAGTCGACGGCGACGAGCTCGTCCGCGGCAGCGTTCACACGGAGTTGGCCGGGACAGCGTTGTGGTGCACGGTAGGAGAAGTTAGAGCTGGCATTAGCTTGCTGGTGATCTACTGATCCTAATGGCGTGCTCAGCTGCGAGGCGCAGTGCCTGTGTCCACGGCGGCGAGTTGGCCAGCGGCGGTGAGCTACGGTCAGCAAGGGGGCGGCGGCTACAAGGCGTAATAGAGCCCGTAGAGAGAGGGTTTCGAAGCGTGAGCTCACAGCGGTCGCAGAGGGCGTCGAAGCGAGCTCGGGGGAGGTCGGACGGCGACGTATGGGCGGCGGCGATCTCCGGTGCCGAAGGTTGAAGACGAGGCGGGGAGGGTGTTGCAGGGCTTCTGGCGTCGTGTGCGTCGGTGGGGAGCTTCGGGGTGATGCGGCGGAGCTATTGGTGCGTCGGGGAGGCGAGGGAGTGGCGTAGGGCGCGGTGGCAGGGATCGACGGCGACGAGCTCGCTCGGTGGAGCTCGGTGGAGGGGAGAGAGGAGGGGAAAGACACAGGGGAGAGGGGAGCGGTCGAGGGGGTCTACGTGGCGTCGTCCAGGTCCATCCAGGGCGTCGAAGGGGCCAGGCAGGCAGGCAGGAGGTGGCCGGCGCGTCGGCGGCGCTCGCCACAGAGCTGCTTCATGCGCTAGCACGGTGAAGAAGACGAGGATGCCCCTGGTGGGCTGGGCCGTGTGGACCAGCAGGTAAGTGGGCTCGGGTAAGTCTGCTTCTTCCTATTTTTCTCTATTTACTTTCTGTTTCATTTCTTTTGCAACTTTGTTGAATTAATAAAAATGCCAGAACATTTTTGTAACTCATAGAACTAGTCATGCCCACTGTATATAATAGGAACAATATGGAACATTTTAGTTTATGATTATTTGGGCACATAGAATATTTTATAGCATTTAAATGCCCAAATGCAAATACCATATGAATTAATCCAGAGACCTTGGGTGTCCTAGAAAATTGTGCACCATTTTTGGCAGAGGTTTAAGACCAAGGCAGAAATGATGAACATTTTTGAAGGGCATTTTGGGTACATTGGAAAAGATTTTATTAAACCCTAGTTGTTAGAAGAGGGGTGCTGGGGTTTCTGTCATTCCCATTTCAAGTTTCTTTGGAAAGTAAACATGATGCACACTCTAACTAGTCCTAATGCAAGCACTAACTAGGGATGTGACATAAGGCTCTTTTTGTGACTGGTTCTTCTTAGCTGACAGGTCTGGCGCCAATACAAAACAAATATCGATATCTCATGGTGGTCTTCAACCAACTTAACAGGGTCCCTGGAGAAAACGGGTCTGGGCTTCATCCTCACCGTATATCCTATGGTTGGCAACAACATGCCGTGTACAAGGGAAAAATTTCTATACCATTCTTAGGTTTAAACAAAGTTTTGACATCATCGTCTCTCTACTATAGGTAAGTCACTCAGATTTACCATCCCGTATAACAGAGGCGAATAATAAGAGTAAATCGGTATGGTGATCAATCCATCCCGCACCCAAATCATTACCTTGTATATGGTTTAGTGAATCTCGCATTCTAACACTCGGTCATCCTCACAAGCATTTCAGAATTTCTTTTGTCAACGAACTAAGTCCAAATAAATCCCTTGATTCTGCAGGCCAAACAACCATCTATCATGTTTCACAACCCTCGGTTTTAACGTAACCACCTATAAGTTCGTATGTTGACAAGGTCATCATTTCTGCCATGGGTTTTCCTTCGGCAAGAGTGTGCTTGCTTCCTTGACAGGTCCTGGGGCCTGTGGGTTATGGCTCATCTCACCACTAGTAACACTTGGTCTCACCATTGGGTTGCAACTGATCATTCTTCCGACATCCAACTTCCTAGTATTCTTAAATCCATCCAATTATCCCTTACTTCTCTTGGTTCAAAATGTGAGGGTGATTACTCTCACTCATCTTTGGGCAGTCCATTCCCAGTCTGACGTAACTAACCACTAGCTAGTGTATTCGGGTAACGGTGTGGGATTCTACCACACTTAAAATGAATGACACTACTTTCTTCAAAATCTCCTTCCATGCATCATGGCTTCACTCATCTCTTATATAGTACCAACTCATAAAATCCAAAATCAATACCCTGATGCTAACTGTATTGATTTCTCAACTTACTACGATCTACTGCATTCCCATTGCATCCTTCAACTCAACTACTTAGCACAAACCTCCTTCTCCTTGGGACAATCACTAGCAAAGTGCGCTGCTTCACTACAGCAGAAACATATTACTTCTGAAAAGTCTCGTGGTTCCCTTATAATTATGTTGCCTCCTTTAGGTCCTCGGCTTGTGGGTCCACTTCAGAACTTGTATATCCTTAACTCATCCTTGGAGTTACTATTGCTCCATACTCCAGCATTACCCCCTCTTTAAATCCAATTTGTACTTACTTCCTTCGTACCTTGGGGTAAGCTTCATAAATAAACTGCAACTTGTTTGTGTAGACTCCACTATTTGGGGCAACAGTTTCCTTCCTAGGGGTCCAGGGTTCACTCTGAAAAGTATCGCCCTAAACAAAAGGCACTGGTTCATCCTTAATCAACATTCTCCTCATATCAAATCTCTTATTATATCCTGAACCGTTATTCAGCACTCCAATCACAAAGGTGCTTCACTACAAATGTTGCCATCCACATAGTTGGGTATGGTCAAACATTCCTCCCATCTTTATTCCTTTGTCCTAGCTAAGGACGCTTCAGTCCCACCAGAATTGTGCAACGTGATTCTTGAAATCATCAATCTCTTGCTTCATCCTATTGGCCGTGTGTTTCATCTCTATCATATCTGCATGCACTCTACTCAGGCTTTCCTGGGTATAACGAAGTCTTGCTTCGAGCATTTCTACAATCTGACGTATGGCCTCCATAGCAGCTTCACGAACAGAGTCGAAGAACGTTGTTCGTGGTACTCGGGAGATGAAAAAGTATTAACCCAGAGTCTTTGGGCAAACTCCTTTCACACGGTGAAGGTGTACCTCCACGTACCAAAGTTCAACTCCATTCTCCATGAAGGGATAACCCTTGTAAACTGCATCTCCTTCCAGGTGAATATGCTTCATCATGCCCTTCAGGATCTTTGGATAATCCTGGTCACTAGTTAGGGTCATGATCGTTTCCGGGCCCTTGAGAAAAGACTTGTAAAGGGTTGTCATCTGTGGGTATAAGACAGAAGGGGTTCTTAGGACAATATACGGATATTCTTTGGGTAAAACGGGGTTGGTTGTCCGAGAAAGGTTTGGGTCAGCTTCTCCATGGGTTCTAGGTTTTGGTCTGGGTGAGGGGCACTCACAATCATCCAACAACTCATAACATCTCCTTCTTAGATTCCAAAAATATCAACTTCTATTGCTTCACAAACTATTACAATGTTCTTTCCAGAACTCAACTCAACATTGTAATAAAAGGGTGTTCCACATTTAGCTACATGCTTCATCCTAATATCTAGATCTCAACTACTCTGATCATCTTTCCTCCGATCTGTACATTCTCCGGCAAAATGCTCTACTTCCTTGTAGTGTAAACTAATGTCATTAAACAAATCTAGGGACTTCATGGTGACTATCCTCGTTCATGGGATTCTTTGCTTCCTGGTTGGGCAGTTGCTAGCATAATGACCTAAATCCTTGCACCGGTAACATGTGATGTGACTCAGGTCCTTTTCCGCAGAAATTGGGTTCTTCTGGGGACACATGCTCTTTCTCTTCCTCGACTTCTTCGTTCTTATCAATTCTTCTATCTTTTGTGGATCAAACTCCACTTCTTCTATCGGGAAGTCTCCCAGATACTCATGGCTTTCCTTCGTGCAATACTGTGAAAGATGTCCCTTTTTCTCACATGAGTAGCAAGCACGTGAGTAATATCTGTCTAGGCCTTCTCCATCAGGGTCGTCAATATCTTCCTCCATCACGGATTCCCTTAAGGTTTCCTCGAGGACTTCTTTCATTGCTTCTTTCTTCTGCTGGATAGTTCGTCATACCATGGGGAAAATGTGACACTGGGCAGGGTAGTGGGTAGTCCCTTCACACAAGAAACAAGTAATCTGCCTAGTTGGGCATTCTTCAGCTAGGTGACTTCCTTCACAATTAGGGCATTCATCCTTGTGCTCCTCCTGGGTGTATCCTATTTCTCCACAAATCCTCCAGGCACAATGCTTCTTCTTCGGGTTGTCACTACGCTCTCGGATGAGACGGGATCTTAGCAGGGTCTTCTTGAATTCCTCCCAACTTTCTACTCCACTACATCCTTGTATGGCTTGATGCATCTTCCACCATGTTGCAGCACTTTTTGTAAAGTACCGAAGAGCGTATTGAACCTCATACTTCCTTGCAACCACATTTTTCCTGAAGTGATCCTCCATGTTTTGTATCCATAGCTCTGCCTCCGGCTGGGTCGTCGGTCCAGAGAATACAAGTATATCTTCATTCATCCTCTATTGGGTCCAAGGGTTGTTGGAATGAGATTCGGAAGATGGGGAGAGAGATACACTCAATACAACCAATAGTTTTGAAAAGACGGGTTTTATTTGTGGTCGTCCAAAAACATCAAACAAATGACGGCTCACAATTGTCGCATCTAACGTAAGTACATAACAGGGGTTTGGTCTTCTAAAGGTCAATATCTCTTCAAAGCGATCAACTCTTCAAATCTTCGGAGTATCCACTATTGTAGCTTCAACACTTCCCATGTATGGTGAAATCCTCTTTACTCCGAAGTGGTCCAAATGGTAAAGGTTATTGTGTAACTATTTGAGGTAAGAGGGAAGATTGACAAAGCTCGGAAAAGAGGAGAGGTATAGATTTTTTTGAAAAGATAGTTTTAGAGAAATCCTTTCTTTCCAGTTACTAGGGTCACGTCCTACAGTCAACATGTGCTCTGATGCCATGTTGTAGCGACACGACCCGAATGGATCAAGTCTCTGTGCTTAAGTGTCATCCCTGGATCGGTATGCTGACACACACAGTACTCGAGGATTTATAACAGAGGTAAATCACATGTATTAAGTAACGTAAATACTATTACCTCAATCAATCATAGCGGAAGCAACAAAGGTTGTGGAGTTCCATCAACACCAAAGGCAAAGTTGAGTGTAGACATCGCAACCCTAACGTAACACTTACTCGTCGAATAATACCTGCAACATGGGACGTTGCAGCCATGTAGGTCAGTACATTGAATGTACTGGCAAATTCACACTGTAATGAGTAATGATGAACAAGTCCTACAACTACATGCATATTTGGCTGGTGGAGGCTGTAACGCTGTTTTTGCATAAAGCTAATTTTTCCCTACCACAAAAGAATGCATTTTATTTAACTACTTTGTTAAATTCAAAACATGAACAATTGAGAATGGTACCTCCATCTCAATCCCAAACCAAAGTCATTATTAACCCAACAAATTAATTAAATAGAGTGTTGAGATCAACAAATAATCCACTTCTAGATACTCAAAGATGTCCGTAACCGGCGACACAACTACTCATGAATAGTTTGTACACTCTGCAGAGGTTTGTGCACTTTTCCCCACAAGACTTGATCTCCTCCGTTAGATTTCTCTCACTGCATGGTGTTTGAGAAACGGATGACCGAGACACAGTCTTTCAGAAGCATTAACTCTTTACGCCAGGTGGACCGGTACACCTACATTCGCTACATCTGCTAGTCCACCACGAAAGAGGTCACACAACTTACTCATACTATGCCAGAGCCCATAATGTATTGTGGCTGCACATGGAAGTTTCTAGGCATGAAAATATTATATGATCCCTTTGAGCCTGGGTGGCATTCCAATAGGACAATCACACGGAAACCCCGGGATTTCCTAGGACAACACTGGCAACCCCAGGTGTCCGAGCAATCCACTGGTTCACTCCCAGGGTGCCCCAAACCAATCCACCCAGATGTGTATTAAATTTCCACCTTAAAGTTTCCCTTTAAAATCACTCACATCTTTCATGAAACTCTCAAACCAATCCACATCTACGAGCATGGCTAGGCAATAAGTTTCAAAGCGTATACCCCCCTTTGGTTGATCTCAGGTCATTGGGTTCCTACCTCATGAACTACAAACCATCATGTTATGTAACTAGTCCTACTCATGCAAGTGTTTGAGGATAGAGCTAATGCAATAAAAACTGGGTATTGGAAAGTATGATCAAAGTGTGAACTTGCCTTGTACTGACGATGTAGAAGATTCACACTCAGAACTCGTGATAGATCTACTCGTCACACTCCGATCAATCTATCGTAAGCAAGCAATGGTAACCACACATAAGCAATCAGTCAGAAAGATCGGACAGAGCGAATAAAACACTTCGGAAAACTTCGAAAACAAAAGAATGACTCTTGAAACATAAAACAAATTCCAAGAGTAACAAAATTATGTGAATTTGGCCTTATCAGAAAGTTTAGGTCAAAAGCTTCGATTTGCAAAAAGAATCAACTAAATCGGAGTTATAAAACTCAAGTTATGATCAAACGAAGTTCAAATTCAAATCTAGTTGAATTCAAATTTTAAAACTTTCAAAAAAAAATTTAAGTTGTTTTACTGGAAAGAGGGGATCGTAACAAAGATGTGGGCGTTGGTTTCGTTGGATTTGGACCAACGAGTAGAAAGTTAGGACCGTTTGAAGTTCACGGGCTAAACTGCAAAAAAATTATTTACAGCTAAGTACCTGGCAGAAAACTAAAAGAAAAAGAAAAGAACTATCGAGCGAATGCTCGCTATTAGGACCTAACCAGTGAACGTTCACTGAATAGATCTAAACCTAAAGAAAAAACTAAACCGATCTATAAAAATAAACCCGAATTAAAAGGAAAAACCGTGCGGTTTTATACCTAGGCGGTTCGGCGGATAAAACCAGGCGGATCGGGTCGGTCCGGTGCGGGTCGGGCTCGGAGCCTCGGAGCTTCGGCGAGGGGCGGCAGACGGGAATGCTGGGCGATGTGGCGCAGGGCGCTGTGGCGCGGGGCGATGCAGAGGCGAGTGGGCGGCGCGGCAGCTGGCGGAGCTGTTGCAGCAGCAGGCAGTGCCGCGGTAAGCGAAGCGGCGGCGGCGGCTGGCAAGCGCGGTGGCGGAGGCGAGAAATGGGCGAGAGAGGGGCGGCGGCGGCCTTTAAATAGGCGGGAGGGGGCGAGGAGTGTCGTGGGGAAGGGGGAGGGGACTCCGGCCTTGGCACGGACGCCGAGGTCGGCGACGGCGGCGTGGCGGCTGGGGACTCCGTCCCGAACTCAGGGGCGAGCGGGGCGCAGTGATGGGCCGGCTGGGCCGTGGCCCGGCGCTTTGCTGGGTTGGCCCAGTTCGGTCCAGGAGAACTTAAAAAAAACACAAACAAAGAAAAGAATAAAATAGAAATAACCTAAAATATTATATAGGCATATAATATATCAAAATTTGTAGAAAAACAAGCCCTACAACATGAACATTTTTCTACAGCCAAATAAAATTCTCACAAATTCTAATAAATCAAAAGGCGCTACTGTTGCAATAAAATCTAATAAAAATCATTTTTAAAATACCAAAATGACTTCAAATTTATTTATCTCCAATTTTCTGCTGTAGGGAATCATGTTACCCTATTTTCCATATATTTTATTTTTGGAGAAAAATAATTTGAATAAAAACCAAATAACTCAATATTTGAAATTGAGTTGCAGAAAATTTCAGAAAAACTTCCAACTCGTATTTCCTATAATTTGAAGAAGTCATTTTATCTTCTCTCGGGAAAATCATTGAGTTGCTTAAAGTTTCTGAATTGAAAATATTTCGAGGATGAAATTCAAGATCCTTTCAAAGCCTTTTATCATTTAAAATAAATGGAAGAAGTCATATTATCTTCACTCTAGGGTTTTGTGTTGAAAAGAAGTTGAATTCCCTAGAGATCAAAATGCAAAGTGAAAGTTTTTGGGAAAGTCATTTTATTCCCTCTCATTTAACTTTCAAAAGTTTCCAATTTCACTCAGTTTCACTCAGCACATCAACAAGAAATCAAATCTATCTATTTATTATAACATTCCAAAATTTAGAATTTTGGGATGTTACACATGTACCCCGAAAACATCAGAAGAGGAGAGAAAACCCTAATTCCACCGCCACAACATTCTGTTCCCGTGAGATCCCATCTTGGGGCATGTTCCGGCGCTCCACCGGCGGGGGGATCTACCACGGAGTGCTTCTACATCAACACCATCGCCTCACCATGAGTTGTGAGTAGTTTACCAAAGACCTTCGGGTCCATAGTTAGTAGCTAGATGGCTTCTTCTCTCTCTCTCTCTGGATCTCAATACCAAGTTCTCCTTGGTCTTCGAGGAGATCTATTTGATGTAATCTCTTTTTGCGGTGTGTTTGTCGAGATCCAATGAATTGTGGGTTTATGTTCAAGATTATCTATGAGAAATATTTGGTTCTTCTCTGAATTCTTTTATGTATGATTATAATATCTTCGCAAGTCACTTCCCAGTGACAACAGGGGCAGCAAGACACGTATTGTATTGTTGCCATCGAGGATAAAAAGACAGGGTTTATATCATATTGCTTGAGTTTATCCCTGTACATCATGTCATCTTGCTTAAGGCGTTACTCTGTTCTTATGAACTTAATACTCTAGATGCATGCTGGATAGCGGTCGATGTGTGGAGTAATAGTAGTAGATGAAGAATCGTTTCGGTCTACTTGTCACAGACGTGATGCCTATATATAATGATCATGCCTAGATATTCTCATAATTATTCACTTTTCTATCAATTGTTCGACAGTAATTCGTTCACCCACCATAGAAATATGCTATCATCAGAGAAGCCACTAGTGAAACCTATGGCCCCCGGGTCTATTCTCAACATATCAATCTACAATCTACTTTACTTTCTGTTTTTACTTTCTATTCTTATATACAAAAATACCAAAAATATCAAACTATCATATCTATCAGATCTCACTTTCGTAAGTGACCGTAAAGGGATTGATAACCCCTTATTGCGTTGGATGCGAAGTTCTTATTTGTTTGTGCAGGTGCGAGGGACTCGCGCGTGGTCTCCTACTGGATTGATACCTTGGTTCCCAAAAACTGAGGGAAATACTTACGCTACTATGCTGCATCACCCTTCCCTCTTCGAGGGAATACAACACAAGCTCGAGAAGTAGCAAGAAGAACTTCTGGCGCCGTTACCGGGGAGGCTTATGCAAAAGTCATATACCAAGTACCTATCACAAATCCTTATCCTTCGCATTACATTTATTTGCCTCTCGTTTTCCTCTCCCCCACTTCACACTTGCCGTTTTATTTGCCCTTCTTTTTGCCGTGTGTTTATCGTTATCGGGGTATTTGATCGACACCTATGGGATCACAAGAATCCCTACTATGGTTGCAGGGCGCGGGGTTGAGAGAAGAGCGGATCCAACAGTTAGCACACAGTTCCTTTACCCAGGTTCGGACCGCAAAGATGCATAAAACCCTACTCCTGCTTTGGTGGATTATATGTTTGTGTTCTTCAGCTAGCTATGGGGCGTGAGGAGCTCCAAAAGGCCGAATCGTGAGGAGTTCTAAAGAGCCGAATCCTTCTCCTGGTCGCCTCGAGCCTCCTTTTATAGGGAAAAGGGGTTGCCACAGTGGCACACAAGAGGTGAGGGTACAGTGATGCGAGGTTATCCCTCGCATTACATGACAAGGTGCATTTAATGCGCCTTGCTTAGGTGTCCTTGCTTTATCGGGGACGAGGAAGACGCCCATCTTGTCCGTCGCCGCTCCTTCTTGTGTCGACACGCGCCATGGCCAGCGATGCGTGAGATGCCATGTAGGCAGGCATGCAGCTGAGGTGGCGCAACGGTTGGTCTCCACGAAGATCTGCATGTCGCCACGCAGGTGCCTACCCAGCTGGTTGGGTCGGCAGCTGCATGGGGCGATGGAAGCTTAGCTGGTGTGGGCCTGATGGTGGCCCCGCGGGTGTTTTTGGCAAGGGCCTTGCCGGGGCCCCGGCGAGGGACTTGCCGCGGCGCTTGCTGTCCTCCCCAGCAAGGTGCTTGCCGGGGGTCTTGTGGTCCTCCTTCGCTGGGATCCCGCCAAGGGTCGTCGTCTTCTCAGTATGTATCTGGTCTTGAATGTCTTCACAAAGATCTGCATGCCACTACGGGGACATCTCCCGAATCCTTGCCCCATGGGGGCAGTGGACTCAAGGGTGATCCGCTTCGTAGGCGTGGGGCGAGCTGCCGCGGCAAGGGTCTTGCCAGGGCTGCTAGAGACGCCCCCGGCAAGGACCTTTCCGGGGCTGCTGAAACTAGCTCCCGGCAAGGATCTCACCGGGGGAAGCCGCTTCGTCCCCTTGCTCTTTGTGGTCTTGTTCTTGGTGTTGCTCCAGTTCCATCGAGCTTCGGTCTTACCCTGGCTCACCTCCCTTGCCATGCTTGGTGTGGTGGTGCCCATGGCTCAGACTGCCCGTGCACAGTCATAAGGGTAGAAAAAGTGTACCCCTCTTTCTGTACACCGACAGGAGCCCCCGGGCCTAGGCCACACATAAGCGCGACGCGTTGTTGGGCTAGGCCCAGAATGGTGCGTGGGAAGGCGGGACGGTTTTTACCGAGGTAGGATTTTCCGCGCGCTGCGCCTCCCATGACACGCGCGCATGGCGCGGGGTGGAGGGGCGGGCGTGACAAGGGCGGCATGCGCGGGGCGGTTTCCGCAGGCATGCGTCACATCGCGGTAAATGCGAAAGGAGGCGGCTTCGCGCCTTCCCCATAACCGGGGGGAGGCGTGGAGACGCGGCCCATTTACTGAATGGGGTCGAGGCACGGTCCTCAAGGCGTCCACTCCCCACGATCACAGGGTGGAGAGAGGTCGCCTCACCCGTCCCCTCGGTTCTGCACGTCTGCCACGTGCCTCCCATGCGCTTGGGGTGGCAAACGGTGGAGGCGGGAAACCGGGCCGTCGCTGGTTGGGGCGGCGGGTCGGTCCTGACCCCCTGCGCCTTCTGTGTCTTGATTGGCCGAGCGGGGTGGTCGAGCCCCAGCCCCACCCCTTTATAAAGAGCGGGAGGGGAGGGACGGCGCCCCGCACTCTTCCATCTTCTTTCTCCTTCAACTTCTATTCTTCTCTTCCATTCGCCATGGAGAGAGGAAATCCCGGCCCTTCAACGGTGGCGGCGAGGGTCGCCGCTCGACAACGCGTCCCTCCTTCTCCTGCACCCGCGGTGACAGAGGCGGCCACGAGGGGAAGGGGGAGGGGGCGAGGCCGTGGGCGAGGCCGGGGCGCTCGGGGAACAGGAGGACGGGGTGGCCCGCCGGCCTCGCCCCCGCCAGCAGCTCCTGCTCCAGTGGAAAGGCCATATTGGGGATGACCCTTGCGAGTTCTTCGTCAGGTTGCAGCGGCCGCCATGCCGTCGCCTTCGTCTCCCACCCCATTTGCGCGGGAGATGGAGCTGGATCCGCCGGAGTCGCTGCGGCTGCACATGAGGGGCTGCGGGATCAGGGGCACGCGGGTCCACGTCGACTTCCCTGCTCCTCACGTGATGTATCTTTGTCAGGGATGGAAGACGTTCGCTCGTATCCACAGCTTGACGGATGGGCTCACTCTCCATTTCAAGTTGATGGAGGATGGCCATCTCTCTGTCAAGGTCTTCGGGCACTTCGGGACTCGTGCAAGGTGCTGCGTGGAGAGCTCCTCCGATGACGAAGACTCCTCCTCGAACAAGGGTGACGAGGAGGACAGCGGCAGCGACGACGAGGGCGGTAGGCGGCAGGAAGACAGGTCCGACTAGGTGTCGGGCGCCGCTCCCGGTGGCACCGGCGACCCCATCATCCGCGTCACCGGATCCTTGAACTTCTCGGGGCCGTCCCCTTGGCAGCTGGCGTAGGGAGGCTTCGGAAGAGGAAGAGGAAGAAGGCGGGCGGCTGATGGCTTCTCGCCCCTCGTTGGTTACCCCAAGTGGAAGGTTTGAGATGTAGCGTAGCGGCAAATTTTCCCTTGGCAAAGATACCAAGGATCGAATCCTGTGAGACTCCGAGGGTCGACAAGAAGGTGTCAATAGCACCAAAAACTTTCGCTTGACAGGACCTGCACACAAATACAAATAACTTTGCTCCCAACGAGTACAGAGAGGTTGTCAATCCCTCCGGCCTTGTCGTTTACAAAGGATCAAACACAAGAGATAATAGTGATAGGTATGACTGCAACTAGGAAATAAGAACAGGAAGTAAATAGTAGGTGTGATCAGTGATGGTAATATGGACCGGGGTCCCATGATGTTCACTTGTGATGTCTCTCTCCCAAAAGACGATAAAACAGCTAAGCGAGGTAAACAAATTACAGCTGGGCAATTGACAGGATTATGTGCGCAAACCAATGCTAACTATGCTGTAAGAAAGGTAGAGGCTCAAAAGCATGGGCGGTACGCCAAGGCAAGTAGACCGAAATCCATCTCATCTACTACTAATCATCCACCTTGAGATATCTATCCAGAACATCTCGCTGGTATTAAGTTGCGAGTCCCACCCATAGTGTAAACTCAAAGCAACAGACAACTGCATTAAAAGAACTTTGCGTAAAGTAAACAATCCTTGCACCCGCAAGTACAAGCACCGTTGTTTTCCCCCTTGTGGCAGCAGCACATCCCCTAGACTCATGTTTCTGTCACTCAAGCTAGTCATCGAGGGGCATGAACCCACAATCAAGAATAATGTTCCCTCTTGGAGTTACTACCTACTACTCGGCCAAAGCAATAAACAGCAACGGAGAACATGCAAGAATTACTCAAGAACATAAATATAAAAGAGGTGAATCAAATATATTACTCACACACAATATGAACATAATCTCATAATCCATCGGATCCCAGCAAACTCAGCATAGCAACAGCATAAAGATTACATATGTGCCTCGATCATGTAGGGCAGCTCACGAGGTCTAATCGATGAAGAACAAAGAGGGGAGGAGAACATCACATAGCTACTGGTCATGGACCCATGGTCCAAGGGAGACTACTCACAACTCATCCAGGAAGCGTCCATGGTGGTGGAGAAGCTTCCGGTGGTGGTTCTCCCCTCCGGCAGGGTGCCGGGAAGAGTTCTCCTGGTGCTCCCGTTCTTGGAAGCGCGGCGGCGGTGGAACAGAGATGAGATCGCGAAAAAGGGTTCCGTCCTCGAGGGTTTCGGGACGCGAGGTAAATATATGCCAAAGGGGGTCACCAGAGGCGGAGAGGGGGCAGCGCGGCAAGGAGGGGGGCCGCGTGGGCAGGCCGCCTGGGCTGCCCCAGGCTCCCCTCTGGCCCCACTTCTGGCGCGTGGAAGCTTCTGGAGTGCTGATTTTTTATATATTTTTCCCGGAATTTTTCTGGCAATTTAAGTAATGGGAAAACCTGAAATACGAAAACAACAGAAAACAGAAACTGGCACTGGGGTGCACTGAGTTAATAGGTTAGTCCAAATATGATCAAAAGTGTATGGAAGTGCATAAATATCATAGCAATATCACACAAAAGAGGCATGGAGCAAGCAGAAATTATAGATACGTTTTGGACATATCAACATCCCCAAGCTTAATTCCTGCTCGTCCTCGAGTAGGTAAATAATAACAAGCATAATTTCTGTGGTGACATGCCATCGACCATATAAGAACTTTTAAGTAAAGCAATCAAGGCATGTAATCCAATTCAAGTCATAACGAGCAAGAGTCTATATTAGTATTGTAACAAGTAACATAAGAACATAAAGGTGCAAGAGCTCTCGCTGTCCGTGACTCGAATGTCTCCAAAGGGTGTTTGCGTGCAAGAAAGGGGATAGGGATATATGAGAGAGTAATACATAGTTTTTGTATTGTTGAGAACTTAATCTACTAAAGTTTCACACTTGGTCTTCTTTGGAATCTTATCTTGACTCATCCCCAGACCGTCAGCCAGGTACAAGTCAAAATGATCCACTCCCTTTCGATATTTTGAGCACTCATGCAATGGATGAGCGTAAGCAAGAAAGTCGACACTTAGGATGGCAAAGAGAGAAAAATGATAGAGGGGGAAGACAAAAAAGGTGTGAAAGGCTCACATCAATGAGGACAATCATCGGCGAGAGAAAGCCAAATGATAGATATGATGTGAGGAGTAGGGATTGCCATGCAACGGATGCACATATGAGCTAAGGTAAGCTCTCCAATGGAACTAGTGGGGGTGCATCCAACTTGCTTGCTCAAGAAGACCTAGAGCTCTTTTGAGGAGGCTCATCATTGGAATATACAAGCCAAGTTCTATAGTGTAAAGGTCCTCACATAGCTATATGCATGAATGATAATCTCTATGGAGTACAAAGTATAAGATGGAGTATGAGTGTGGATCTCTCAAAAGAAAATAGTAGTGTGCCCCCTTCTCTCTTTTTATTTCTTTTTCTCTTTTTTCTTTTTATTTTATTTTTTTGTGGCCTCAATGTCTCTTTCTATTTATCTCTCATTTGTCCTCTTTGGGATCTTTTGATTTTGTCCTCTTTGGGATCTTTTGATTTGTCCTCTTTGGGATCTTTTCCTCACTTTAGGGGCAACACTCTATATATTAAAAGAAGTATAGAAGATCTTTCACACTTTACAAAAGTACTCAACATAAAGAAAATGAAACTATCATGATGTATGCAAATGTATGCCTCTGCCAGTGTAGCTGGATATGCAATGATACTAGCGCGTCATGTAGCAATGATCAGGGCAAGGCCCAACTAGCATGCGGCTCATCGATCAAGCAAAAAGCATGTATGACATGAAGATCAAGTCATGAGAGGATGGATGTTGCATGGCAATGTATCTCGAAAAGGCTATGGAAATGCCTTAATAGGTAGGTATGGTGGCTGTTTTGAGGAAGGATATAATGAGGCTTATGATGACAGAGCGTATCATGACAAGGATTTGGATGCACCGGCGAAGTATGCGCCAACTCTCGAGGTGAGAAAGGGCAATGCACGGTACCGAAGAGGCTAGAAAAATATGGATAGGTGGAAGTGTCAACTTTCGAATACTCACATTAGTCCGAAGAACTCATGCACTTATTATCGGTAACTCTCAATCTAATTAGGAGGTTTCACAAAGAGACAAGTACCCCGAGGAGGTGTGTATGGGGGTTTGGTTACCCTTGCGCATCCTCGACCCATGGTATGTGAGTGTACTCAAATATTCGATCCCTCCAAATATTAGTGATCCATTTAGTAGCTAAAGTTCTCAACTATTTTGTAGGTTTTCGAAAATAAACACGGATTGCCCAAAATACGACATCTATCACTAATAGGCTAAAGCTCTTGACACCAAAAGTTCAGACATTACTCATGGAAATACCTCAAAACTATTGCAAGTTACTACTAAAATTAAATAGCAACCTCAATTACCTAGTTTAAGTTAAGACACACAACTCAGTGCAACAGACAAACTCTCTTAACAAGATAAACATGAAAACTCAAGAGAGTTCAGCAACCAACTAAACAAAAGCTCTTTAAAAAGAAAAGCATGAAAACTAAGAGCTAAACATGACAGTAGCTATTGAAAGACAAAGAACACACACAACAAAGGTAAGCATGAAAATCCTATGTTATGTTCTAGGTTGAAGTGGAGCGTGTTTCTCTCCCACACAAAGAAATCTGGGTTCTAACTTGTTATGAACAGCAAGCAAAGCTAAAGAAAACTAAAAAGGAAACTAAAAGCAAGACGCTCCAAGCATAGCACATAACGCATGAAGTGATTAAAATATAGTGGAACGAAAGACGAACTGATAATTGTTGATGGAGAAGGGGATGCACGGGGGCATCCCCAAGCTTAGACGCTTGAGTCTTCTTGAATATTTCTTGGGGGTGCACGGGGCCATCCCCAAGCTTGAGCGTTTGACCCTCCTGAATCTTTTTATCATCTTCCCTCGCACACTTGAAAACTCTCTTCATACATAGCTCATCATAATCTGATTAGCGAGGTTAGTACCCATAATAAAATAACTTCTCCCTACTGGAAATAAGGATAATCTTGAAGATCTACTGTTTCTCAAGATTGCCAAAAGGTTTTTGCAAAGAAAAAGCAAGCTCAAGGTTTGCAAAACGAAGAAAAGGCAAAACAGGACAGAATCTGTGAAAAACAGACCAGAAGGTAGTAAATAATTTTTTCGGGGCAATTCTGCAACTCAAATAAAAAAACTCAGAACATACGCCCGAAAGCCAATTGTATAGAGCACACTGTCGAAAAAATTCAGACCAAAAAGATGATCTGGTGATTTTATACGAATTTTTCTGTCCAAGGACAGAATCTGTTTCCTGGACAGCACGTCACAACTTTTGAACTTTCTTGCAATCAGAGGCTAAACTTGGCACAAAGCTGAAAAATAAAGATACAATGATGTTGCTACAGTAGTAACAAACATCAAGACCACTAAAAACTGAAAGAACAAACTGAAAGCAAAGATAACAAGGGTTGTCTCCCTAGAGCTCTTTCTTTATAGCCATAAAGATAGGCTTAAGACTTTAATGATGCTCTCGTAGGAATAAGAGTTGAAGAACAAAAGAGAGCATCAAGAAGCAAATACCAAACACATTTAAGCCTAACATGCTTCCTATGCATAGGAATATTGCAATAGAATAATTCATTGAAGCACAAAGCAATAAGCATAGGAAGACAAAACAAGTGCCGCTTCAAAACCTTCAACATAAAGAGAGGGAACTTGATATTATTGAAATATCTATAAGCATATGTTCCCTTCTCATAATAATTTTCAGTGGGATCACGAATAAACTCAACAATATAAGCATCACATAAAGCATTGTTACCATGATCCACATGCAAAAAAGTATCATTACTCTTCATATAAGCAAAATCTTTCTTATTAGGAATAGTGAGAGTAAGACAATCATAACCATCATGGTAATCATCGTATATAGGAGGCATAGTATCATCAAAGTAAATTTTCTCCTCAAAAGTTGGGGGACTAAAAATATCATGTTCATCAAACGTGTCATCCCCAAGCTTAGAGCTTTCCATGTCATTAGCAATATTGATATTCAAAGAAAGCATACTAATAACATCACCACCATCATGATTGTTATGCAAATAATAAAGTTCCATAGGTTTTTTAATTTTCTCTTCAAACACATCATGTCCCAAAGCAAGGTAGAGCTTATAAAGCTCTCTCATATTTTTGTTGTTTTCCATTAAGCAAAACTAGTGAAAAGACATAAAGAAAACTGAAAGGTAAACTAACAAGACTAAAAAGCAAAGGTAAAAGATAGCATGCAACTCCCCTATCTTGAAGAGTGGAGTCCCCGGCAACGGCGCCAGAAAACTTGCTTGATGGCTTCTCGCCCCTCGTTGGTTACCCCAAGTGGAAGGTTTGAGATGTAGCGTAGCGGCAAATTTTCCCTTGGCAAAGATACCAAGGATCGAATCCCGTGAGACTCCGAGGGTCGACAAGAAGGTGTCAATAGCGCCAGAAACTTTTGCTTGACAGGACCTGCACAAAGATACAAATAACTTTGCTCCCAACGAGTACAGAGAGGTTGTCAATCCCTCCGGCCTTGTCGTTTACAAAGGATCAAACGCAAGAGATAATAGTGATAGGTATGACTGCAACTAGGAAATAAGAACAGGAAGTAAATAGTAGGTGTGATCAGTGATGGTAATATGGACCGGGGTCCCATGATGTTCACTAGTGATGTCTCTCTCCCAAAAGACGATAAAACAGCTAAGCGAGGTAAACAAATTACAGCTGGGCAATTGACAGGATTATGTGCGCAAACCAATGCTAACTATGCTGTAAGAAAGGTAGAGGCTCAAAAGCATGGGCGGTACGCCAAGGCAAGTAGACCGAAATCCATCTGCATCTACTACTAATCATCCACCTTGAGAAATCTATCCAGAACATCTCGCTGGTATTAAGTTGCGAGTCCCACCCATAGTGTAAACTCAAAGCAACAGACAACTTCATTAAAAGAACTTTGCGTAAAGTAAACAATCCTTGCACCCGCAAGTACAAGCACCGTTGTTTTCGCCCTTGTGGCAGCAACACATCCCCTAGACTCATGTTTCTATCACTCAAGCTAGTCGTCGAGGGGCATGAACCCACAATCAAGCATAACGTTCCCTCTTGGAGTTACTACCTACTACTCGGCCAAAGCAACAAACAGCAACGGAGAACATGCAAGAATTACTCAAGAACATAAATATAAAAGAGGTGAATCAAATATATTACTCACACACAATCTGAACATAATCTCATAATCCATCGGATCCCAGCAAACTCAGCATAGCAACAGCATAAAGATTACATATGTGCCTCGATCATGTAGGGCAGCTCACGAGGTCTAATCGATGAAGAACAAAGAGGGGAGGAGAACATCACATAGCTACTGGTCATGGACCCATGGTCCAAGGGAGACTACTCACAACTCATCCGGGAAGCGTCCATGGTGGTGGAGAAGCTTCCGGTGGTGGTTCTCCCCTCCGGCAGGGTGCCGGGAAGAGTTCTCCTGGTGCTCCCGATCTTGGAAGCGCGGCGGCGGCAGAACAGAGATGAGATCGCAAAAAAGGGTTCCGTCCTCGAGGGTTTCGGGACGCGAGGTAAATATATGCCAAAGGGCGCCACCAGAGGCGGAGAGGGGGGCCCAGGCGCCCCCCCGGCGCGGCCAGGAGGGGGGCCACGTGGGCAGGTTGCCTGGGCTGCCCCTGGCTCCCCTCTGGCCCCACTTCTGGCGCGTGGAAGCTTCTGGAGCGCTGATTTTTTATATATTTTTCCCGGAATTTTTCTGGCAACTTAAATAATGGGAAAACCTGAAATACAAAAACAGCAGAAAACAGAAACTGGCACTGGGGTGCACTGAGTTAATAGGTTAGTCCAAATATGATCAAAAGTGTATGGAAGTGCATAAATATCATATCAATATCACACAAAAGAGGCATGGAGCAAGCAGAAATTATAGATACGTTTTGGACGTATCAGCGGCAAGGTCGTCATGTCGGAGTACGCGGGCACCAACGCATTCGACACGTACTGACGTCCTGCCGCCTCGTCTTCGAACTCTGCTTCCGGCGCCGCCATTACTATCCAGCCTTTGGGCGGCCACCAAGATGTTCTCTTGGTGTCTTCTGCCACCCGTAGCTCGCCTAGGCGCTCCTTTTGCCCTTCTCGTCTCCTTGGCCTACCTCCTGGGGAGAGGGACAAGAAAGGCATTACGGGCATCTTACCTCTTATTAGTTTGTAAGCCTTCGGGCATCTGTTAAATTTCAACTTGTAATCTCCTTGTTCATGTTTTTCATTCCCTACGGCCTGTACCTGAATGGAATGTTCTAATGAAAAAGGAATGTTTGCCGGGTCATTTGTTCGCAGGTAGTACCCACAACAGGGAACAAATCCCTGATATCTCTAAGATAAACATTTTCTTGCCCGGCAACAGGCCTGGCCGTCTCCCTACATCGCTCGACCTTTCTCACGCCTTTGGCAGAGGTAGGGATGAAGTGGGCTTAGGCTCCTTGTTTCATCCTTTCGCTGCCGTGACTATGACCAAACTTAGTCCCAGGAATGAGCCCTTGATGGCTTCTCGCCCCTCGTTGGTTACCCCAAGTGGAAGGTTTGAGATGTAGTGTAGCGACAAGTTTCCCTTGGCAAAGTGAAAGTGCAACTAATCCCCGGGTGGTTTTGGCAATTAATAACAACATATATATCATTGAACTAATAGTTACTTGAGAATCATTTCAGAGAAGTTCAGTGATATGGGTATGGAAATGACTGAAGAAGTGGACCCCTCAAAATGCTAAGGCAAGCATTGGCAAAAGCTCAAGACTCCATTTTTGGTTTAGTGATCCAAGATCACATTGAGTCCATAGGAAAAGCCAATACTATTAAAAGGGGATGAGGTTGTGTTGATGATCTGGTGGCTCAAGTGCTTAGTGATATATCTCCTTTAACTATCAGCAACTTTCACTACCAAACACACTCATAAGTAATCTCGGACCAACCGATTTTCCAAACTCTGTCCCACTGAGATGAACCACCTCAGCCATAAGCCAAACCCTAGAAAAATTGGTCAATCCGAGTTTGAGATCGGTCTCACCGAAATACGGGCTGCCAAGCTTCTGTAACCGTTTGTCCTCAAATCGGAATAACCGAGTTGATGATTTCGGTCCCACCGAAACTGGCAAGTTCCTATCTTTACTCAAATCGGACAAACCAAGATGGTATTTTCGGTCCCACCGAAAACCCCAACGTTCACTATATGAACTTTCGGTCTGACCGAGTTGTCAACTTCGGTCTCACCGAGATGCTCAATTATGTGTGTAACGGTTGGATTTTGTGTGGAGGCTATATATACCCCTCCACCCCCTCTTCATTCGTGGAGAGAGCCATCAGAAAGAACTACCACTCCTACCTTACACTTTCTGAGAAGAGAACCACCTACCCTTGTGTTGAGATCAAGTTGCTCCATTCCTACCATATGAAACTTGATTTCTAACCTTCCCAAGTTGCTTTCCACTCAATCCTTTCTTCCACCACAGCCATATCAGTGAGGAGAGTTGAGTGCTGGGGAGATTATTATTTGAAGCCCAAGAGCAAGGAGTTCATCATCATCTACAACATCTATTACCTTTTGGAGGGTGGTGCCTCCTAGATTGGTTAGGTGTCGCTTGGGAGCCTCCGTCATCGAGATGTGGAGTTGAACCAAGAAGTTTGTAAGGGCAAGGAGATCGCCTACTTCGTGAAGATCTACCCCGAGTAAGGCTAGCCCTCCGTGGGCGTAGGCCATGATGGAATAGACAAGGTTGCTTCTTCGTGGACCCTTCGTGGGTGGAGCCCTCCGTGGACTCGCGCAGCCGTTACCCTCCGTGGGTTGAAGCCTCCATCAACGTGGATGTACGATAGCACCACCTATCGGAACCACGGGAAAAATCACCGCGTCTCCAAATTGCGTTTGCTCTTCTCCACCTCCCTTTACTACATGTGCAATTTACTTTCCGCTGCTTATACTCTATAATTGCATGTGTAGGGTGATGCTTGACTTGATCATAATTGTGAATCTGCCAAAAACTGTTCGTGATCAAAAGGCAGAATTTTTATATTGACAAGTAGTCTAATCACCCCCCCTCTAGACATACTTTCGATCCTACAAGTGGTATCAGAGCTTTGGTCTCCATTGTTTTGGTTTCCATTGCATTGGACTCCATAAGCTTGGTTTCACAACCTAGGAGAGTATGGCGTCTAGTGAGGGTAATTATCGTAGAGGTCCTTACTTTGATGGTACAAATTTTGCTAGTTGGAAGCATAAAATGAAAATGCATATTCTTGGTCATAACCCAGCCGCATGGGGCATTATTTGTGTTGGTATGCAAGGTGAATTCTTCGAGGAAGGAAAAGTTCCGGATCGCGAAGCCACACCTGAAGAATTGCGGATGTTGCAAAACAATGCTCAAGCTTGTGACATTCTCTTCAATGCTTTGTGTCCCGAGGAGTTCAACAAAATCAGCCGTCTTGAAAATGCAAAAGAGATTTGGGATACTTTGGTTGAAATGCACGAAGGTACTGAGTCTGTAAAGGAATCAAAGCTAGATATTCTTCAAGGTCAACTTGACAAGTTCAAGATGAAGGATGGTGAAGGAGTCGCTGAAATGTACTCTAGGCTTGCTCTCATCACAAATGAGATTGCCGGCTTAGGAAGCGAAGAAATGACCGACTGATTCATCATTAAGAAGATTCTCAGAGCTTTGGATGGAAAGTATGACACCGTGTGCACTTTGATCCAAATGATGCCAAACTACAAGACTCTCAAGCCAACTGAAGTCATTGGAAGAATTGTTGCTCATGAGATGACACTTAAGGATAAGGAAGAGCTTCACAACAAGTCAAGTGGTGCTTACAAAGCTACAAGTGATGCTCCCACAACCTCAAGTGACAAGTTAATTTCCAATGAAGAGATAAGCCTAATGGTTAAGAACTTCAACAAATTCTACAAGAATAGAGGCAAAGAGAGAAGCTCAAAGTCTAGATCATATGATGAAAAGAGATCTTCTAGTCGTGATAGAAACTGCTACAATTGTGGTAGACCCGGACACTTCTCAAATGAGTGTACGGCTCCCCACAAGAGAAGAGAAGAATCTCCAAGAAGAAGATCAAGAGATGAGTCACCTCGGAAAGAGAGAAGGAGTAGAGATGATCGTTATGAACGAAGACCCTCTCGGAGAAGCAAGGATTCGGAGAGGAAAGACAAGTCATCAAGGAGCTACACAAGAAGAAGACATCAAGCTCATGTAGGTGAATGGGTCTCCGGCTCCGACTCCGACAATCAATCCGATGGAAGTTATCACTCCGACTCCGACTACAGTCAAGATGAAGGTGTTGCCGGTCTTGCACTCGTATCCTCCAACTCCAACTCCTACGACTTATTTGATTCACCAAATGAGGGAATTGGAAGATGCTTCATGGCTAAAGGCCCCAAGGTATCACACCCTGAATTCATTGACTTCAATAGTGATGAGGATGACTTGCTTGGTGAAGATGAGCTCTTGCATGATAAATCTAGTGAGCTTAGTAACGATGAAAATGCTAGTAGTCTTTATAGTCGAGAAGAGTCGAATGACAATGCTATGAAGGAGATTGAGCGTCTAACTAAAGAACTAAACACTCTTAAGTTAGCTCATGAAACAACTCAAGAAGATCATAGAGAGCTTCTAAGATCTCATGAGAAGCTACGCTTCGAGAAGCTCACTCTAGAGCAAGAACATGAGTTTCTGAAAGCGGTCAATGACGATCTTCGAAAGAAGAGTTCTTCATATCTTGCCAAACGATTTCTCTTGTCTAATTTCTTGCCACCTATTAAGACTAAGCATGACAAGCATAAGAAAAATTCTTCCTCTAGTAGTAACAATAACCATGTTAAATCTAATATGTTGCTTCTAGTAGTTCTCTTGATTCCACTAACAATGTTTCAAGCCAAGTTACACTTGAGCAAGAGAATAGCTTATTGAAGGAAATCATAGAGAAAGGTGTCTACAAGAGTCTTGCCGGAAGCAAGAACTTTGAGGAAATTGTTCGCAAACAAGGAAGACACCGGAAGAATCAAGGAATTGGTTTTGAGCGAAAGTTCAACGCCGAAGGTGTTGAGTGGGAAGAAGGTCAATACCCTACTCCACAGTTTATTTCTCAAAAGGAGAAGTATGATCCTACTTCTTCCAATGTGGAACAAGCTCAAGATGACCTTCCACCACAAGACCACAAGCTAAAAGCCAAGGACAAGATTCAAGAGGAGATTGATGCATTCATTGAAGCACCTCAAGCCATGGTCAAGTGGGTTCCCAAGGACACGTCAAGTTCTACTTCGTCAAGCTCAACTACAACCCCAAGGATTCCCATCAAGATGATGTGGATCCCGAAGAAGAAGAACTAGAAGGTTCTTGAGGGTGACTCCGCCAACATACTTCACTCACATTCATTTTGGCAACTTGTGCAATCAACTTCCACATCATGCACTAGTTCATGGAGTCACAAACCCTCTTGTTGGTAAGTCAAGGGACAAGGTAATCATTGCTTTCATGGACATCATCTTTTGTGAACTTCAATCTATGTCTATGGATATCCTTGTTTGTTCCTTGTGGGACTAACCCATGTAGGTATTGAAAGTGCCCTAATCCAAAGGATAGCTCCCAACTCTTGATGATCTACATCAACATTGAGCATCCACATCTTCAACATCTACATGAAGTCTTCTACGACAACCCAAGGTTAGTTTGACCCTTTAAAAGGGGTTCTCACATCTAGGGGGAGCTTTGCTCTAAAAATTGAGCTAAAGCATCTTCAAATGATGTGAACACATCAATGCTTTATGTAAAAGTGGTAACCCCACTTGTGCTTAAACGATGAGTATGACCTATGATCAAATGTTCTCATTTGGCTCCTAAGTCAAAATACTCATATATAGATGACCTAGTCATCGACAAATTGTGTGCTAGTAGCTAGAGTTTTTGGTTGTGCATGTTTGACACATATTTCATTTGCTATCTTATTGCGTGAGCATGTTGAATGCATGATTTTATCCATTCGAGGACATCCATTTGTTGTTTTGATTTTTCTGGCCAAATGGATGGACAAGAATGCCTAAGTACCTCCCCTAGCTATCTATGCTTTCTTGTCTCAAATTCTATTCATGCTTATATCACAAACTTTGAACAAGTCATTTTCGGACCCTCCGAGTGAGGAGCACTCGGAGCCACCGATCCGTCTAGGGCTAACTTCCAAAACCTTCTAAGTAATTTTCGGACAGACCAACTTCTCCCACTCGGTCAAACCGAAAAGCACTTAGACTGATCTAGGTTTCATCTCGGTGAAAACGAGTTCTAAATCTCGGCGTGACCGATATGCGTAACTGCATAGCAGTTATCCATCTCGGTGTCACCGAGTTTTTCAACTCGGTCCCACCGACAGCAAGGGGATATAAATACCGAGGGCAGCGCGCGTTGATTAATCCTTCAAACGTTTTCGCTCCCACGTCCCATGCTGCCGTCGCCCTGATCTCCGGATCGTCGCCGTCGTCGCCTGTGCGCCCTCGCCGCAGGACTCCGCCGCCGTCAACGGTTTTCTCCTCCGCGCCGTTGCCGCCGTAGAGGGACTCCACCAAGTTAGGGTGAGTCTCGATCCCTCTCGTGCTCCCATCTGATTCATTGCACGTTTGGTTTGCCCTGTATCTAGCCACGATTGAAAAACTTCCTTTCCATCAGATCGTTCTTGTTTCGAGTAAAATTCTTAGGGTTAGGTTTCCACGGAACACATCTCGGTGAAACCGAATTTAAATTTTCGGTGTGACCGATTCGGCCTCTGGCCATTGCACTGCACTTTCGGTCTAACCGAGTCGTGCAAATCGGTGTGACCGAAGTACAGTTTTAGTGAAACCCTAGTTTATCGGCAGGACCGAAACCCATTTCGGTCTGACCGAAAGTGGTGTGTTAAGTTTCTGTTATACACTTCGGATTCACCGAAACTGAAAATCGGTTTGACCAAAATGCATTCTGTGAAAACTTAAAACTAAGATTTGAACTCATTTTGTTTGCAAAAACTTCTGCAGTTTGTGATAACTCTTCTACTCCGCCTATACCTTATCTATTCACAGGTTGTCAGCCATGTCAGATGCCAGTGACAGCCAGAACAGGTCAGAGTCACCTTTTGCAGAGATTCCTGAGGCAGATACTAGTCCTGAGGCTAGTAGCCCTATTGATGATGGTGAGAGGAGTACACCTAGTGGCTTGCCTCCTGCAGCCACCAGAACCAGAAAGGAGAGGAACTCAGATGATGAGGATTCTGATTTTGTAGCGGAGGAAGAAGTATCCTCCAAGCCTAAGAGAAAGGTTGTTGCCAAAGAGCACCAAGGACATCAGTCAAAGAAAGGCACCAGCAAGGTCAAGCAATCAGCTGTTGCCAAGAAGCTGAACTTGGAAGAGCCAGCTCCAAGTAAAGTGAAGAAAACTTCCAAGAGGAAGAGGGTAGTGTATGCTGAACCTCATGCAGATGCAGCAGTGGTGGATGAAGAAGAAGAAGATGCACCCCAGCCTCCTCCTCAGAAGGCTAAGCTCATGGGTGATAAGGCAGCTCCAGCAAAGCCTTCTGCCAAGCCCAAGAGGACTACCAGGAACATTCCAGCATCTGAGAAGAACAAGGGTGATGTGCCATCGTCTGAGTCTGAAGAAGAACATGTGTTGCTGAAACTCCGTCCAAAACTGCCACTCCACAACGATGCTCATCCTCAAGCCGAGGATATGAAGGCAAGGAAAGATATAGGTCTCAGGCTATGGAGACAGTCTGATCCATATGCCGTGAGGAGAAGGACTGCTGTGGACCCCAGATTCCACACCAGAGAGCAGCAGGACTTCTATGAGACTGTGCTGATGGACAAGAAGCCTATTGTTGCAGACACCAGATACGTTGACTGGAAGTACATTGACAGTGAAGAGCACAGAGACTTCTTTCCCCATGTGCATGAGAGCTTCACTGCATGTGGAGTCGCTGAGTTTGTGGGTCAGAAGCTGACAGACTGGAACGACGAGATGATTATGCAGTTCTATGCCACAGCTCATTTCTATCCTGATGGGAAGATCACCTGGATGACTGAAGGTCAAAGGTTTTCTTCGTCTGTTGAAGAATGGGCAGAACTTCTGAATGCTCCAGTGCAAAGAGAGGATGACATTGATGTCTATGGGATTCCTAAGAAGAACCATGATTCCATGAAGAACATGTACAAGGAGATCCCCGCGGCAAGAGATTTGGAAGTGTGGAAGCTTGGCTCAGTGTACTATCTCCAGGCAGGTCTACCTACCACTAACACTATTCTGAGGCACACCTTGATGCCCAAGTCTGGAGACCATCGCATGATCAGAGGCTATTCTATCAATATGCTGCACATACTTGATGAGAAGGCACCTTTCAAGGTGATGGACTTAATGGTAGAGACCATTAAGAGGACTGCAGCTGACCAGAAGAGGTCATGTGGATTTGCCCCGCAGATTCAGATGCTTATCAATGCCAAGTTTGGCACGGGCAAATTCATGTTGGATAGGAAGCACTTACCACTGCAGCCAGAGCATGAAGATAATGTTGTTGTGATGGACGAGGAGGATCCAACTTCGGTTGAAGGTCAAGCCAAGATTGAAGCTGCTAGGAAAGCCAAAGCTGATAAAGAGGCAGCAGCAGCAGCAGCTAAACCAAAGAGCTTCGGAGAGCAGATTCTTGAAGCTACCCAAAGGATTGAACAACGCCTGGCCAGCATTGAACAATCTCAGGAGAGCCTAGAGAGGATTGTTGACGACAAGATCCACGCTCTGGACATGAAGCTGACTGAGATTCAGGTGACCGTCAACAAGCTTGAGGCAGACATGGAGGAAGCTAGGCAGGACAGGGCAGAGCTCATGCAGGATGACCTAGTCCAGGACTCTCATCGCCAGACTGCTCCGGTTCCCAGAGGATCCCGATCAGCTGCTATTCCAGTGACTGACTCCAGGACTACCACTTCAGCACCTCCTACAGCTCCAGCAGTCACTCCAGCCACAGCTCCAGTATCCACTCCTCCAGCGCAGACATCGGCTGAAGTCTTCGCCGATGCCGTCATATCTACTCCGACATCTACCCAGACAGGAGCCGCCAGCAGAGCCCACAGTGACGTTTAGCTCTATGCTTTTTCAAACTTTTTGGTAACTTGTTGCCAAAGGGGGAGAAATTGTATAGATCATAGGGCTTCGAGAGAGAGAGTGCTCTTTCGTTCTTTTGCCGTTTCATTTGGTACTTTTGGTTCTTGAAACTTTCAGTGTGCTTGATACTACGTTTGATGCTACCTTAATGAGTGCTTGGTCATACTATGCTTTAATGTATGCTTAATGCTTATCATATGCTATTCCTATCTTGTATGGCTATTTACTCATGTCTTGGTGATTGGGTGCATGTTTTTCATTCTTATCATTTTGTGCGCTCCACCAAGATGTATGTGACATGGAAGAGTGACCCATGATCCTAATTGATTGTGCATTTGCATTCAAACGAAAATTTTAAATAATGCACAAATTTAGGGGGAGCTCTTGCTTATCACATACTTCTCAAAGCGACGATATTATTCATTGATTATATCCTTTGTCGAAGCTTTGATCTATATGTTGTCATCAATTACCAAAAAGGGGGAGATTGAAAGTGCAACTAATCCCCGGGTGGTTTTGGCAATTAATAACAACATATATATCATTGAACTAATAGTTACTTGAGAATCATTTCAGAGAAGTTCAGTGATATGGGTATGGAAATGACTGAAGAAGTGGACCCCTCAAAATGCGAAGGAAAGCATTGGCAAAAGCTCAAGACTCCATTTTTGGTTTAGTGATCCAAGATCACATTGAGTCCATAGGAAAAGCCAATACTATTAGAAGGGGATGAGATTGTGTTGATGATCTGGTTGCTCAAGTGCTTAGTGATATATCTCCTTTAACTATCAGCAACTTTCACTACCAAACACACTCATAAGTAATCTCGGACCAACCGATTTTCCAAACTCAGTCCCACCGAGATGAACCACCTCATCCATAAGCCAAACCCTAGAAAAATCGGTCAATCCGAGTTTGAGATCGGTCTCACCGAAATACGGGCTGCCAAGCTTCTGTAACCGTTTGTCCTCAAATCGGAATAACCGAGTTGATGATTTCGGTCCCACCGAAACTGGCAAGTTCCTATCTTTACTCAAATCGGACAAACCGAGATGGTATTTTCGGTCCCACCGAAAACCCCAACGTTCACTATATGAACTTTCGGTCTGACCGAGTTGTCAACTTCGGTCTCACCGAGATGCTCAATTATGTGTGTAACGGTTGGATTTTGTGTGGAGGCTATATATACCCCTCCACCCCCTCTTCATTCGTGGAGAGAGCCATCAGAAAGAACTACCACTCCTACCTTACACTTTCTGAGAAGAGAACCACCTACCCTTGTGTTGAGATCAAGTTGCTCCATTCCTACCATATGAAACTTGATTTCTAACCTTCCCAAGTTGCTTTCCACTCAATCCTTTCTTCCACCACAGCCATATCAGTGAGGAGAGTTGAGTGTTGGGGAGATTATCATTTGAAGCACAAGAGCAAGGAGTTCATCATCATCTACAACATCTATTACCTTTTGGAGGGTGGTGCCTCCTAGATTGGTTAGGTGTCGCTTGGGAGCCTCCGTCATCGAGATGTGGAGTTGAACCAAAAAGTTCGTAAGGGCAAGGAGATCGCCTACTTCGTGAAGATCTACCCCGAGTAAGGCTAGCCCTCCGTGGACGTAGGCCATGATGGAATAGACAAGGTTGCTTCTTCGTGGACCCCTCGTGGGTGGAGCCCTCCGTGGACTCGCGCAGCCGTTACCCTCCGTGGGTTGAAGTCTCCATCAACGTGGATGTACGATAGCACCACCTATCGGAACCACGGGAAAAATCACCGCGTCTCCAAATTGCGTTTGCTCTTCTCCACCTCCCTTTACTACATGTGCAATTTACTTTCCGATGCTTATACTCTAGAATTGCATGTGTAGGGTGATGCTTGACTTGATCATAATTGTGAATCTGCCAAAAACTGTTCATGATCAAAAGGCAGAATTTTTATATTTACAAGTACTCTAATCACCCCCCTCTAGACATACTTTCGATCCTACACAAAGATACCAAGGATCGAATCCCGTGAGATTCCGAGGGCCAACAAGTAGGTGTCAACGCTAACGGCGCCAACTTAGCGGTTGACAGGACCTGCACACAGATACAAATAGCTTTGCTCCCAACGAGTACAGAGAGGTTGTCAATCCCTCCGGCCTTGCTGTTTACAAAGGATCAAACGCAAGAGATAATAGTGATAGATATGACTGCAACTAGGAAATAAAGACAGGAAGTAAATAGCGGGTGTGATCAGTGATGGTAATATGGACCGGGGTCCCATGATGTTCACTAGTGATGTCTCTCTCCCAAAATACGATAAAACAGCTAAGCGAGGTAAACAAATTACAGCTGGGCAATTGACAGGATTATGTGCGCAAACCAATGCTAACTATGCTATAAAGAAAGGTAGAGGCTCAAAAGCATGGGCGGTACGCCAAGGCAAGTAGACCGAAATCCATCTGCATCTACTACTAATCATCCACCTTGAGATATCTATCCAGAACATCTCGCTGGTATTAAGTTGCGAGTCCCACCCAAAGTGTAAACTCAAAGCAACGGACAACTGCATTAAAAGAACTTTGCGTAAAGTAAACTATCCTTGCACCCGCAAGTACAAGCACCATTGTTTTCCCCCTTGTGGCAACAGCACATCCCCTAGACTCATGTTTCTGTCACTCAAACTAGTCATGGAGGGGCATGAACCCACAATCAAGCATAACATTCCCTCTTGGAGTTACTACCTACTACTTGGCCAAAGCAATAAACAGCAACGGAGAACATGCAAGAATTACTCAAGAACTAAAATATAAAAGAGGTGAATCAAATATATTACTCACACACAATCTAAACATAATCTCATAATCCATCGGATCCCAGCAAACTCAGCAGAGCAACAGCATAAAGATTACATATGTGCCTCGATCATGTAGGGCAGCTCACGAGGTCTAAACCATGAAGAACAAAGAGTGGAGGAGAACATCACATAGCTACTGGTCATGGACCCATGGTCCAAGGAGGACTACTCACGACTCATCCGGGAAGCGTCCATGGTGGTGGAGAAGCTCCCGGTGGTGGTTCTCCCCTCCGGCAGGGTGCCGGGAAGAGTTCTCCTGGTGCTCCCGATCTTGGAAGCGCGGCGGTGGCGGAACAGAGGCGAGATCATAAAAAAGGGTTCCGTCATCGAGGGTTTCGGGACGCGAGCAATATATATGCAAAAGGGGGTCACCAGAAGCGGAGAGGGGGGCCCAGGCGCCCCCCTAGGCGGCCAGGGGTGGGGCCGCCTGGGCTGCCCCTGGCTCCCCTCTGGCCCTGCTTTGGTTTTTCTCGAAGCTCCCGGTACGGTGATTTTTCCTGTATTTTTCCCGGAATTTTTAGGGCACTTTCAATATGGGGGAAACCTGAAATAGAAAAACAGCAGAAAACAGGAACTGGCACTGAGGTGCACTGAGTTAATAGGTTAGTCCAAATATGATCAAAAGTGTATGGAAGTGCATAAATATCATAGCAATATCACACAAAAGAGGCATGGAGCAAGCATAAATTATAGATACGTTTTGGACGTATCAACATCCCCAAGCTTAATTCCTGCTCGTCCTCGAGTAGGTAAATGATAACAAGCATAATTTCTGTGGTGACATGCTATCAACCATATAAGAACTTTGAAGTAAAGCAATCAAGGCATGTAATTTAATTCAAGTCATAACAAGCAAGAGTCCATATTAGCATTGTAACAAGTAACATAAGAACATAAAGGTGCAAGAGCTCTCGCTGTCTGTGACTCGAATGTCTCCAAATGGTGTTTGCGTGCAAGAAAGGGGAAAGGGATATACGAGAGAGTAAAACATAGTTTTTATATTGTTGAGAACTTAATCTACTAAAGTTTCACACTTGGTCTTCTTTGGAATCTTATCTTGACTCATCCCCAAACCGTCAGCCAGGTACAAGTCAAAATGATCCACTCCCTTCTGATATTTTGAGCACTCATGCAATGGATGAGCGTAAGCAAGAAAGTCGACACTTAGGATGGCAAAGAGAGAAAAATGATGGAGGGGGGAGACAAAAAAGTTGTGAAAGGCTCACATCAATGAGGACAATCATCGGCGAGAGAAAGCCAAATGATAGATATGATGTGAGGAGTAGGGATTGCCATGCAACGGATGCACAAATGAGCTAAGGTAAGCTCTCCAATGGAACTAGTGGGGGTGCATCCAACTTGCTTGCTCAAGAAGACCTAGAGCTCTTTTGAGGAGGCTCATCATTGGAATATACAAGCCAAGTTCTATAGTGTAAAGGTCCCCACATAGCTATATGCATGAATGATAATCTCTATGGAGTACAAGGTATAAGATGGAGTACAAGTGTGGATCTCTCAAAAGAAATAGTAGTGTGCCCCCTTCTCTCTTTTTATTTCTTTTTCTCTTTTTTTCTATTT
>LR738713.1:330542719-330571651 GCA_902687465.1 Secale cereale
CTAAAAGCCCCCGATAGCGCGGGGGAAAGGGCCCAGTATTTCGAGCCCCCAGATCGAGAAGGGCAGGAGAGGGGAATGGTTTGAAGGGCTTGAGCTGGTTGATGAAGTTTCTTTGAATGAAACCGGCATGCTTCACACCTGATGACCAGTGCCGTCGCATCCTAGAGGGCAGTGGGCCAGAAGAAGCCTTGTCGGAATTCCTTGCCGGCAAGGGCTCTTGACCCTATGTGGGATCCACATATGCCTCCACGTATCTCCGCCAACAGCCCCAGTCCGCTGCTTGCCCGCGTCAGGACGGGCTGTCCGGCTTCCGACTGGCCAACCGCCACCGTCATCTTCTTCTTGGGCGCCATGATGATGAAGAAACGTCGAACTGACTGCTAAAGCCGATTCTCACAACTGCGCCCCCTACCTGGCGCGCCAAAGATGTTGGGGTATTGGATTGACACCTATGGGATCACAAGAATCCCTACTACGGTTGCGGGGCGCGGGGTTGAGAGAAGAGCGGATCCAACAGTTAGCACACGGTTCCTTTACCCAGGTTCAGGCCGCAAAGATGCGTAAAACCCTACTCCTGCTTTGGTGGATTATATGTTTGTGTTCTTCAGCTAGCTATGGGGCGTGAGGAGCTCCAAAAGGCCGAATCGTGAGGAGTTCTAAAGAGCCAAATCCTTCTCCAGGTCGCCTCGGGCCTCCTTTTATAGGGAAAAGGGGTTGCCATAGTGGCACACAGGAGGTGGAAAGGGTACAGTGATGTGAGGTTATCCCTCGCATTACATGACAAGGTGCATTTAATGCGCCTTGCTTAGGTGTCCTTGCTTTATCGGGGACGAGGGAGACGCCCATCTTGTCCATCGCCGCTCCTTCTTGTGTCGACACGCGCCCTGACCAGCGATGCCTGAGATGATAGGCAGGCAGGCAGCTGAGGTGGCGCAACGGTGGATCTCCATGAAGATCTGCATGTCGCCACACAGGTGCCTGCCCAGCTGGTTGGGTTGGCAACTGTATGGGGCGATGGAAGCTTAGCTGGCGTGGGCCTGATGGTGGCCCCGTGGGTGTTTTCGGCAAGGGCCTTGCCGGGGCCCGGCAAGGGTCTTGCCGCAGCGCTTGCTGTCCTCCCCGGCAAGGTGCTTGCCGGGGGTCTTGTGGTCCTCCTTGGCTGGGATCCCGCCAAGGGTCGTCGTCTTCTCAGTGTGTATCTGATCTTGAATGTCTTCACAAAGATCTGCATGCCACTACGGGGACATCTCCCGAATCCTTGCCCCATGGGGGCAGTGGACTCAAGGGTGATCCACTCCGTAGGCATGGGGCGAGCTGCCGCGGCAAGGGTCTTGCCGGGGCTGCTAGAGCCGCCCCCGACAAGGATCTTGCCGGGCTGCTGAAACTGGCTCCCGGCAAGGATCTCGCCAGGGGAAGCCGCTTCGTCCCCTTGCTCTTTGTGGTCTTGTTCTTGGTGTTGCTCCAGTTCCATCGAGCATCGGTCTTACCCTGGCTCACCTCCCTTGCCATGCTTGGTGTGGTGGTGCCCGTGGCTCAGACTGCCTGTGCACAGTCATAGGGGTACAAAAAGTGTACCCCTCTTTTTGTACACCGACAATCGTTCGCTTGCTTCTTGTTTGCTTGTGTGTTGGATTGGTTGCTTGTCACTATGGCTCACAACAATACCAAATTATGTGACTTCTCCAATACCAACAATAATGATTTTATTAGGACTCTGATTGCTCCTATTACTGATGCTGAATCTTGTGATATCAATGCTGCTCTATTGAATCTTGTTATGAAAGATCAATTTTCCGGCCTTCCTAGTGAAGATGCCGCTACCCATCTAAACAACTTTGTTGATTTGTGTGATATGCAAAATAAGAGGGATACGGATAATGATATTGTCAAATTGAAGTTATTTCTGTTTTCACTTAGAGATGATGCTAAATCTTGGTTTTCCTCTTTGCCTAGAAATAGTATTGATTCGTGGAATAAGTGCAAAGATGCTTTTATCTCTAAGTATTTTCCTCCTGCTAAGATCATCTCTCTTAGAAACGATATTATGAATTTTAAGCAACTGGATCATGAGCATGTTGCACAAGCTTGGGAGAGAATGAAATTAATGATACGTAATTGTTCTACACATGGTTCGAACTTATGGATGATTATACAAAACTTTTATGTTGGCTTGAATTTTGCTTCTAGAAATCTTTTAGATTCGGCCGCAGGAGGCACTTTTATGGAAACTACCTTAGGAGAAGCTACCAAACTCCTAGATAATATTATGGTCAATTATTCTCAATGGCACACCGAAAGATCTACTAGTAAAAAAGTGCATGCTATTGAAGAGATTAGTGTTTTTAGTGGAAAGATGGATGAACTTATGAAATTATTTGCTTCTAAGAGTGCTTCTTCCGATCCTAATGATATGCCTTTATCCACGTTGATTGAAAATAATAATGAATCTTTGGATGTGAATTTTGTTGGTAGGAATAATTTTGGTAACAATGCTTATAGATGGAACTTTAATCCTAGGCCTTTTCCTAGTAATTCCTCTAATAATTATGGTAATTCCTACAATAAATCTTATGGAAAGATGCCTTCTGAATTTGAAACTAGTGTTAAGGAGTTTATGAATTCGCAAAGAATTTCAATGCTTTGCTTGAAGAAAAATTGCTTAAGATTGATGAATTGGCTAGAAGCGTGGATAGAATTACTCTTGATGTGGATTCTCTGAAACTTAGATCTATTCCGCCTAAGCATGATATCAATGAGTCTCTCAAAGCCATGAGAATTTCCATTGATGAATGCTTAGAAAGAACCGCTAGGGTGCGCGCTAAAAAAGAGAGCTTTATAAAAGCGTGTTCTTCTAGTTATCATGAAAATAAAGATGAAGATATGAAAGTTATTGATGTGTCTCCTATTAGATCCTTGTTTTCTAGTATGAATCTTGATAAAGATGGGACTGGAGATGAGTCTACTTTAATTAAAAGGCGTCCCAATGATTCGGAGTTTTTAGATCTTGATGCTAAAATTGTTAAAAGTGGGATTGAAGAGATTAAAACTTTGCATAGTGATGAACCCACTACTTTGGATTTCAAGGGATTCATTTATGATAATTGCTCTTTGATTGATTGCATTTCCTTGTTGCAATCCGTACTAAATTCTCCGCATGCTTATAGTCAAAATAAAGCTTTTACCAAAAAAAATAGTTGATGCTTTGATGCAATCTTATGAAGAAAAACTTGAATTGGAAGTTTTTATCCCTAGAAAGCTTTATGATGAGTGGGAACCTACTATTAAAATTAAAATTAAAGATCATGAATGATTTGCTTTGTGTGATTTGGGTGCAAGTGTTTCTACTATCTCGAAAACTTTGTGTGATTTGTTAGGGTTCCATGAGCTTGATGACTGTTCTTTAAATTTGCATCTTGCGGATTCTACTATTAAGAAACCTATGGCAAGGATTAGTGATGTTCTTATTGTTGCCAATAGGAATTATGTGCCCGTAGATTTCATTGTTCTTGATATAGATTGCAATCCTTCATGTCCTATTATTCTTGGTAGACCTTTCCTTAGAACGATTGGTGCAATTATTGATATGAAGGAAGGAAATATTAGATTCCAATTTCCATTAAGGAAAGGCATGAAACACTTTCCTAGAAAGAAAATTAAATTACCATATGAATCTATTATGAGAGCCACTTATGGATTACCTTCCAAAAATGGCAATACCTAGATCTATTCACATATCGTGCCTAGCTAGGGGCGTTAAACGATAGCGCTTGTTGGGAGGCAACCCAATTTTATTTTCTTTGTTTTTGCTTCTGTTTAGGAATAAATATTGCATCTAGCTTCTGTTTATATGTGGTTTTGTGTTTTAATTAATGTTTGTGCCAAGTAGAACCTTTGGGAAGACTTGTGTGAACTTTATATGATCTTGCTGTAAAAAACAGAAACTTTAGCGCTCACTAGAATAGTCACCAGATTTTAATGGAGAGTGATATTTAGTTGATTCTTTTTGCAGATGATTAATAGAAAAATTCCTCACGTTTACCAATTTATTTCAATTTTTTGGAGTTACAGAAGTATGCAAAAGTTACAGATTACTACAGATTGTTGTGTTTTTGACAGATTCTGTTTTTCGTGTGCTGTTTGCTTATTTTGATGAATCTATGAGTAGTATTGGAGGATATGAATCATAGAAAAGTTGGAATACAGTAGGTTTAACACAAATATAAACAAAGAATGAGTTCATTACAGTACCTTTGAGTGGTGGTTTGTTTTCTTATACTAACGGAGCTCATGAGATTCTTGGCTAAGTTTTGTATTGTGAAGTTTTCAAGTTTTGAGTATTGCTTTGATGGAATATGGAACAAAGAGTGGCAAGAGCCTAAGCTTGGGGATGCCCAAGGCACCCCAAGGTAAAATTCAAGGACAATCAAAAGCCTAATCTTGGGGATGCCCCGGGAAGGCATCCCCTCTTTCGTCTTCGTCTATCGGTAACTATACTCGGGACTATATTTTTATTCACCACATGATATGTGTTTTACTTGGAGCGCATTTATGATTTGAGTCTTTGCTTGTTAGTTTGCCACAATCATCCTTGCTGGACACACCTTTTTGAGAGAGATAAATATGGCCTAGGAATTGTTAGAACACTCTATGTGCTTCACTTATATCTTTTGAGCTAAATAGTTTTTGCTCTAGTGCTTCACTTATATCTTTTAGAGCACGGTGGTGATTTTATTTTGTAGAAATTGTTGATATCTCATGCTTCACTTATATCCTTTTTAGAGTCGATTAGAACAACATGGTAATTTGCTTTGGTTATAAAACTAGCCTTAATATGATAGGCATCCAAGATGAATGTAGTAAAAACTTTCATACAAAGTGCATTGAGTATGATGAGAAGATTGATACTTGATAATTGTTTTGAGATATGAGAGCATCTCCAACAGGCGCGCAAGAAGGCACGCGCGCGCACTAAACTTACGATTTCGCGCGCGCGGGGCAGAATTCCACGCTCCAGCGGCGGCGGGAAAAACGCGCGCGCGGGAACAGCTTGCGCGCGCGCGAAACGGCGGCCTCTCGCGCGCCTTTTTTGCGGCGGCTCCTCCCGCGCGCCTATAAAACGCAGCGCGCGCGCGCGCTGTCCTCGCTCCACCGCGCTCTCTCTCCCTCTCTCTCCCTGCCTCTCGCGCCACCGCTTGCGCCCACCGCCCCCGAGCGCCGCCGCCGCACCGGAGCACCGCCGCCGCACTGGAGCACCGCCGCCGCCCCCCGACGCGCCACCATGCCGCCGCGCTGCCGTTCTTCGTCGGGCTACCGCGGCGTCTGCGAGCGCCCGAACGGCGGCGGCTTCTACGCCGAGATACGCTCCGGCGATCTCCGGCTTCCCCTCGGCACCTACGAGACGGCGCACGAGGCCGCCCGCGCGTTCGACGCGGCGGCGTGGCGCCTAGGCAGGCCGCGCCGTAAGATGAATTTCGACGATGCCCGCACGCTCGAGCTGGCGTTGGAGCTCGCCCCACCGCCTCGTGTACACACCGCACGAGACCGTGCGGAGCACACGGCGTCGCAGAACCGCCTCCTCGTCGCCCAGGAGGACGAGCGGCGCATGGCGGAGTGGCGCCGGCTCCACCAGGAGGACGTCGCCGCCGAGCAGCAGTACTGGGAACGTCGCCGCGAGGACAGGTGTCATCGGAGGGAATTGGCGTGTCAGCAGTGCGCCATCCGCGACGCAGGCGGGAGAACGATCTTCGCCGCAGAAGATGACCGTTGGTTGGACGTCTGGTTGTCAACCTCCTCCGACAGCAACAACGAAGCCGGTGATGATGGAGATGACTGGAGCGATTAGTTTTTTTTATGTTTTCGAACTATCTATCTATCTATCTATGTTTTAGAACTATCTATCTATGTTTTCGAACTACCTATCTAGTTGCAATATGTAAAATAACTTTGTATCCTTTTATTTTAATGCAATTTTACGTATGAAAAAAATAGTGTGCGCGCGCTGTATTTTTGGGCACCGCTGGAGCAGCACGCGCGCGCTGCATTATAGCGCTGCTGCTGGAGCCAGCACTACGCGGCGCGGCAAAGCAGACCTTGCGCGCGCGGCATATGCTTTTTTTGGGTGTGGCACTAAGCGTGGCTGTTGGAGATGCTCTGAGGATGGTGATATTGAGTCATGCTAGTGGAGTTATTATGAAATTGAGAAATACTTGTGTTAAAGTTTGTGATTCCCGTAGCATGCACGTATGGTGAACCGCTATGTGACGAAGTTAGAGCATGAGGTATTTGTAGAGTGTCATCCTTTGTGTGGAGGTCGGGGGCGCACGATGGTTAACTCCTACCAACCTCCCCCTAGGAGCATGCGTTGATTGCCTTGTTTTGATGACTCGTAAATTTTTGCAATAAGTATATGAGTTCTTATGACTAATGTTGAGTCCATGGATTATACGCACTCTCACCCTTTCGCCATTGCTAGCCTCTCTTGTACCGCACAACTTTCGCCGGTACCATACACCCACTATATACCTTCCTCAAAACAGCCACCATATATCTTCCTCAAAACAGCCACCATACCTACCTATCATGGCATTTCCATAGCCATTCCGAGATATATTTCCATGCAACTTTTCACCATTCCGTTCATATGACACGCTTCATATTGTCATATTGCCATGCATGATCATGTAGTTGACATCATATTTGTGGCAAAGCCACCATGCATTTCATACATGGCACTCTTGATTCACTGCACATCCCGGTACACGGCCGGAGGCATTCATATAGAGTCATACTTTGTTCTCGTACCGAGTTTTAATATCGAGTTGTAAATCGATAGAAGTGTGATGGTCATCATTATTAGAGCATTGTCCCAAAGAAAAAAAAAGAAAAAAAAGAAGGAAAGGCCAAAGAAAAAAAGAAAGGCCCAAAAAAGGGAAAAGAAAAAAAAGAAAAAAAGAAAAGAAAAGGGACAATGCTACTATCTTTTTCCACACTTGTGCTTCAAAGTTGCACCATGTTCTTCATGATAGAGTCTCTCATGTTTAGTCACTTTCCTATGCTAGTGGGAATTTTCCTTATAGAACTTGGCTTGTATATTCCAACGATGGGCTTCCTCAAATGCACTAGGTCTTCATGAGCAAGCAAGTTGGATGCACACCCACTTAGTTTCTTTTGTTGAGCTTTCATACATTTTAGCTCTAGTGCATCCGTTGCATGGCAATCCCTACTCACTCACATTGATATCTATTGATGGGCATCTCCATAGCCCGTTGATACGCCTAGTTGATGTGAGATTATCTCCCTCATTTTTGTCTTCTCCACAACCACCACTCTATTCCACCCATAGTGCTATATCCATGGCTCACGCTCATGTATTGCGTGAAAGTTGAAAGGTTTGAAAAAATTGAGTATGAAAACAAGTGCTTGGCTGAAACCGGGGTTGTGCATGATCTGAATATTTTGTGTGATGAAGAGGGAGCATAGCCAGACTATATGATTTTGTAGGGATAACTTTCTTTAGCCATGGTATTTTGAGAAGATATGATTGCTTTGTTAGTATGCTTGAATTATTATTATTTCTTATGTCAATATAGACTTTTGTCTTGAATCTTTCAGATCTGAACATTCATGCCACAATAAAGAGAATTACATTGAAAATTATGTTGGTTAGCATTCCACATCGAAAATTCTGTTTTTATCATTTACCTACTCGAGGACGAGCATGAATTAAGCTTGGGGATGCTTGATACATCTCTAACGTATCTATAATTTTTTATTGTTCCATGCTATTATTTATGATGTTTTGGATGTTTAATAGGCTTTGTTATACACTTTTATATTATTTTTGGGACTAACCTATTAACCCAAAGGCCCAGTCTAGAATGCTATTTTTTTGCCTATTCCAGGGTTTTACAGAAAAGGAATATCAAACGCAGTCCAAACGGAATGAAACCTTCGGGAGAGATATTTTTGGAGCGATATCTTCGTGGGAGACTTGAGAACCACGGAATAGGGCACACGTGGCATCCACGAGGGTGGGGGCGCCCCCCCCCCCTAAAGGCGCGCCCCCCTGCCTCGTGGGCCCCACGTTGGTCCCCCGGTTCCCTCCTTCCTCCTATATATACCCATGTACCCCAAAAACATCAGAAGAGGAGAGAAAACCATAATTCCACCGCCGCAACCTTCTATTCCCGTGAGATCCCATCTTGGGGCCTGTTCCGGAGCTCCGCCGAAGGGGGGGTCTACCACAGAGTGCTTCTACATCAACACCATCGCCTCACCATGAGTTGTGAGTAGTTTACCACAGACCTTCGGGTCCATAGTTAGTACCTAGATGGCTTCTTCTCTCTCTTTGGATCTCAATACCAAGTTCTCCTCGGTCTTCGAGGAGATCTATTTGATGAATCTCTTTCTGCGGTGTGTTTGTCGAGATCCGATGAATTGTGGGTTTATGATCAAGATTATCTATGAGAAATATTTGGTTCTTATCTGAATTCTTTTATGTATGATTATAATATCGTTGCAAGTCTCTTCGAATTATCGGTTTGGTTTGGCCTACTAGATCTATAGTTCTTGCAATGGGAGAAGTGCTTGGCTTTGGGTTCAATCTTGCGGTGTCCTTTCCCAGTGACAGCAGGGGCAGCAAGGCACGTATTGTATTGTTGCCATCGAGGATAGAAAGATGGGATTTATATCATATTTCTTGAGTTTATCCCTCTACATCATGTCATCTTGCTTAAGGCGTTACTCTGTTCTTATGAACTTAATACTCTAGATGCATTCTGGATAGCGGTCGATGTCTAGAGTAATAGTAGTAGATGCAGAATCGTTTCGGTCTACTTGTCACGGACTTGATGCCTATATATAATGATCATGCCTAGATATTCTCATAATTATTTTCTTTTCTATCAATTGCTCGACAGTAATTCGTTCACCCACCGTAGAAATTTGCTATCATGAGAGAAGCCACTAGTGAAACCTATGGCCCCCGGGTCTATTCTCAACATATCAATCTATAATCTACTTTACTTTTCTGTTTTTACTTTCTGTTCTTATATCCAAAAATACCAAAAATATCAAACTATCATATCTATCAGTTCTCACTTTCGTAAGTGACCGTAAAGGGATTGACAACCCCTTATCACGTTGGCTGCGAATTTCTTATTTGTTTGTGCAAGTGCGAGGGACTCGCGCGTGGTCTCCTACTGGATTGATACCTTGGTTCTAAAAAACTGAGGGAAATACTGACGCTACTGTGCTGCATCACCCGTTCCTCTTCGAGGGAATACAACACAAGCTCGAGAAGTAGCATAGAGGTAGAATGTCCAATGGGGACAATGGGTTGAAGCTGTAGACGATGTCGAAGGGGGGCTTGTCGGTTGTTGAGTGTCTTGCGCGGTTGTAGGCGTACTCGGCGATGGGCAAGCATTGCCCCCATTCCATGAGGTTCTTCTTGATCAACATGCGAAGAAGCGTCGATAGCATTTGGTTCGTCACCTCCGTTTGGCTGTCGATTTGTGGATGGTGTGCCGAAGAAAAGAGTAGCTTGATTCCGAGCTTGGCGCAAAGCGTTTTCGAAAAGTAGCTTAGGAACTTGACGTCACGGTCCGAGATGATCGTCTTGGGTACTCCATGTAGGCGCAAGATTTCCCTACAAAAGAAATTTGCAACATGTGAAGCATCGTCTATCTTGTTGGATGGAATGAAATGAGACATTTTGGAAAATCTACCCACAACAACAAAGACGGAATCCTTTCCATTTTTAGTTCTAGGCGAACCAAGGACAAAGTCCATGCTAATGTCTTCCCGGGGTTGATATGGAATAGGAAGTGGCATGTAAAGACCATGGGATTGAGTTTTAGACTTAGATTTGCGACATGTAGAGCGCTGATTGGTGAAGCGTGAGACGTCATGGAACATCTTGGGCCAATAGTAGTTCTTGGAGAGTGTCATAAATGTCTTGTCACGTACGAAGTGTCACATAAGTCCTCCTCCATGAGATTCTTGCAAGAGGAGCAACCGAAGAGAAGACTCGGGAATGCAAAGTTTGTTAGCTCTCATAAGATAACCATCCTTGATATAATATCGTTCCCAATAAGTATGCGTCAAACACTTAGCATAAGGATTTGCAAAGAAAGGATCATGCTCATACAAGTCTTTTATGTGCTCAAAGCCAGTAACATTCAACTCAAGTGTAGTAACAAGCATGCATTTGCGGGAAAGCGCATCTGCCACAACATTCTCTTTGCCTTTAGTTTACTCGATGACATAAGGGGAAGACTCTATGAACTCACTCCAATTAGCATGATGCTTGATCCACTTAGTTTGACCCTTAAGATACTTGAGTGTCTCGTGGTCTGTGTGAAGAATGAACTCATGAGGACGTAGATAGTGTTCCCAAACATGCAAAAACTCTCACTAAGACATAGAGCTCTTTCTCGTAGATGGTGTAGTTAAGTTGCGCTCTGGAAAGTTTTTCGCTAAAATACGCAATCGAGCACTTTTCTTGCATTAACACGCCTCCTATGCCAGTACCACTAGTGTCACAATGTACCTCGAAAGGTTTCTCAAAGTTTGGTAAGGCAAGTAAAGGTGCATGAGTAAGCAAAGATTTAAGCTCATTGAACACGGTGTCTTGCGAAGGACCCCAAACAAAGGGCGTGTTCTTCTTGCTCAAAGTGTATAGAGGCATAGCAATTGTGCTAAAGTCTTTCACAAAGCGTGGATAAAATCTGGCTAGGCCTAAGAAGCTACGCACTTGATGCAAGTTCATTGGTTTGGGCAAAGTTTTAATAGCTTCAATTTTAGTTTCCTCTACATGCACACCTTTTGATGACACAAAAATCCTAGGAATAGAAGTTTGTCTACACTGGATCCACACTTTTCCATGTTTGCATAAGGTTTTTCCTTGCGAAGGGTTTGCAAAACGATGCTAAGATGATTCACATGATCTTTTAGATATTTGCTGAACACTAGGATGCCATCAAAGTAGACTACTACAAAGACTCCAATGTACAACAAGCCATTCATAGGCACAACAAGCCATTCATTGATGGGTGCATCGGATAAACCCATAGGCACAACAAGCCATTCATATAAACCAAACTTCGTTTTTAAAACAATTTTTCACTCATCACCCTCTTTGATGCAGATTTGGTAATAACCACTCTTGAGATCAATCTTGGAAAAGATTGTGGCTCCGCTAAGCTCATCAAGCATATCATCTAAGTGCGGTATTGGGTGACGATATCTAACGGTAATAACATTGATGGGACGGCAATCCGGACACATGCGGTAAGTACCATCTTTCTTGGGGACAAGGATTACCAGAACATCACAAGGGCTCATGATTTCGTGTATGTGGCTGTTGTCGATGAGTTGTTGGACTTGCCGTTGGATCTCCTTGGTTTCTACGGGGTTCACGCGGTAAGGTGCCTTGTTAGGAAGAGGTGGTCCAGGGATGAGGTTGATGCGATGCTCAATGCCGCGAAGAGGTGGTAGTCCCGGAGGTAGCTCATCGGGAAAGACATCTTGGAATTCCTGCAATAATTGACAAAACACTAAAGGTAGAGGTGGTGAAGTGTTAGTTGGTTCCGCTTCACCTTTGCATAAAAGAACAAGGTGATAGACACTTGATAGGTTCTCACACACTTCTCTCATCTCACTTTTGGTAGAAAATAACACTAGTTGCTTCTTGTTGCTCATCATGGAGGCGCTCGATTTGGGCTTGTGGCTCTCACTCTCTTTTTGGTGGTTCACTCTCTCACCATTCTCTCCATGATGTATAGATACTTTCTTGTAGGCGACCACTTGACTTGGCGACATGGGACGTAGCACAAACTCCTTGCTCTTCATCTTGAAGCTATAATGGTTGGTACATCTGTTGTGGATGACTGCGCGATCGTATTGCCATGGCCTTCCAAGGAGGAGGTGGCAAACAGACATAGGTACCACATCACACTCCAATGTCTCCTCATAGGCGCCTATCTTGAAGGATATTTGCATGGTGTGCTCGACTCGAATAGTTCCGGCATCTCTAAGCCTTTGGACCTTGTAGTGATGAGGATGCGTCATCTTAACAAATTGTAGCTTATCGCAAAGCTCTTCACTTGCCAAGTTATGACAACTTCCTCTAGCAATGATAACCTTGACGGAACATCCGTTGATGCCAGCCTTGGTGTGGAAGATGTGACAACATTGGTCTTCATCTTATTGATGTTAAAGTGTCAAGACCTTGGAAACAACGAGATTAGGACTCGAGTCATTGTCGCAAAAGACTTGATTGTCTTCGTCTTCATTCACTCGACGATGCATGGCCACATGCTCAAGGGCTTTCATCTCGACATCGCTCATAGAGTCATAGGATCCATCGTTATTGATGATCATGGTTCGAACGGTCCTACACTCAAATGACTTGTGGCCTCGTCCTTGGCATTTGAAACACTTGATGGAGCTCGTCTTGGAGGTATCCTCGGTTGGAGTTGTAGATGATGAAGCTCTCAACTTGAAGTTGTTCGTAGTTGGGGGACAACTTGATGTAGTCGAATTCTTGTAGCTTGACTTGTCACCTATGCTTGTAGATGGTTTGGTAGAGGTAAGAGGTGGCGAAGTTGTTGAAGCTTGGTTGTAGGAGCCATAGTTCTTGGAAGTGAACTTGGAGTACTTGTAGTCTTCTTTTACTTGTCGCTCTGCTTTGGTTGCTTGGTGTACTAGCTGGGGGAGATTCGTGTATGGTTGGAAGTCCGCAATCTTCTTGATAGGATAGTTGAGTCCATTCAAGAATCTCGCCATAGTTTGCTCTTCATCCTCCATGATGTTGGCTCTTATCATGGCAATCTCCATTTCTTTGTAGTACTCTTTGACGGACTTGGTTCCTTGCTTGAGGAGTTACACCTTTTTGAACAAGTCGCGGTTGTTGTGTGTTGGCACAAAACACGCTCTCATGGCATCCTTCATTTGACTCCAAGTAGTGATAGGTGGTTGAGGGAGTCCTGGATTAAGGGGTCCTTAGGTGATCGGATCATTCATTATGGGCCAGACTAGTGGGCTGTGAAGATTATCGATGAAGACTATCTCCCATATCCGGATTGGACTCCCCATGTGAAAAATAGCAAGTTTAGATTTCGGGTGTAATACTTTATTTCCTCGGCAAGGTGATCATGTACAAACCCTAGGTCCCTCCGGCGCATATATAAACTGGAGGGTTTAGTCCGTAGAGACCACAGCAGAATCATAGCAATCACATAGGCTAGACTTTTAGGGTTTAGCCATTACGATCTCGAGGTAGATCAACTCTTGTAACCCATATTCATCAAGATCAATCAAGCAGGAAGTAGGGTATTACCTCGATCGAGAGGGCCCGAACTTGGGTAAAATCGTGTTCCTAGTCTCACGTTACCATCGATCCTCCGACGCATAGTTTGGGACCCCCTACCTGAGATCTGCCAGTTTTGACACCGACATTGGTGCTTTCATTGAGAGTTCCACTATGTCGTCGGCGGAAGGATCAATGGCTCGTTTCATCACTAATGACGATGCCATCTCCGAGGGACTTTTCTCCCCGGCCAGCTCTTCGTGTTTGGCGGCTTCGTGCTTTGTGCCAACACTGAGGGCCACCTCGAGCAGGTTGATAGTTATGCCCCTGGTCACCAGGTCAGGTTTGGAAGCTTAAACTACGTTGTTGACGTCCACGGAGATTTGATTTTCAGCGGATTCGCACCCATGGCAGCTGCTCCCTGCCACCACAATGAACATGACCTAGATCGGTCATCAGACCCCGTACAGGGGGTAACACTTGCAACCACTCTAGCCTTAGATCCGGAGCAGGCCACTTCATCTTCCGTATCCAGATAGGACTCCCCATGTGTAAAATAGCAAGTTTAGAGTCCCGTTGTAATATTTTCCTTCCTTTGCAAGGTGATCATGTACAAACCCTAGGTCCCTTCGGTGCATATATAAACTAGAGGGTTTAGTCCGTAGAGACCATAGCAGAATCATAGCAATCACATAGGCTAGACTATTAGGGTTTAGCCATTACGATCTCGAGGTAGATCAACTCTTGTAACCCATATTCATCAAGATCAATCAAGCAGGAAGTAGGGTATTATCTCGATCGAGAGGGCCCGAACCTGGGTAAACATCATGTCCCCAGTCTCCTGTTAGCATCGATCCTCAGACGCATAGTTCGGGACACCCTACCGGAGATTTGTTGGTTTTGACACCGACAGTGGTTCGCCCTTTGCTTATCTTCTCTTGATGGCTTGCTCCCACCAAATAAGAACATGGTCTTGGAACTCTGGGGGTGCCAATGTGATCTTCTTTTCTTCATAAAAGTTGTGGAGTCAAAAGATCTTGTAAACTTTCAATGCCCGTGAGAGATAGTCTTCAGGATCAATGCTTCCGGAGAACTTTGGCATTGTGAACTTGAGCTTGCCATAGTGATCCTCTTCATTGTTTGGTTGCCTATTGGGAGGGCATTCTTGACGTGGAGGATTGTCAACCTCATGTTGCTCTTGGCATGGTTGAAGCTCATCATCATGTTGCTCTTGCCGAACTTGTGGTTCTTGTAGAGCTTGTTGTTCTTATCTAACTTGAGGAGGAGCTTGGCGTTGCATTCTCGCTTGAAAGCGCCATTCTTGAACTTCATCTTGAAGTACTTCTTCCTCTTGGCGATTATGTCGGTTGCGTGTTGCAACATTGTGATGTGAGTCACGTAGTGCACGTTGCGCTTCGAGGGCTTGTTCTTCTCGCCATTATTGTACTTGACGTTGTGCTCGGCATCTTGCTCTTCTTGGTGTTGGCGCGCTCACTCTTCTTCTTGTTGGCGTAGTCGTTGCCGTTCTTGTGCTTGCTCAAGGGTATCTTGGTTTTGATGTTGTCGGCGTTCTTGCTCTTCGAGATGCTCTTGTGAACTCCTGCCGTGAAGTGGGTTTTAATTGTCATGTCGGCCTTAACGCGCGGCTTGGCGAAGAATGTTCGATGTAGGTGTACTTGAGCCGGACATGTAGTCGGTATGACGACTTGAGCGGCTCCGTCTTTGAGATGACGTAGATGAAGAGCGTCGATTGATCATCAAAGTCCGTAGCTCATATAATTGAGTAGACATGTTGGCGTTGATGGTGTCGAATTTCTCTCTTGTGCGCGCTTCGGAATGTCGCAAGTCGGTGGTGATTTGCTCAATGTGCTCTTGCATAGCTTCATTCTCCTGATGTAGAGCTTGTTGAACACCAAATAGATGTAGTTTGGTGACGTAGTTGTTCGATTCTTGAGGATCATCGAATAGCGGGTTCGTAGATGTACTTGGCCTATCCATCATTGCAAGCAAGAATGTGTGAGTGGGAGAAAGGAAGAACTATACCAAATGTACCTTGACCGAAGTTGAAGATGGGTCAATGATCACTCGATAATGTAAACCAGAAATAGCACAACTAGTACCAATTCTTTTCGACCCTCACACCTACACGAATAAAGCTTTTGGAGGAGCTCGGTGAGGATAGTGGCACAAAATTTATGAAAATTATGAGTAAGACTCAATGATGTTGAAAATGATTCGCAAATTAGCAAATGTCACAAGAAGACCAATAGCTATGTAGGTACACGAAAAAGTAAGCACAAATAGAGAAATGGGGTTGTGCAAACCAAGGGTGAGTGGGAAATGCTCTTGTTGCACAACACTAGAGAGATGCTAGCACGATTTCTCAATAGGCCGATACGAGACTTGTGCACGTCCTACTAGGCAAAAATGCAACGACTTCTATCCCAAGTATACTGTATGTTTGTTGTTTCTATGTGATGATCCAAGATGATCAAGTATGAGACCATATGATATGTTCATATGCGATGCTATGGTTCTTGCTTAAAATCTCTTTGCTTATCTTTCTCTTTCACTTAAAATCTTGTTTGGCTCTTTGTCTTTGAGCTCTTTTGCTACGGCACTTATTGAAAACTTTTCGAACCAAGATAGCAATTGTGTTGATGCTATGACAACCTTGTGGCACACGAGATGATGTAAAGATATCATATGACTTCTTGTGAAGCACGATGTATGATGTAGTATGCAATGTCTATTACTATCACAAATGTGCACAAGTGTCGTTGCCAGGCAATACACGAGTGGCTAGTCTCGATAGGAAAGCTACGCAAAATGGTCGATGAGGGGTTATCAATGCTAATACAAGGTAGGATACACAAGGTGTCATCGATGTTACCGTCCTTGTTGAAGTTGAGCGGTGTTGTTGTCAAAGTCGTACCATTCCAAGTTAGCCTAAACACCCAAGGAAACGGTGAAACCACAACTCAAATCACAAAGAGAAATGGTTGAAACCGATAGTGGTGGAAGGTGGAAGGGCATGTGTTGGTAGGTTTAGAAATGTCGAAGGTGTAGTGGAAGTAGGGGTAGTGGTGGAGTGGTGGATGCGGTGGCGGAAGCGGTGGGGGGAGAAAAACTGCAGAAATGCAGTTTCGTCAGGGATGTCCGGGTGATCCGGGAGGGCGGCCGGATGATCCGGGCTCTGGTCGTCTCGATGATCCGGGGGGCGGATGATCTGGTTGAGTCAACTCGCTCAGGAAGAACTCAAGGAAAACGAGAAAAAATGGTGGCAAACGAATTTTTTCACGGATTTGGGGCGGATTTGAGGGTGGAGGAGGTGGGGGAAAGGCAGATCCACTTGCTACACAGCTAATCCACGGGTCAAAATCCACAAAACTTCATCAAAACATACAAATCTAAAAAAATGGTATGGTTATTTTTGTGGGAATTTTCGAAATTGGACAAAAACAACAAAATCAAGTTAGAAAACAAGGTGTGGGGCTCCAAATTCATGATCAACCAAGGATCGTGATACCATATGATGCGGGGATAACCCGATTATAGGACGATCTTTCACGATTGGAGGTGAATCCCATGATGAACACGAAGAACATGAGAGGAAAACGCGAGAGGAACAAGAGGGAAATACTCAGATCAACAAGTTTAGGTCACACATATGCTAGATCCGAGAACAAAAAGAGTGATACACGATCCACGATCAACTAGGGACAATAGACGGTAATGAGTTCATCTCCGAGAGGAAGTCTTGAGCCCACGAGGGGTCATACCGTGAGGGGTCTTGAATCCACTTAGGGGATCTTCTCCGAGGAGGCAGCGGTCTCTCCAACGAGAAGAACCAAGGGGATGAGCAAAGCTCTATCTCACAAATGAGCTAAACAAACGTTAACCCTAGAAAGTGTAAGTGGAGTAGTATATATAGGCTAGGAGGGGCGAATGGGTACATGGGCCTCGGTCCAAAGTCATGCCCGCTGGCATGGTCTGGGTGATCCAGATGTTGGTTCGGATGATCCAGGCTTCGGGGGTCCGGATGATCCGGGGCGGCGTTCGGATGATCCGGCCAGGTCGTTTCTGCAGCGAGAGGTCCGGATGTATGGGACCTGGTCTGGATGTCCGGCCGCGGTCGGATGATTTGGGCTGGGGTCCGAATGGTCCGGCATCAGCGATGAAGCTTGGGGTGTCGATGGGGCGCATTAACCGGATCATCCGAGCTGAGATCGGGATCATCCGGGCTTTGTCCGGATCATCCGGGGCCTCGTCCGGATCATCGGGCCAGTCTGGGACTGAAGGAAATATGCCATAGAGGCAATAATAAAGTTGTTATTTATTTCCTTGTATATCATGATAAATGTCTTTTATTCATGCTAGAATTATATTAACCGGAAACTTGATACATGTGTGAATACATAGACAAAACAGAGTGTCCCTAGTAAGCCTCTACTAGACTATCTCGTTAATCAAAGATGGTTATGTTTCCTTACCATAGACATGTGTTGTCATTTGATCAACGAGATCAAATCATTAGGAGAATGATGTGACAGACAAGACCCATCCGTTAGCTTAGCCCTATGACCGTTTAGTTTTATTGCTATTGCTTTCTTCATGACTTATACATGTTCCTCTTACTATGAGATTATGCAACTCCCAAATACCGGAGGAACACCTTGTGTGCTATCAAACATCACAATGTAACTGGGTGATTATAAAGATGCTCTACAGGTGTTTCTGAAAGTGTTTGTGGTGTTGGCATAGATCAAGATTAGGATTTGTCACTCCGAGTGTCGGAGAGGTATCTCTCGGCCCTCTCGGTAATACACATCGTAATAAGCCTTGCAAGCAAACGACTAATGAGTTAGTACAGAATGAGTAAAGAGACTTGCCGGTAACGAGATTGAACTAGGTATGATGATAGCAACGATCAAATCTCGGGCAAGTAACATACCGATGACAAAGGGAACAACGTATGTTGTTATGTGGTTAGATCAATAAAGATCTTTGAAGAATATGTAGGAGCCAATATGAACATCCAGGTTCCGCTATTGGTTATTGACTGGAGATGTGTCTCGGTCATGTCTACATAGTTCTCGAACCCGTAGGGTCCGCACGCTTAACATTAGATGGCGATTGGTATTATGAGTTTATGTGCTTTGATGTACCGAAGGTTGTTCGGAGTCCCGGATGAGATCACGGACATAATGGGGAGTCTCGAAATGGTCGAGACATAAAGATGTATATATTGGAAGGTTATATTCAGACACCGGAAGGGTTCTGAAGCGTATCGGGTATTTTTTGGAGTACGTGGAGGTTACCGGAACCCCCCGGGGAGTATATGGGCCTTATTGGGCCCTAGTGGAGAAAGAGGGCAGCAAGCATGTGGTGTGATACGTCTCCAACATATCTATAATTTTTTATTGTTCCATGCTATTATTTATGAAGTCTTGGATGTTTAATGGGCTTTATCTTACACTTTTATATCATTTTTGGGACTAACCTACTAACCCAAAGGCCCAGTCCAGATTGCTGTTTTTTGACTGTTTTAGGGTTTTGTAGAAAAGGAATATAAAACGGAGTCCAAACGGAATGAAACCTTCGCGAGAGATACTTTTGGAGAAAATCACGCACATGGAACTTGAGAACCACGTCAGGTGGGCATCGAGGCGCCCACGAGGGTGGGGGGCGCGCCCCCCTTCCTAGGGTGCGCCCCCTGCCTCATGGGCCCCTCGAGCATCCCCCGGTGTCCTCCTTCCTCCTATATAAGTCTATGTACCCTGAAACCATCGACAACAGAGAAAAAACCCTAATTCCACCGCCGTAACCTTCTGTTCCCGTGAGATCCCATCTTGGAGCTTGTTCCGAAGCTCCACTGGAGGGGGATCCATCACGGAGTTCTTCATCATCATCATCATCATCATCATCGCCCTCACCATGAGTTGTGAGTAGTTTACCACAGACCTTCGGGTCCATAGGTAGTATCTAGATGGCTTCTTCTCTCTCTCTGGATCTCAATACAAAGTTCTCCTCGATCTTCGAGGAGATCCATTCGATGAAATTTCTTTCTGCGATGTGTTTGTCGAGATCCGATGAATTGTGAGTTTATGATCAAGATTATCTATGAGAAATATTTGGTTCTTCTCTGAACTTTTTATGTGTGCTCATAATATCCTTGCAAGTCTCTTCGAATTATTGGTATGGTTTGGCTTACTAGATCTATAGTTCTTGCAATGGGAGAAGTGCTTGGCTTGGGTTCCATCTTGCGGTGTCCTTTCCCAGTGACAATAGGGTCAGGAAGGCACGTATTGTATTGTTGCCATCGAGGATAAAAACATGGGGTTTATATCATATTGCTTGAGTTTATCCCTCTACATCATGAGATCTTGCTTAAGGCGTTACTCTGTTCTTATGAACTCAATACACTAGATGCATGCTGGATAGCGGTCGATGTGTGGAGTAATAGAAGTAGATGCAGGCAGGAGTCGGTCTACTTGTCTCAGACGTGATGCCTATATACAATGATCATGCCTAGATAGTCTCATAATTATTCGCTTTTCTTTCAATTGCTCGACAGTAATTTGTTTACCCGCCGTAGAATATCGCTATCATGAGAGAAGCCACTAGAGAACACTATGGCCCCCGGGTCTATTCTCAACATATCAATCTACATCTACTTTACTTTTACCGCTTTTACTTTCTGTTCTTATAAACCAAAATACCAAAAATATAAACTATCATCTTTATCAGATCTCACTTTCGTAAGTGACCGTAAAGGGATTGACAATCCCTTATCGCGTTGGTTGCGAAGTTCTTATTTGTTTGTGCAGGTGTGAGGGACTCGCACGTGGTCTTCTACTGGATTGATACCTTGGTTCTCAAAACCTGAGGGAAATACTTACGCTACTGTGCTGCATCTCCCTTTCCTCTTCGAGGGAATACAACGCAAGTTCGAGAAGTAGCAAGAAGAATTTCTGGCGCCGTTGCCGAGGAGGCTTACGCAAAAGTAATATACCAAGTACCTATCACAAACCCTTATCATTCACATTACATTTATTTGCCTCTCGTTTTCCTCTCCCCCACTTCACCCTTGCCGTTTTATTTTTCCTTCTTTCGCCATGTGTTTATCGTTAGCTTACTTCTTGTCTACTTGTGTGTAGCTTGCTTGCTTGTCATCATGTCTAGCACACCTATCATTATCAACACTCCTGAGAGTGAGGTCCTCAACTTTAAACAAAGGGAGGAACAAAACTTAAAAGATGCCTGGTATAGAATTTGCAATGCTCAAAATAGATCTAATAGGAAGCTTTCCACTTCCGTGCTTCTTCGCAATTTTTATATTGGCATAACCCCTTGGAATATGCTTGTTCTTGATACTCATACCCTTAATTCTTATAATGTCCTGATAGATTTATTCGAGCAGCCTTCCACCCGGGAAGAGACTCAAGTTTTTGAGAAAATGTGTGAAGTAACAAAGATATTACAAAAGTCTCTTGACCCGCTTAAGAATGTTAGTGGAAATATCCACCGTATGAATATGTTGATTACCCTTTGCAATAAGCGGTTGGATGCCTTAGATCTGAAGATCTCCGAATACGAAGGGAAACGTAAAGAACCTCCCGGATTCGAGCTTGACATTATTAAAAGGGTGAAGATCAATGATGGCATTGCCTAGATCTATCTTGTATCGTGCCTAGCTAGGGGCGTAAAACGATAGCGCTTGTTGGGAGGCAAGCCAATTTTATATTTTTGTTTTTGTTGCTGTTAGGGAATAAATATTGCATATAGCCTCTTATTAGATGTGGTTTCATGTTTTGTTTAGTGTTTGTGCCAAGTAGAACCTTTGGGAAGATGTGTGTGAAGTTTATGTGATCTTGCTGTGAAAAACAGAATCGTTAGCGCTCACTAGAATGGTCGTCAGCTTTTACTGGAGCGTGCTATTTAGTTGATTCTTTTTGCAGATGATTAATAGACAAATTACCCACATTTAACAATTGAGTTTGAATTTTTTGAAGTTACAGAAGTATGCGAAACATGCAGATTACTACAGACTGTTCTGTTTTTGACGGATTCTGTTTTTCGTGTGTTGTTTGCTTATTTCAATGCATCTATGAGTAATATTTGGAGGTATGAACCATAGAGAAGTTGGAATACAGTAGGTTTAACACCAATATAAACAAAGAATGAATTCATTGCAGTACCTTTGAGTAGTGGTTTGCTTTCTTATATTAACGGAGCTCACGATAATTTTTGTCTAAGTTTTGTGTTGTGAAGTTTTCAAGTTTTGAGTATTGCTTTGATGGACTATGGAACAAAGAGTAGCAAAGGCCTAAGCTTGGGATGCCCATGGCACCCCAAGGAATTCAAGGATAATCAAAAACCTAAGCTTGGGGATGCCCCGGGAAGGCATCCCTCTTTCGTCTTCATCCATTGGTAACTATACTTGGAGCTTTATTTTTATTCACCACATGATATGTATTTTGCTTGGAGCGTCTTGTATAATTTGAGTCTTTGCTTTTTAGTTTGTCACAATCATCCTTGATGGACACACCTATTTGAGAGAGTTAAATATGGCCTAGGAATTGTTAGAACACTCTATGTGCTTGACTTATATCTTTTGAGTTGAATAGTTTTTGCTCTAGTGCTTCACTTACATCTTTTAGAGCACGGTGGTGGTAATATTTTGTAGAAATTGTTGAACTCTCATGCTTCACTTATATCTATTTGAGAGTCTATTAAAACAGCATGGTAATGTTTTTAGGCTAATAAAACAAGTCTTCACATGATAGACATCCAATGTCAATGTAGTAAAAAAATCACACTAAGTGCATTGAATATGATGAGATGTTGGATGCTTGATAATTGTTTTGAGATATGAGGATAGTGATATTAGAGTCATGCTAGTGGAGTTATTATGAAATTGAGAAATACTTGTGTTAAGGTTGGTGATTCCCGTATCATGCACATATGGTGAACCGCTATGTGACGAAGTTAGAGCATGAGGTATTTGTAGAGTGCCAACCTTTGTGTGGAGGTCGGGGGCGCGCGATGGTTAACTCCTACCAACCTCCCCCCTAGGAGCATGCGTTGATTGCTTTGTTTTGATGACTCGTAGATTTTTGCAATAAGTATATGAGTTCTTATGATTAATGTTGAGTTCATGGATTATACGCACTCTCACCCTTCCACCATTGCTAGCCTCTCTTGTACCGTGCAACTTTCGTCGGTGCCATAAACCCACTATATATCCTTCCTCAAAATAGCCACCATATTATTCCTCAAAACAGCCACCATACCTACCTATCATGGCATTTCCATAGCCATTCCGAGATTTATTGCCATGCAACTTTCCACCGTTTCGTTCATACGACACGCATCATATTGTCATATTGCCATGCATGATCATGTAGTTGACATCGTATTTGTGGCAAAGCCACCATGCATAATTTTTCATACATGTCACTCTCGATTCATTGCACATCCCGGTACACCGCCAGAGGCATTCATGTAGAGTCATACTTGTTGTAGTATCGAGTTGTAATAAAAAGTGTGATGATCATCATTATTAGAGCATTGTCCCATGTGAGGAAAGGCCAATAAAAAACGATGGCCCAAAAAAATTTTTAGAGAGGGGCTAAAAAAAGAGAGAAAGCCCCTCCAAAAAAATGAGAGAAAAGAGAGAAGGGACGATTGCTACTATATTTTTCCACACTTGTGCTTCAAAGTAGAACCATGTTCTTCATGATAGAGAGTCTCATGTGCAGTCACTTTCATATACTAGTGGGAATTTTCATTATAGAACTTGGCTTGTATATTCCAACAATGGGCTTTCTCAAATGCCCTAGGTCTTTGTGAGCAAGCAAGTTGGATGCACACCCACTAGTTTCTTTTATTGAGCTTTCATACATATTTAGCTCTAGTGCATCCGTTGCATGGCAATCCCTACTCACTCACATTGATATCTATTGATGGGCATCTCCATAGCCCGTTGATACGCCTAGTTGATGTGAGACTATCTTCCTCCTTTTTGCCTTCTCCACAACCACCTCTATTCCACCCATAGTGCTATGTCCATGGCTCACGCTCATGTATTGCGTGAAAGTTGAAAGGTTTGAAAAGATAGAGTATGAATACAAGTGCTTGGCTGAAATCTGGGTTGTGCATGATATGAATATTTTGTGTGATGAAGAGGGAGCATAGCCAGACTATTTGATTTTGTAGGGATAATTTTCTTTAGCCATATTATTTTGAGAAGACATGATTGCTTTGTTAGTATTGCTTGAAGTATTATTATTTCTTATGTCAATATAGACTTTTACCTTGAATCTTTCAGATCTGAACATTCATGTCACAATTAAGAGAATTACATTGAGAAACTATATTGGTTTGCATTCCACATCAAAAATACTTTCTTTATCATTTACCTACTCGAGGACGAGCAGGAATTAAGCTTGGGGATGCTTGATACATCTCCAACGTATCTATAATTTTTGATTGTTCCATGCTATTATTTATGAAGTCTTGGATGTTTAATGGGCTTTATCTTACACTGTTATATCATTTTTGGGACTAACCTACTAACCCAAAGGCCCAGTCCAGATTGCTGCTTTTTGCCAGTTTCAGGGTTTTGAAGAAAAGGAATATTAAACAGAGTCCAAACAGAATGAAACCTTCACGAGAGATATTTTTGGAGAAAATCACGCACATGGAACTTGAGAACCACGTCAGGGGAGCATCGAGGCGCCCACGAGGGTTGGGGGCGCGCCCCCTGCCTCGTGGGCCCCTCGAGCGTCCCCCGGTGTCCTCCTTCCTCCTATATAAGTCTACGTACCTCGAAACCATCGACAACAAAGAAAAAACCCTAATTCCACCGCCGTAACCTTCTGTAACCGTGAGATCCCGTCTTGGAGCCTATTCTGGAGCTCCACCGGAGGGGGATCCATCACGGAGTTCTTCTTCATCATCATCATCGCCCTCACCATGAGTTGTGAGTAGTTTACCATAGACATTCGGGTCCATAGCTAGTATCTAGATGGCTTCTTCTCTCTCTCTGGATCTCAATACAAAGTTCTCCTTGGTCTTCGAGGAGATCCATTCGATGTAATCTCTTTTTGTGGTGTGTTTGTCGAGATCAGATAAATTGAGCGTTTATGATCAAGATTATCTATGAGAAATATTTGGTTCTTCTCTGAACTTTTTATGTTTGCCCGTAATATCCTTGCAAGTCTCTTCGAATTATTGGTTTGGTTTGGCCTACTAGATCTATAGTTCTTGCAATGGGAGAAGTGCTTGGCTTTGGGTTCAATCTTGCGGTGTCCTTTCCCAGTGACAGTAGCGGCAACAAGGCATGTATTGTATTGTTGCCATCGAGGATAAAAAGATGGGGTTTATATCATATTGCTTGAGTTTATCCATCTACATCATTTCATCTTGCTTAAGGCGTTACTCTGTTCTTATGAACTCAATACACTAGATGCATGCTGGATAGCGGTCGATGTGTGGAGTAGTAGTAGTAGATGCAGGCAAGAGTCGGTCTACTTGTCTCGGACGTGATGCCTATATACAATGATCATGCCTAGATAGTCTCATAATTATTCGCTTTTCTATCAATTGCTCGACAGTAATTTGTTTACCCGTCGTAGAATATCGCTATCATGAGAGAAGCCACTAGAGAACACTATGGCCCCCGGGTCTATTCTCAACATATCAATCTACATCTACTTTACTTTTACCGCTTTTACTTTCTGTTCTTATAAACCAAAATACTAAAAAATATAAACTATCATCTCTATCAGATCTCACTTTCGTAAGTGACCGTAAAGGGATTGACAACTCCTTATCGCGTTGGCTGCGAAGTTCTTCTTTGTTTGTGCAGGTGCGAGGGACTCGCGCGTGGTCTCCTACTGGATTGATACCTTGGTTCTCAAAAACTGAGGGAAATACTTACGCTACTGTGTTGCATCTCCCTTTCCACTTCGAGGAATACAACGCAAGCTCGAGAAGTAGCATGGTGGGGCGCACCCCCCTTGGCTCAAACTGAATTGGTTTAGGGTTTTGGGGGCGCCCCCCTTTCCTTCTCCCCTCCTTCTCTTTCCTCCTTTTCCTAGTAGGACAAGGAAAGGGTGGAACCTACTCCTACTAGGACTAGGACTCCACCCCTTGGGCGCGCCCCCTATGGCCGGCCTTCCTCCTCCCTCCCTCCTTTATATACGTGGGGAGGGGGCACCCCATAGACACACAAGTTGATTTCTTAGTCGTGTGCGGTGCCCCCCTCCACAATTTCAGACCTCGGTCATATTGTCGTAGTGCTTAGGTGAAGCCGTGCGTTGGTAACTTCATCAACACCATCACCACGCCGTCATGCTGACGAAACTCTGCCTCGGCCTCAACTGGATTAAGAGTTCGAGGGACGTCATCGAGCTAAACGTGTGCCGATTGCGGAGGTGCCGTGCACTCGGTACTTGATCATTTGTATCGTGAAGATGTTCGACTACATCAACCGCGTTACTAAACGTGTAACACCCCAAATTTTTGAGTTGGTTTTTCTTCTAAACGTTTGGCCTTTTGAAAGAGGGTTGTTTGATCTTCTCTTAAAACCCTTCTAAAATCCTTTCTGGCCAAAGTTTGTGCGCCTTTTCAAGCTTGGTTTTTGGCCTTGAAGCTTTTATCTTGTGTTTGGCTCAAGCACAAGTTGAGTTTCAAAAGTGGTTGTTTGAATTCTCCCCTTCTTGTTTTGAGTCTCTCAAGTTTAACCTTGGACTTATCTCCCTCTCCATCCTTCATCTTGTCATGACCCCAACAGAAATATTTCTCTCCAAGACCCTCTCCACATCTTAGGACAAGTCTTTCTTGAATTCCAGTGAGTTTTGACCTTATTGGGATTTTTCCCCTATTTATTTCACTCCAAAAATAATTCTGTCTTTTATAGTGGACCTTGGTCATTTACAAAGGAGCCACCTTTTCCATTTAGTTGTTTGATTCAAAACCAACTCTCCTAGATAGTCTTTAGTACCCACAACCTAGATCCATCTTGTTTCACTGGTCCATAGTTCAAAATTTTCAAATTTCACCTACTGCAAGTTTGGACCAGATTTGCAAAATTTGGTGAAATTCATATTTATATTCTTCCAAAAATTCTGTGAAAAATCAGGCAACCTCTAGATACATCAAGAGTCCACTCCACCAAAAATCAGCTCCATAGGCATTGCACACATACCAGAATCATTTCATCAAACACATTGCATGCACTAAACTGTCAGCTGTTAACTGAAACTGTCGACAGTTCATCAGTCCGTCAGTTTCGTCAGTTTCGACAGTTCGTCAGGCGCAGCGACAAAACTCGTCTGTACTTCCTTGGCTCAACGCCGCACTGCATCTTCTTCTTATCAATGCGCCGCACGCTCGCTTGGCAGCTTCTGGGCGTCGGTGGCGCTTTGGTCCGACCGCGCCGGCGACTGCCACGGCAATAGCTCCGCCCGTGGCGGCTGACAGAAGCAACACCGCGGCTCAACACGTTTGGCGCCACCCAAACCACCCCAGCACTCCGCGTGTCCATCTCCACAGCCAACGCACACCTGGCACGCCGTCGCCGTGGCCTGACACGCGCAGAGCACGTTTCCTGCCGCGGCCGTTCCGTCGGGGACAGCCCGTAACTCCATCTCTTCTGTTGAGTTAGGTGCGGGAATGGAACCCCTACAACTACTAGATGATGCTCAAGCCCCTAACTCCGCCGTGCGACCACTGCAGCGCCGTAATCGACTCGCCGGACTTATCCGTTCACGGCAGCCACCTCGAGCCGCCTATATAAGGCACCCCCGAGCTCGTGCTCGAGCGCACACACCTCCACTACCTCCCTAGACCGCGCCCAACCTCGGGAAGAGCCTCGAGGGGCCCTTCTTCCCCAACTTCGGCCAGCTACCTCCGCCTCGGGCTCCAGCTCCGTTCACTCCGGTGAGGGCTTCTCCGCCGCCGTGAACTTGAGCGTAGCATCTTGGCAACCACCTAGACCTAACCCCACTTCAATTTCATACCAGGGGCCTTCTCCGACGAGGTCCACGACCGCCCGAGCCGCCGTCCGCCGGAGACAGGGTCGCCGTCGACGTGGGGCTCGCCAACACCCAACTCCACCACCGTTCGACGCGGAAGACCACCGTGAAGCCGTAGGTACCACTCCCCTCCCCTAACTCGCCGTGGATCGACGCCGGCGATCACCGCAGCACCGGCGCCGTCGCGGTTCTGTTTCCATTTTCGAACCTGACAAGTGGGGCCTCTTGTCAGCCTCTCACATCTCCCCCTCGAACCGTTTTCTGTAAGCGTATTCGAGCAAAGTGCGTTTTCCCTCTGCGGTTGACGTACTGCGTACCGGTTCGCTTTGCTATTTTCTGTTCTAGCCCCTGGATCTTTTCTGTTTCATTACAGATGAGTCCCTGGACAGAAACCTTAATATCTTTTAATCTAAAAATGATTTTTAGTTGATTCTTTTTCTGTCCTCTGTAGTTTTCTGCCTAGTTGTTTGTCATATTTATGTAGAAATTTTTGGAGCAACTTTATTTGCACGCGCGGCATTTATGTTAGTGTGTATTTTGTTTGAATACATAGATACCAGAGGCCGTGACGGAGACGCGAATCACACCGAGTTAGGCTCCGACTTTTCAGAACCAGGCAAGCATGTTTGAACCTTTGATATGATGAGTGTGTTGCATGTTTGCTCAAGTAGCTCTTCTCATAAGCATGGTCATATAAGCATTGTGTATGTTTATATTTCATGCAAGTAAGCTTCGGGTGAGTCCCGAAAGTTGAAGTTTGAACCACCTCGATCATATGGTGATATGATGGGTGGAATGCTGGTATTGTTGGAGCATGCCAGTAGTTGGTTATCTCAGTATCAACGGAGATCATGTCATGACTCCGTTCATCTCCTTTTTAGTACTATCATAGGCCGTCCGTTGGGATTACGGTCTAGTCAGTTGTAAATCACTTCCCGAGTACACACCAAGTAGAGGGGCCGGGATGAGGGTTCCATGGCCCTGGATTAAAGCCCGTCATCAGGTCAGGGGGCATGGGTGTTTCCTGTTGGGACCGAGAGGGGGGCACCCCTTAGAGCACGCATATATAAATTTGATCCCATGCTATTCGAGGTTGTAGCCTCCCCGTCTTAAAGTTTTCCGTTAATGTCGTCGCGGGTGATTCCGGACGACAGGATGTTAAATGGGTGTGTACTGGTTAGTTGGGTTTCTACTAAAACACCGTAGACGGGACTAGCCCACGTGGCTAGTAAAACCCGTTGGTTATGAGTTAATTGTACAAGCTCTGCAGAGTTAAATTCCTTCAGTAGCCATGTTTATGGCCTAGGGTTAATCTTCATGTCCACCCGGTGACCGTCTCTAGTATATTCTTGTGGGTAACCAGAGTAGTGTTCTTTGTCAAGTTCATTTGGTAGATGAACTCACCAACTATCCTAGTATTGATTCATTTTCAGAAGTATTTCACCATTGTTATATTGTTATTTATAAGCCCTTTATGTGATGTCGCTCAGACGTCCGACTGTGGCATTATTTTATTTATAAGCCCTTTATGTGATGTCGCTCGGACGTCCGACTGTGGCATTCTTTTATTTATAAGCC
>LR738713.1:330586717-330627157 GCA_902687465.1 Secale cereale
CAAAGACAAACTGTCAAGGGGTCCCCATATACCCATCGTGTAAGGAACGCAAAATCAAGGAACATAATGCCGGTTTATCGGCGCCTAAGGTGGCATGAGTGGAACAAAACACCGAGCAAAAGGCCAAGCCTTCCACCCATGCCCAGTATATAGGTGTGTTAATAATAATAATAATAATAATAATAATAATAATAGATATTGTGATATTCCAACAACAAGTTCCCTCCTGGAATGAACTTCATCTTCACCTGCAACTAACAACGCTATAAGAGGGGCTGAGCAAGCGGGTAACATAGCCAAACAATGGTTTTGCTAGGAAGGTTTCAAAGGTTAGAGGTTTCATGGCAACAAGGAGAGGCTGACAATAATGATGGGTAGCGCGACATGTAACGATAGCATCGAGACAACTAAGCAAGGCAATGATAGTAAAGGTATCCAAGGTTACGGTCATCTTGCCTGAGATTCCGCAAGGAAGAAGAACGGTTCCGTGAAGAAGACGGAGAAGAAGCCTTGAAGAAGAACCACGGGTAGACGATCGAATCCTCACGAATGCAACGGAACAAGCACTAACGAGAAGAAGCAAGCAACACAGTAAACAAACTACTCAAGAACATAACAATATGCACTACCAAGTAGGATGCAAAACAAGTCTATTTATGATGCACAGAAAGTCTACACAGGAAGCAAAACATGGCAAGGTAGGAAGCACACAAAAACAGCACAAGTTTATATATGATGCATTACATGGCAAGGTATGATGCATGACAAATATATACAGGAAGCAATACATGGCAACGGTGCAAGGTGCACCAAAACATCAAGCAAACTCACTCCAAACATGAAAACAATATGATATTATGGTTCTACATTCAAAAACACACAAGTTTCATATAAGGAACACTCCAAACTGAGCAACGGGCTAAAAGATACACATGCAACAAGATATAACAACAAGCTGAAGTTAACAGCCACATAGCAACTTTGGAGCATGATAAATATAAGCTACAACACTCAAACATGGTGATAAGAAGTATGAACATGAAGTAGACATATCCTACAGCAAACAAATCCATTGGAGCATCTCCATAGGAGGCATGGATCAATATCAACAAGCTACAACATTTTGATCATGACACTAAAAACCTGACAGCAACATTTTTATAGCAACTTGGGAGCAAAAGTTAAATATGCTACAGCCACCCAAAAGAGCATGTGAGGGCATGAATGGATAGCCAACAACATATACAACAAGGAATCATCAATAGCCACCCCAAAACTAACATGGATTTGCCTAGAACAACAAGCAACCATAGCATCCGGATATTACAGATTCCAGACTTAGTGAAATTTCACAAAGTGTTAAAACAACAATAGCAACATGGCATGTTTGCAAGCATGTTTAAGTCAACACAAGGCATATCATGGAAATTTAAATGCACCATCTCAAAGAGCACATCATGGAGAATCTAAAACATCTAGACATGTGACAAGGGGACAAACACAACAATAGCAACAAGCTCCTCAACTAGGCATCTCGTAACAAGTTTCAGAACATAACAGCCAAATGCACTTTTGCAACATAGATAATCATGGCAATATGAACTCAAACAAGCATGTTATAGCGACCAACATGTAGAGCATCTCATGATGAACATGTGGACATATCATTTGCATCATTTGGATAAACATGCACCAAGTTATCATATCACGAACATGGCAACAAAATAACAAGTGGCAGCAGTTTATAACAAGTAGCACTCTTGCAACAGATATTTAAGCATCTAGATGAACTCAAATGAGCATGGCACAATGGAACAAAGTGTAGAGCACATCTCCACGATCATTTTGACATATCATTCACTCACAAAGGATAAGCACACAAAAATTTATCATCGTGCAAAGATGCAACATTATGCTGACAGAAAAGGACTTAGCAGAAATACTAGACTGGGAAAAAAACAGAGCGTCATATACTAAGCAGTGCACAGGGCGACGGATTGGCAGGCTCACCATTGGGCTCGGCCCAAAGAAGAGGAAGAAGCAGTAGGGCAGGCGCGGCTGGCGCGGGGCTGGGCGTTGTGGGCCACCAGAACTGGGCCGGAGGGAGGAGGCGAGGGCCCACGCGGCGGTGGAAGGGCTCGGCCCACGCGGGCGCGGAGAGGGGGCCGGCTGGGCTGCAGCAGCCTCGGGCCCAGGAGCGGATCGGGCCCAGGAGGCCACAGCACCAGATGCGTCCTCGTCGTCCGCCCGATGCGGACGAGACCGGCGGCGTAGACAACGGGAACCGGCGGGGTGCAGGGCAGGGAGGCCGGCTGCGAGGAAAAGAATAGGCGGAGGCGTGGATCCGGCCCCGGGGCCGCCAGATCTGGCGAGGAGGGGCGGCGCCGGCCCTTGGCTTGCGGGCACAGCGAACGACGGCGCTCTCCGGTGATGTGCGAGGCGGCGGTGCACAGAGGAGCGGGCGGCGGGGACGCAGAGGCGGACGGCGATCCGGACGGGACCCGGGCCCAGGCGGGCCGGATCTGGGCTTCCGCGGGCCCGCGGGGTGGGGAAGAAGGTGACGGCTGCGGACGGAAGCACTGCGCGGTGAGGGTGGAAGCACGGCGCGGCGAGGGTGGAAGCACGGCGCGGCGAGGGTGGAAGCACTGGGCGGCGGCGAGGGTGGAAGCACGGCGCGGCGAGGATGGAAGCACTGGGCGGCGGCGGTGGAAGCACTGCGCGGAATTTGAGGAGGGAGGTAGGGGAAGGCCAAAAATGGACTAGGGGGAGTCCATTTAGAGTAGGAGGGCTAATGTTTGGAGTTTGCAGGGGTTTTAGAGCCCTCCGATCGCGATCCGACGGATCCGATCGCGAGGGGAGTTTAGGTTGGGCCTAGAGGAGGAATTGGGCTGTGTTAGGTGGGCTTAGAGGAGAGAAGAGAAGAGGCCCGCGGGGGTTTTCGGATTACGAAAACGTCCGACGAAATAACCGGCGACTAGTGCCGCTATATAAATCCGTAGGGCTATCAAACGAGCTCCAAATGCGATGAAATTTGGCAGGCGGCCTGTCTATACTATAATAAGACCACATGACAAGTTTCATCCCATTCCAAGAACATTTTTCGGCCACTCACAAAATAAATATTCGGAGGCACCGCGGGCGCGTGCAAGTGTGTCTGGGCTCAGAACGGACAACGGAAAGGATGAGGGGACTCGGGCGGATGCAAGTTTTGAAAACATGCTGATGCAAGCACACATGATGACATGGCAAGATGCAACACGCAAGCAGATGACATGGCAAAGGCAACGAATAACTGGCTGACACCTGGCGCATCGGTCTCGGGGTGTCACACGGTCAAACCCGACAATCCGAGCGTGTGGGAGGGAATCCCGACAACGCATGAGCTCGAGCTTTGGTTGAGCGACATGTGACAATGACCGGCCCTATGAACTAGGAGGAATCCATTCATGTCCAACACATACCCCTCATTATCGGTCAAAGGGATGGTATATATACACTCGGGGAGCCCACGGATATGTGTGTCATCACAAAAAACTGCACAAGGGAGACGTGGTTGATCAAAAGACCCCCTATACACTACATGTGGCCCGAAAATATGTATGGGTACAGTGGTGTGTGATGTGTTCAAATCCCGGATGCACAACTTTGATGGGGCACGAACTACATTACAAACCGAACACCGCACCCGACCCCAAGCCAGGTTCAATACGTACCATGTCAGTTCCCCAACTTCGAGGCGGGGGTTGTCATCAAACGCATGTGGTCAAACTTTATTTGGTCTAACATGGCACACATAGCAATAGGAAACCATCATGGTCAAACCCTTCTCGTATGTTGGGTCAAAGGGATAGATTGTGTGGGCCCCTCGTTATCGGTCAAGGATAATATATATACCCCAGGGAGCCCACAGATATGTGCGACGTCTATAAACCGCACAAGGGAGACATGCCCGATCAGTGCACCCGGCCCCATATACCCTGCATGCAGCCCGAAAAAATGTATGGTCTAGTGTGTGATTTTTTCAAATCCCGAAAGCACAAGTTCAATGGGGCACCAACTACATCAGTAACATTACAAACTAAACATCGTACTCCCGCGGCCAGGTTAAAGACGTACAATGTCGGGAACGCAACTTCGAGGGGTGGGGGGTAGGGACTGGGTGGCGTCCAACGCATGTGCTGAAACTTGATTTGCTCTAACATAGCCCATGGAGCAAGGAGTGTCAGGACCCCGATCCTAAGTCACACCGATCTAGCTGTAACACGTCATATCACTTTGCGGCCTCACGCACGGTAACCCCAGGGGTGCCACCTTACCTGGCCCGGGACCGTTTGCGCATTTTGGCACACGTATATGACTGTGTCGCTAGCATCCATATGACAGAGAACCCGGGCCGACATGGCTAGTTATAAACCAAAAGTGGCACTAAATTACAAAGACAGGCATCCATGACCCAGCAACGAACGTGTCGGTCATCAACGTATGAACCCAAGTCGTAGCAAGCTACATGGACTTAAAGGAATAACGCGTGACATTTCCCCTAAGGGACAGACACAGGAACGAAGAAGGACACATGCCGGCCAGCCTACGTGTTCCGAGCAGTAGCAAGCTACCAAGGCTCATTGGAGACACTAGGAGGCATTTCCCTGTAAGATAGGCTACCAAAGGAAAACAACTAGGTGTCGGATCCCACACATACCAAGCATTTCAATCATACACGCAATATGCTCAATTTGTGCAAATACAACATTGCATCACAACAGAACTCTATGACTCAAAGTACTTTATTTAAAAGGCTCCAAGAGCCATACATAACATATCCATACAGGTAGGGGTCACATGACCCATCACTCAAGTCATACAGTCATACAAGCACAAGCGGAAGCTACATGTCTGAGTAAAGACAACTTAGAATATAAAACAGGCTTGGTGTAGCCTGACTATCTACAAGGCCCTTCACAAGCTCCAGATCTCCATCTGGGTGTCAAGCTACTCGTCAGCAGGGGCAGGGTTCTCCTCTGCAACAGCTATTAAGCAAACATGAGTACAAAGGTACTCAGCAAGTCTTACCACAGAACCTATCATACATGCAACATTATCAAAGGGGGGTAGTGGAGTTCATAGCAGATTGACAGCTTTGACCTTGGCTAACCTATACTACAACTCTCAACGGATTGCAAGATGTTATTACGAAAACGGGTCCTCTACTCACCACATCAATACACTACCGAGGATCCTCTTCCGTCATCCTACGGAAGGGCCATCCACGGCACTCACACTTATCTTGAGGCTTTTAGTAGTATCCATCAACTTGTCTATGAACTGTAAGAGCAACCAAGTAGTCCGTACCGCAAACAACGGCTATTCGAATAGTTTGATAACCATGCAGGGGTGTACTTCTTCACACACGCTTTCACCACTTATCGCCGTTTACTCGGCGTGTACTCGGCAACCTTCAAGCGGAAGCCAGCGGGGGTGTCGGCCACGACCTGACTAACTACTCAAGTCTCTCGCCCAGGTTTATCGCCTATTTGGGTTCCATCCGTGGGGAGATCCGGCCCGGGTGTCGCTCACGGCCCCAAACGATGTGTACAGGGTTCCCGAGTCACCAAACGGGCAACCGGTACACCGTGCCACGTACCTGTCGCATCACAACCCACCCCGAGGGTCAGCGTTGTGCACGACCTCCAGTAAGCTATAAACACCAGAAACTAGTTGCAACTCCTGGACAGAGATCGAGGGTAATTAATAAGCCGGGAGGGTCCATTGGTTTCGGGTCCAATGCATGGTAGTAACTGCAACTTGAACCACACATACAGATCTCAGGTCCTATGGACGATTCCAATGAAACAACCCACCATGTACTCCTACATGGCCTTTCATCGATACCTTTACCAAGCGTATTCCACACTTCCTTCTCTTTACCGGTATGATCATTTCACTCTGATCCATCACCCAGATGAACCAGACCTGACACAACTCTAGGCAGAGCAGGCAACATAAACAAATAGCATGGTGGATCACACATCACATGGCTCAATCAACTCCTACAGATGCTAGTGGGTTTCAACTATTTACTGTGGCAATGACAGGTCATGCAAGGGATAGGGTTCAACTACCGCGGCAAGTAGCAGTTCACACGCTGTTGCCTTAATGCAGTAAAAGAGAGTAGGAGCGAGAAGATTGGGTTTGTATCGGAATGATCAATGATTGCTTGCCTGACAAAGTAGTTGTCGGGTACTGCTCTTCAACTGGATACGCAGCAGTATCCTCGGGAGCAGGACCTAACACAGAGAATACCGGCGATACAATCATTAGCAAACAAATACAACAATATGATGCATGCTCATGACATGGCAAGATGCATGTGTGTTGGCTAATGCAACTAAAACCAGAAGGGTTTGAACCTATTTGAATCAAAGATTCAAATTGGAGTTCAAACTATTATTTAAATAAGTGCATTATCATGTTTTTGATGTATACAGCAAGTTAACTTGTTCAAACATGCATGAAACCAGTGCCATTGGGAAGATTGGATTTTTCTGATCATTTTTCATATATAAATCTTTTCCATCTGAGCTATGGTTGATTTTATATGATTTTTAGAAGTTTTGGGTATTTTCTGGAATTTCCTGAATTATTTTTAAATCTAAAAATCCCAGAAAAACCTTTACTGCGTCAGCATGACATCATGCTGACGTCAGTCAGTCAACAGGGCCAGTCCAAGTCAAACCTGACCAGTGGGACCCACTGGTCAGTGTCACAGTTAACTAATTAACTAATTAGAATTAAATTAACACCTAAACTAGGTTTGACTTGCGGGCAGGGCCCACATGTCAGTGACCCAGGGGGTCAAACCCGTGGTCAAAACAGGTCCAACTCGCCGGCGTTTAGCCGCCGGCGAGGCCAAACACGGTGGTGGGGTGCGGGTTTCGTGCTCCGGCTGCCAAAATGACGGCGGAGCACACCTACGGGTAGCTGGAGGCAAACCGCATCGAGTGGAGGTGGTGGCTGGCCTCGCCGGAGATAACGCCGGCGACGAGTCCAGCGGCGGCCGGAGTTCAGCGAAGTCGAAAACGACGGTGCGGTGCTCGTTGAGGAGCGTGAAGTAGTCCTACAGCATCTACGTGTGATGGTGAAGCTGATAGGCACGGTGGCCGGACCAATGGATGGCCGGAGCCTCGTCGGCGACGAGCTCCGCGGCGGTGCGTGCAGGTGAGCTTCGTGCGGTGCGTTCCAGGGCAGAAGAGAGCCAACGGAGAGGGGGAGGACGAAGCTGGGCTCACAGGGGTTGCAGCAGGCGCCGGAGCGAGCTCGGGGGTGGTCGGAGCTGAGCGGGACGGCGAGGGGGATCTCCGCGGCCGGAGTTGGGGAAGAAGAGGTCGGGGGCGTCTCCAGGGCGGGCGAGCGCTCGGGGCTCGGCCTGTTCAAAGTAGTCGAGGACGGCGGAGACGACGGACACCAAGGCGGGGCTCAGGGACGACGGTGGGCGCGGCTTCTACGACGGTGCGAGCACGATGGCGTCGGCCATGGCGCGGGGAGAGCGAGGGAGAGGAGCTGGGGAGAGGGGGAGGTGTCTGCGAGGTCGGGGGCGACGTGTGTGACCGATCCAGGCTTCCAGGGCGGCGAGGGGAGGAAGCAGGGCGGCGGGCAGCTGCGTGGCGCGCGGTGCGGTCGCCGTCGAGCACCTGCCTGCCTGCCTGGCCGAGCCAAGCAGCTCGCTGGAGCGGCAGCTGGGCTGGGCCGGCAGGTGGGCCGGGTGGGGCGCCAGGTAAGCTTCTTCTCTCTCTTTTTTTTTCTATTTTCTTTTCTGTTTCATTTGTTTGCAACTTTGTTCAATTATTAAAAATGCCAAAACATTTTTATTACTCATGAAACTTGTCATGCCCACTGTATATAATATGAACTGTAGGAAACATTATAGTTCATGATTATTTGAGCATTTAAAATATTTAAAAGTATTTAAATGCCCAAATACAAATACCATATGATTTAATCCAAAGTCCTAGAGTGTCCTAGAAAATTGTGCACCGTTTTTAGCAAAGGTTTGAGACCAAGGCAGAAATGATGAACATTTTTGAAGGGCATTTTGGGTACATTGGAAAATATTTTATCAAACCCTAGTTGTTAGAAGAGGGGTGATGGGGTTTCTGTCATTCCCATTTCAAATTTCTTTGAGAAGTAAACATGATGCACACACCAACTAACCCTAATGCAAGTGCTAACTAGGGATGTGACAAAGGAGTAAATCCTCCTCGTGCGTTGGGTCAAAGAGATAATTTGTGCGGGCCTAGAGATGTCGATCATTCTTTGATTTTTTAGAAAAAAAAATAACCAATAAAAACATAGTCTAAAAATTAGCAAAACACATGACAGGTCACTATAGAGACATTTAGATGATAAATATCTATACTGACCGTATCATAGCATTTAAATGAATGTTCAGATATGCAACTTCCCACCGGATCACCCATTGGAGGAGTGGCAGGAAACCGATGGGAGGAGTGGAAGGAAACGGTAGCGTGTTTGGATATATAACAACATTAATATGGAAAACTTTGTATAGAAGGAAGCGTGAGCTAGCACGATGCATGCGCACAATGCTTACCCATATAAATAAAATCACAACTGGAACTGCATGCGCTATCGAAAGGGGTGGGGATTGACGTTCGATCTGGGAGCATCCAACGATGCAGACGTACAATTTGTGGGGTTTGAGGTCTGGCCAAACAAAGCGCACAACTCAGATCGCACGCGCAGCAGGGGGGCATCGGCCACGGTTTGGTAGGCACGCGGCTTTCATGAGTGAACCGTGTGCTATTTGAAAACATTTCATGAGAATCTCGGTTTTTAAATCCCTGAAAATCCAAAACTCACCCAAAAATCGTGAAACTTGGCATGGTGTCACGACATGCCACATTTATGTTGATGAAAAAATTGTCCATTTTGGGGCAAGTTTTATTACAAGCCACATATAAACCGGAGCTTCTCTCAAGAAGCCTCGTGGTTCCAATAGGGAAACGTGTCCCCCTTGTGGGCGAAAGGATAATCACTGCCTCCTTTCACCTTGTATTTTCTTCTACAGGCAACATGGAACGACCGTGTCGTGGGGTTAACACGGCAGATGTCCTAGTGCAAGGACTTAGTTGTGGAGCCATCACGTCGAGGTCAACTTAAAGGGGTTAATTGGGACAAAGGACACAGAGATTTTATACTGGTTCGACCCCTTGCGGTGAAGGTAAAAGCCTAATCCAGTTTGAGGTGATATTGCATAGGTTTCAATTACCAGGGAGCGAATACTCTTGACCTAGCTTTCGATCTCTTGTTTCTTGTCCTAAACCGCCGTCGGGTCGTCCCTTTATATACACAGGTTGACGCCCGTTCGTTCATAGAGTCATGGCCGGCTCATACAACGTGTCCAGCTCAGTGACTAACTGTTCTTGCCTTACAATAGAAGTTATACATACATGGCGGTTTACACCTACGGGCCTTAAGTCGCCTTCGGGCTTCAGGTCCTTAGCAAGCCTGCTTCACGAACCGCCATCTTCAATATCTTCATGGGATGTCTTGGTGAACCCCCATCATCCTAACCCAGCCCCTCCTGGCCGGGTTATACCCAATAGCTATATCCCCAACATTAGGCCCTAGGTTGATTTGAACTTGTTCATATCAATCTTAAAAACTCAGAAAAGAGTCTTCTTCATTTGCTTCTGCAAGGCTCTGTAATCTGCCGTAACATCATCTTTTAGGATTGTGGTAACCCGTCGTGACGTCACCTGTCATTAATATTTTACAAAGCCCAAATCTTAATCATATCTTCTCTTTTAATGATCCTCCAAAAATCGAGGCGTCTGCACCATTATGCATCCATTTTTCGGCCTCCTCAATTCCTGCACATGCCACTTATCCTCTCAATGTTATAAATAGGGCGAGGGTCTCTTTCACTTTCCCCCCTTGCCTCATCGTCTGTCTTCTACCTCGCGTCGCTTCAGCACCCGAGCTCTGCCGCCGCCGTCAACCTTTTCCACCGCTAATTCAACAATGGCCACTGGATCAACCTGAATCGGCCAGAGTTCATCTGTGCGCTTCCGCCGTTCAACAGTTTCGGTAAGTTCTCCTTCTTCCTTTTCTCATAGATCCCGTTAGGGTTTTTGACGAGTTCGTCTGAGTTCATCTCAGACATTCCTTATTTTTTACTGCATCCTAGGATTTCAATCCATCCTTTATATTCTTCCTCCACGAAGACAACTATAGCACTTATTTTAGATTTCAGACACATCTCCATTGTATAAGAAATCCAATCTGGCCATATGAACTGCTCAAGCACTGTAATTTTAGGTCTAAATATTTTTCATTTATCTGACGCGCCGTAGATCCAAAATCATAGCATCAATCTATGAAATCTGTTTTTTCGACACTTAGCAATTTTTCCTTTCTCAGATCTGTACTTCAATAATTGTGTGGGCGGCTTAACTCAGAAATAATAACCCATCAGGTACCATTAGTCCCCTCTTAAGCCGCCATTAGCTCATCTTGAATCTTCGTTTTAACACTTATGCATGCTTCATTATTGCCTGCTTTTTAAACCTTTTAGCTGGCTTAACTACATAATCTTAAACTGGTATATTTGTTTTCAGATCATTGAAAAATGGCTAAGCCATACTCTGCTTGCAACTTGGTCCGATCCTGGGTCACTGAAACAGATCTGAATAACTTCGTGACCATTGGCGCCTTAGCTAAGAAAACAGACATCCATTGGAGGGTCCCCAGCAAAGAATGTCCTCCTAAACCCAAAGATGGAGAGGTGATTGTTTTTACTGACCACTTGCAGCAAGGGTTTAGCCCTCCCGGCTCAAAAAAAATTCACGACATGCTTCATTTTCTCCAGCTTCACCCCCAAGACATCGGACCCAATTTTGTATCCAAGATCTGCAAGTTGTATCCAACATCTGCAATTTTCAAGTGTTCTGTGAAGCTTATCTTCAAGAGGAGCACACAGGTGATTTATTCAGAGAATTTTACTATTTAAACCATCAGATAGAGTTCGTTGATGGACCCCACACCGAACTTGGTGGGGTTACGATTCAAAAGAGGAAAGAATTCAGTTTTCCTCATACTAAGCCCCATAGTCATCCCAGAGACTGGAACCAAACTTGATTTTATTATCAAGACACATCTCCAACTGACAAGAATCCTCTCCCTAGTTACCGTGATCACCGACTTAGCACCACACATCCACTCCCCTCACGGCTTAGCGCATAGGAATGGGCCAAGTATGCACCATCATTTTCAAAGCTCAGGGCCTTTATGGCCAACGGCTTAACCGGCGTCGACCTTGTTCGATGCTGGGTGTCCTGGAGTATCTTGCCATTAAGTCGCCGTCCCAGCTTAATGTGCGAATATACTCGTGGTGTAAAAGATCCCCAGCGCTACTGTGACATTCAACTGTCTGATGTAGAAATTACTGAGTCCACAAAGAAATTGTTGAATGAACCCTTAACATAATGCAGCAAAACAAGACTTGGTCCTTTTAGCGCCTTCAATAAACCGCCAGCTATAAGTGTTGCATACCTTCCGCTCAACCATGTTTTGCATTAATCATTGCCCACTCATGATCTTCTTAACATTACTAGGGAAAATCTTCATTTTGGAAAAAGAAGTCGCAAGATAAATCCGTCAAACCGGCTCGTACCAAATCCAAAGCAGTCAAGAAATCCATCAAGAAGAAAACTACTGAACCTGCCAAGTTAAACTTGGATGATGACATTGATGATGATGATGAGTCAGAGGTAGAACTTGATTCTCTTGGCTCATTTTTTTTACATCTCATTGACAATGATTGTTACCAGGACGACGCAGTGGCCAGCCGCGCAGATGACGCAGAGGTGATTATTCTTTCCTCCGGCTCAGAACCTCTGCAACAAAGAAATCCCGACAAGCAAGCTGGAAAGTAAGATTTTCTCACCCTTTAGCTCACTTGGATCCAAACTTTCTTTTAAAGAAACAGCAATTAAAAGCTCGTCGTACCACCCGGCATTGCGGTGGTGTAATCACTTTGTTCGGCTTACCAAACACGCCGGTTGGCAAATGCCGCCCAGAGGTCTTTCATATTTCTGACACATTTTATCCCAAGGCTGGTCATTTTCGACAACCTCTTAACCTGTCTGATTCAAACTATCAAGGGACTTCACACTCTTCCTCTGGCGAGTCAACGGGAACTCAAATCCCGGCTTTCATGATTGTACATGGGTAAGAGTATATTCAATCATTTAAACTTTATAATTGATCATTATACTGACCTTTTATACTTCTTTATTTCCAGGGGCCAGGCCAAACCCGGTAAGAGAGCAAAACTGAATAAACCGGCCGATGATTCCATCCCAACTGAACCGGAAAAACAACAGTCAGAACCTTGCAACTCAATTGCTGAAAATGCTCTCAATGATCCACCACCACAAGATCATGAAGCTGTCGCAGACCCTATGGTTGCTGAACCGGCTATTTCTAAGCCGCCAAGCCCAGTGAAGCATGTTGAAGAAAAGACTGACGATGTTGCTGTCATTGGAAGTGGATTCACAGCTTCGGGTCAGCCTACTGTTTTATGTAAGCATAATGCCAAGGAAGATCTTTCTGATAAAGAAAAAGGCAAATGGAAGGTGGATTTGGAAAGCTAAACTCATTTCAGTGCCCACGATATCCACTCTGGTTATTTGAACCGTCTGTACACCAGCCGTGACTTTGAAGCCGGCTTAGTAAATCAGATGAAGGAGCGTTATGAGGTAAATGCGGCCACTCCTTTTTATATGAATATACTTTCCTTAGCCGCCAAGTTTATTGGATATGATAGAATTGAATGTGCTATAAACTTCAATAGTTGCATAGATCAATTGCAGGAGCCCCCAAGGGCCGGTTTATGCTTTCAAACATGAACCGGGACTTATAATATCATCACTTCCACTTTGCATGTGTAGCCCCCAAGGGACGACTTAATCAGACATGAATAAATCGAGACTAATCATCCTACCAAAAATCAATACTCCAGCTTGTAGACTTTATAATCCGGATCATGTCATTTATCCGGGTCAGCAGATGAGTCTGTCTTAAAAAAAGAGCAATATGCATTAGCCCCCAAGTGCCAAGTATAATACTTCTATTGTGCTTGGGACTTTTCAGAAAGTTTCAAGAAGCAAGTATGCATTAGCCTCCAAGTTCCAAGTATAATACTTGTATTGTGCTTGGGACTTTACAAATCATGATGATCATAATACATTCCATGTTTGCATATATCACAGGCTGAACTGACTGAAGAAGATGTTGGGCTGAAAGATCTTAAGGACAACTTGAAGACTCAGCAAGCCGAGACATCCAAGGCTAAAATGGCATTAAAAACTGCTTTGGAAGTATGGAACAGCCGAAGCAAGATTTTAATGCTGAAAGATCGGACTAGGAAAATGAAAATGCAGCTCTAGTGAAGAGAGCTGATGATGCTGAAGCGACACTTAAGCCGGTGACTGAAGAGCTGTCCGGCTTAAAGGAACAGGTTAATATGACGTCGTCAGCCATCTTTGGTAAGTAGAAAAAACATGTCTCCCTTGTACTTCAAGAACTTCCTTGTCAATATCTGGCAGCTTACTCATAATTCCACTTATGTAGGTTCACAGAGCGCAAAGTTGGGCTCCGATATGCGCGTTCGGCTTAAGGTTGTTTATACTCTTGTAGAACAATTATATATTGGTGGTCAACGTACCATTGCTGCTGCTATGCAAGAGAAAACTCCCTCCCCACTTATCAAAGACACATTGGATAAGTTATCCGTGTTGCCTAAAAGGATTGAGGATTTGAAAGGGGGCCGCTAGAGCCGGTGCCTTAACCACTTTAAGCCAGGCGAAAGCATGGCTGGCAGATCTTGACTCGGAGGACTTGGCCAATGGCTGCCCCAGCATAAAAGAAGATGGATCTGCTTTCAGTGTTGATGATTTTGCCGAAATAGCAAGAGCAATGCGTCCTTTGGCGAGTAAGCTGGCTGAGGAGACCAACCTTGCCACATACCAGGCGACTTACGGTACTGAAAATAGAAAGGTGAAAGCTCCGGTTCATCTGACGACGGATCTTATCCCACCAATTCGTAAGCACACTTTCGCTCCTGACATTGATCCATCAAACCTCATTGATGATGAAGCTGTATTTAGAGCGTTGACTGGTATCAACTAGGCTACGCCTGACTTCCAGCTGGTGGATAACCAAGGAACTGAAGATGAAGAGGAGGCGCAGGATGACCCAGATGCTTCAACCCGTCCTCAACCATAAGTTGCTTTTACTGATTGTCATACTTTGATGTATTGACATCAAAACATTTATCCTTTGTCGGCCATCAGATGCCTTGTAGTAGGCTAGTTAAACTCTTGATCTTTCATGCCATCGCGGATGTTTTGTTCTGCATGATACTGTCACTTTACCAATTGGAGCCTGGACACTTGTGCCCATGATCTCATCAATTATGTATGCTATATTTATTATTTTACTGGCACGTAAAACAAATCACAAGTGCCCTGGCAGTTTTACCGCCGGGCGGGTCATAATACCCTATAAAAACCATTGGTGACTAAAGGCAGTCCATAACTAGGGCCAGTTCAATCATAATCTTGCATAATTACGAAATATCATACCTGTGATATTTATTCACAGTGTCGGCTTATCATACTAACGCAGTAAGTGTTTCAACCCAAAAGAAAGAGTGCACAACGTCCCGCTCAATTGACATATGCCGCCGGCTTACAACGATGTGTGAAGCGAGGGGTAATATCCCAGAGCTTAGAGCCAGTACTCAAAGCATATATCCATCAGGCACTGGCGACTTAACGTCCAAAGCCAGATCGGGTTAATAAACTCCGGATCGATTCATATATGAATCATAAGGCCTCATAGCCCTTAGTGGTATTCAATCATGTGTTAACATGTCACAAAAGGTGAAGCTCAAAAGATGTTAAAATCAAATATGAATCAAAAGACAAAAAACAAGGCTTTCATAGGCTGCCAAACCTTAAAATCAAGTGTTTTCAAAGGGCTGCACAGCCGCTGGGTTAAACCTTCACTCAACCTTATAAGCCGGGACTCACTTGACCAATCGCCGTTTTAACTTTGACAAGTCCAGGGTCTGTATAAGATTGACTTGTCAAAGTACGTCGGGTCATTCCAGTCAATATGGGCGGAGTGGCGGACTTAAAAAGGCAGGATAACCCGGGTTTTTAGGTGAATACACCTGGCTTCCAAGCCTGGATTCCAAGCCTATTACAAGGGTCAGAAAACTCTTTGTATAGTTGACAAAAATCCCCCAAGTAACATTGTATTCCTAATGTACAAGCCGAAGGAATAGCATATTCACAGCTATGCTCTATTGAGCAAGAAGCCCCCAAGTAATCATATGAAACAAAGCCTCATTATTAGTAGAAATGAAATGACAGAGGCCCTGAATTATCAGGGATGCCGAGTTTATTATAACCATCATCATATATACATTGTGAAGATTTGTACATCACAAGAGCCAGTGACTCAGGTGTAACAAGGCCGAAGATGAGCAATATTCCACGGCCGGCGGGTCTTCTCCTCCGACGTGTGTGAGTCCTTATGGTCTCGAACATTGATAAGGCAGTATGATCCATTGTTTAAATTCTTCCTGACCACAAAAGGCCTTTCCCAAGGTGGGGACAATTTATGCATATCTTTCTAATCCTGGATAAGCCGGAGCACCAAGTCACCCTCTTGAAAAGTTCTGGTCTTAACCCGACGGCTGTGATAACGGCGCATATCCTGCTGGTAAATCGTTGTACGAGCCGCTGCAAGGTCACGCTCCTCATCCAATAGGTCAAGTGCATCTTGACGTGCTTTTTCATTATCAGCTTCAACATAAGCCGCCACACAGGGCGAGTCGTGACGGATGTCACTAGGGAGAATTGCCTCTGCTCCGTAAACCATGAAGAAAGGTGTATAACCCGTGGACCTGTTGCGCATAGTATTAATGCTCCATAGCACTGAGGGTAACTCCTCCACCAAACAACCCGGCGTCCTCTGCAAAGGGTCCATAAGCCGAGGCTTGATGTCTCTCAGTATCGCTTGATTGGCTCTCTCAGCTTGACCATTGGATTGGGGATGAGCCACTGATGATACATCAAGCCGAATATGTTCTCGTTGACAAAATTCTTTCATAGCACCCTTGGACAAATTAGTGCCATTATCAGTTATGATGCTATGTGGAAAACCAAAATGGAAAATCACCTTTTTGATGAATTGAACCACCGTTGCCGCATCACACTTACTAACCGGCTCTGCTTCGATCCATTTTGTAAACTTATCAACTGTCACCAAGAGGTGAGTCTTTTTATCTTTGGACCTTTTGAAAGGCCCAACCATATCAAGCCCCCATACTGCAAACGGCCAAGTAATTGGAATCATCCTCAATTCTTGAGCCGGCACATGAGCTTGGTGTCGTGGAGTTGTCACGGTAGATGTCCTAAGGACTTAATTGTGGAGCCATCGCGACGTGGTTAGCTTAAAGGGGTTTAAATGGGACAAAAGACATGCGGAGTTTATACTGCTTCGTCCCCTTGCGGTGAGGGTAAAACCTAATCCAGTTTGAGGTGGTATTGCTTGGGTTTCGATTGCTAGGGAGCGAATACGCTAGCCTGGCTTTCGGTCTGTTGTTTCTTGCCCTAAGCCGCTGCCGGGTCACGCCCTTATATACATGGGTTGATGCCTTGTGGCTTACAGAGTCCCGGTCGGCTCATACAAATGTGTCCGGCCCGGCGACTCATCTTTACATGCCTTACAGTACAAGTCAAACATACATGGCGGTTTACACTTACGGGCCTTAAGCCACTCTAGGTTTTGGGCCCTTTATACGTTACTCTTCTTGAACCGCCATCTTCAACATACTTCAGGGCTTGGCCCATGAACCGCCATTGGGGTAACCCGGCCCCTCCTCGGCGGGTCATGTCAAATAGTTATATCCCCATCATTAGGCCCCAGGTTGATTTGAACTTGTTCATGTCAATCTTTCTTCATCTTCTCGCAAGATATCATAACCCGCCATGATGTCATTCCCTGAAACTGTGGTAACCCGCTATGACGTCACCTGTCATTTACCTTAGAATTTCCCAAATCATAACAAATCTCCGCATTTACTGAAACTCCGACAATCGAGGCGCCTGCGCTGTTACATATTTTTTTTAGCCTCCTCGATTCCTGCGTGTGATCTTTATCCATTCGCCTTATAAATAGGGTCAGGGGTCCCTTTCCATTTTCCCCCTTGCCTCTTCATCTCCGTCTCCTTCCTCGCGACGCCTCCTCACATGAGCTTCGCCGGCGCCGTCAATCTCCATCTCCTCCTCAACAACGGTCGCTGCATCAGCCTGATTCGACTAGATTTCATCTGCGCGCCGTCGCCGTTCATCAGCCCAGGTAAGTTCTCCTCCTTCTTCTTCTCTTAGATCCATTAGGGTTCCTGCGAGTTCATCGGAGTTTGTCCTGTTCCTTCCCTGCAGTTGCGACTTTTAGCTTGAACTTGATATTCCTCCATGCGATGGTATTCATAGCATCTCTTTTTCGAATACTGGAACATCTCATCTGCACAAGAAAGAGCCAAACTGAATCCATGAACTGTTCAAAACTGATATTTAGGTCTGACTGTTCGCCGTTTAGCACCGTAGATCCCAAGTCAAAATATTAGTCTATGGAATCTATGTGGCAGCAGTTTTAATACTTGTCTTAATCTCGAAATATATCCTCATTGTAATAAATCTCATCTGGACCTTCTTGCTTTCTCGCCGCCACCACCTTAGTTTTAGGGTTTTACTTTTTTTTGAACTGTTGTAGATCCAATGTTGCAGCTCCAATCTGTGAAACCTGTTTGTCTTAATACTTAGCATTTTTTTCTCTTTAACGATTCTTGAGTATCAGCACTTGTCATGGCGGCTTATATCACATGTTTATAGTTACCCATATACCATTAGGCCCCATTTAAGCCGCCGTTCTGAACATATGCTCTAGTCTGATTTCCGGCTTAATGAACCAATTTTGAACCGGCAAAATGTTTTCTTCTTTTAGGCTTCTTTGCTCACAATGCCGCCGAAGACAGTCACTTCGTGCAATTGGGTTCCTTTTGTTGTCACCGACGCTATACTTGATGATTTTGTCAAAATCGGGTACTTGCCGAAAAAATCCTTCATGCATTACCGCGTCCCTAAGCCGGGCGAAGAGAGACCTCATCCAAAGGACGATGAAGTTGTTGTTTTTACTGATCACATGAACCGGGGCTTTTCACCACACGGCTCTGAGTTCTTTCGAGACGTTCTGCACTTCTTTCAGCTCCATCCCCAAGACATCGGACCCAATTCCGTGTCAAACATCTGCAATTTTCAAGTCTTCTGCAAACTGTACCTTCAAGAGGAGCCCGGCATCGAGCTCTTCAGAGAATATTTCTATTTAAACCGCCAAAACGAGTACATGAACGGACCTAGCTTGGAACTTGGCGCCATCTCAATTCAACGAAGAGATGCTATTTTCCCCTATGCTCGTCTGCCGAGTCACCACAATGATTGGAATCAAACATGGTTTTATTGCAAAGACGCCTCTCCGGCTGATGAGAATCGTTGCCGGGTTATCGTGTCCAGCGTCTGGACCCAAAGCATCCTCTTGCTGAAAGACTTATTGCCGCGGAACGTAAAAAACTTGCTTCCACTATTGCAAAGGTCAAGGCCCTACTAGGAAATGGGCTAACCGGAATTGATTTGGTCCGGTGCTGGATTTCTTGGCGGATCATACCCTTCAGTCGCCGATCCGGCTTAATGTGCACTTACACTGGTGAGACCAAAGATCCATTACGCCACATCCCCTCGGACTTGACTGAGGACACAATTACTGAAATGACCAAGACCCTTCTGAACGAAGGCCTGAGAGACTGCAGCAAAGTGGGTCTGAACCCTTTCTGCAAGCTTAATCTGGTACCGTATGTGAGTCTTAATTTTAACCTTCCTTACTTTATTATTTGATTCTCCTATCAATCTCAACCTTGCCGACTTTCACAGGCTAAATCGGATATCTGGAAGAAGACATATGATCATGAGGCCGCCAAAAAGGCCAGAGCTGTCATGAAAGCCGCTAAGAAGGCCGCTAAAAAGACAGAGAAGAAACCAAGTGCTTCTAACTTGTTTGAACTGAATGATAGCTCTGAGTTGGAGGTAGCACTTAACTCTCTTGGCTCCTTTTTCAATTATCTTACTGACACTAATTATTGCCAGGACGATACGGGGGCCAACCAAGCTGTCGATGAAGAGGTAATTAATATATCCTCTGGCTCAGAAACCTTGCCAAGACAGAAAATTCGACGAGTAACCCGAAAAGTAAGATTTTCACACCCCTTAGCTCATTTGGATCCTCACTCTCTTTTCAAGGAACAGTAGCATGAGAACCGGCATCAAACTCGAAACACCGAAGGTGAAGAGCTATCCTCCGGCTTACAGAATACTCCGGTCTGACGGAAACGTCAAAATGAGGTCCTTCCGCACTTAAAATATTTTTACCCGCTGGTGGGTCTCATTCGCCAGCCACTAAATTCTTTCGATTCAAACTACTAGGAGGTCTCTCGCTCTTCTTCCGGCGATTCATCTCAGACTCAGCTGCCGACTTTCAAGACTGCCCCTGGGTAACAATTATTCCCTGTACTATTCTTCCCCATACTTTTATAACTTTGTACTGATTTGTCCTAACTTGTGCAGTGACCAAGCCAAGCCTAGTAACAAAGCAAAAGCAACTAAACCGGCAACTAATCCTAAAATCATTGAACCGGAGCAGCAAGTATAAGCAATAGATGCTGAAAAGCCAATAGAGGAAACTGATCACAACGCTCCTCCTGAAACTCCTGACGTCTCTCTTGATCGCACCAATATCACTTCTATAAATGCTGAATCGTCAATCCTAGGTAAGCGGGTAGAAAAGCAGACTGAAGATGTGATGATCACTAGCACGGGCTTTAGCGAACCGGGCAATCCAACTGTTCTGGCCAAACACACCGCCAAATAGGAACTTGTTGAGAAGCGGAAAGTAATGTTTGATATGACTCATTATGCGCAACTAAGTAGCAGTGAAGTGCTTTCTGGCTATCTCAACCAAGTCCACACCAGCCATGATCTTGAAACTGATATGGTGAAGCAGATGCATAAGAAATTTGAGGTATGAATCTTGACTAAGTTATATATGTCCTTCCAGCCCCCAAGTCTATTGGATACGATAAAATTGAATATGCTGTAGACTTAGCAATAGAATCCTTCCAAAGTTGGCATGCATCATTTTAGGAAATCTGACTTTGATGAACGCTGCACCTGTAGCCCCCATGGCCCGGCTTAATCAGTATGAATGTGTCGGTTCTATCCATCATTGTACATGTCTAGAGCTTGCCTGTATAGCCTCCATAAGCCGGCAGCGACTTTTTAGAGTACCACCGGGTTATCAAAATGAATAATAAAATACAAGCAATATGCACTAGCCCCCAAGTGCTGAGTACTCTTGCTTCCAAAGTGCTTGGGACTTTATTGATATGAATCGGCGCTTAAGGAATGTTTCGGCAACCATTAGCGCCCAAGTGCCAAGTGTTGTTGCTTGCAAAAGGCTTGGGACTTCAATTCTTGTAACCCAGATAATAATATATTTTGTGACTCTTTGTTTATACAGAATACCACTGTTGAATTGCAATCAGGCTGAAGTTTCAAGAATCTGAGACCCAGAAAGCTGAATCGAAATTTCAATTTAGTGTGGCTGAAACGGAAGAACTGAAGGCGAAGTTTGAAACAGAGAAAACTGCTTGGGCTGAAGAAAGAACCGCCTTGGTATAGCAAGCCGAAAAGGCGGAGGCAGCTCTTGAAGAGGTGACCACTGAGCTCACCGGCTTAAAGCACCATGTATCTCAAATGGCTTCAGCTATCTTCTATAAGCCACCTTGTTGAAAATTGAAGCTTTCCTTTGATAGTATAAACCGCCGCTAACCAATTTATGACTTATGTAGGCCGCATGAGCAGCAATCTTGCCCAAGAGACGCTTGTGAAGCTTAAAGATGTTTATACACTTGTTTAACAACTCTAGACTGGAGCTCAGCGTGCATTGGTTACAGTTTCTCCGGCCAACCAGACACCTACTCTCTTGATAGATATCTTGAAGAAGCTTTCCTTGCTGCCTGCTAGGATTGGTGAAATGAAGCGGTCGTCTGCAAGAGCCAGTGCCATAACAGCTTTAAGCCGAGCCAAGGCATGGCTACCAGATCTAGACCCAGCCGACTTAGCCATTTGCTATGCAAGTCTGAAAGAAGATGGCACGGCTTTTGACCAAAAAGACTTTGCTGCCTGTGTCAAAGATATACGCCCTCTGGCCAGCCTGATTGCCTGTGAAACAGATCTGTCAAGATATCAGCTAGCTTATAGCATAGAGAACCAGAAGATGCCCACTCTGGCTTACAAAGTGATGGAGCTAATCCCTCCAATCAGTAAGCATACTTTCATCCCTGAAATTGACCCGTCTGAACTTATCGATGATGAAGCTGAATTTGAAGCTTTGGCTGGCATCAATTGGTCATCACCAAACTTTCAGATAGAGGAGGACGAAGAACCGGAGAAGGGTAATCCAGAAGATTCAAGTCAGCAAGGCTAGGAAGAGTGAACTGCCGGGTGTTTTACATATTTGATCCTTTAAAAACACTTGATTTTGTTTGGCTCATGGAGTCATGTAATAGGGTAGTAAAACTTTAATATGTCGTGCCATTATGCACGGTTCTGCTTCTGCACAATACTGTTGACCCGCCAGCTGAAGAAACACCACTTTATGCTTATGACAGTGCTGACTTATGTAGATCAAATTAATCATTATCCTGCACGTAAACAGATAACAAGTGCCCTGGCGGTTTACCGCCGGGCGGGTCATGATACCCAACCGATGCCACTGGGACAAATAGTACATAACCAGGACCAATTTAATTACAATGTTAAAACCATTGTGAAAAGTAACCATAGCAGTGGTGTGTGATTAGACTGCCGACTTATCAGCTCCATGCAGTTAGAGTCTTGTAGAGCTATCGCTCCAAATATAAGATGATTATCTTCTGGCGGCTTAGAGCCGATCATTAGGTCAGGTTGCAGAGACCCAGAGATGCTTCAAATATGAGCCATAAGTAGAGGCATCTTGGCCTAATTTGCAAAAAAAAAAACATACGATAAAAGAAAACCTACGAAAAACAAAAAAACCCAGAGAAGAAGAGATCGAAAAACATCTAAGGCTTTTGCAGGCCTCCAAGCCAAAGGTTATTCTTCAATGAAACTAGCATGTTGGCCACTGGAAGGTACGCACTTGCTGTGAGCTGGCTCTCACAGTACCCAGTCGACATTTGAACCTAGACAAGTGCAGGTTTTTGTTTTAAAGATAGACTTATCTAGAGTACCCAGGGTCAGAGTTGCATCTTGCATCATAGGCTGATTTATCCAAGTTTCAAGGAAGGCGTCTTTTTGAGCGTGGATCTATCCTGACTATCTGTAAGCCGTGCTCTCACGTGACAAGCCGATGTTTTAACCTTAGAAAGCTTAGAATCTTTGGTCGGATACGCCATAAAAGACGGATTGCTAAGAGTACGCCGGGTCAATCAGGATGACCTGATGGAGTTGAAGCAGCTGGGTACAGGTAGGATGACTCATAGGTTATGTCCTCTTTGGTCGAATACGCCTATGTTTGAAGATAACCTGGTCAAAAGGGTAGTAACGTTGTGTTCTCTTTGGTCGAATACGCCTATGTTTGAACAGGAATCCCCCAAGTGACGTACTTACGAATTGTTCTCATCGGGGACCTACGTTTTAGCTGTGCTATGCATCCAACTCTCTTTGTCCCCTGCAATTTGGGCGTCAAGCCTCTTAAGTAAACATGTAAGATGATGACAAAGACTCAGTTTGGAGGAAGTGAAAACGGCAGAGGCCCCGAATTATCAGGGATGCTGGCTTTATTATATTATTTCTAATATATACATCATCAAACTATGTACATCATGAGAGCCGGTGGCTCAAGTATAGTAAGGCTGGAGATGAGCAATATTCCACGGCCGACAGGTCTCCTCCTCTCATGTGCGTGAATCCTTGTGCTCCCGAACGTGAATCAGATAGTATGACCCGTTATGCAGATTCTTGCTGACGACAAAAGGTCCTTCCAAAGGCGGTGATAGTTTATGCATATCAGTTTGATCTTGCATAAGCCGAAGTACTAAGTCGCCTTCCTTAAAGGTTCTGGTTTTGACCCGGCGGCTGTGATACCATCGTAAATCATGTTGATAAATCATTGAACGGGCCGCTGCAAGGTCACGCTCTTCATCCAACAAGTCCAATGCATCATGACGTGCCTTCTCATTATCAGCTTCAACATAAGCCGCCACTCGAGGCGAATCATGACGGATATCACTAGGAAGAACCGCCTCTGCTCCATAGACCATGAAGAAAGGTGTGTAGCCCGTAGATCTATTGGGTGTTGTATTGATGCTCCATAACACTAAACGTGACTCTTCCACCCAACAGCCCAGCGTTCTTTTCAAAGGAACCATAAGACGGGGCTTGATGCCTTGCAGAATCTCTTGATTAGCCCGTTCCGCTTGACCATTGGACTGGGGGTGAGCCACGGAGGAGACATCAAGTCGAATATGCTCTCATTGACAAAATTCTCTCATAGCACCCTTGGACAGATTAGTCCAATTATCTGTTATGATACTGTGGGGAAAGCCAAAACGAAAATTCACCTTCTTGATGAATTGAACTGCCATTGTTGCATCATACTTGATAACCGGCTCTGCCTTAATCCGCTAGGTAAATTTATCCACTGCCACCAAAAGGTGGGTTTTCTTATCCTTGGACCTCTTAAAAGGTCCGACCATATCAAGCCCCCAAGTCACAAACGGCCAAGTTATTGGAATCATCCTCAATTCTTGAGCCGGAACATGAGAACGCCATGAAAACTGCTGACAACCGTCACATCTGCTGACCAAGTCTTCAACATCAGCATGAGCCGTCAACCAATAGACCCCATGATGAAAAGCTTTGGCCACAAGGGATTTAGAGCCGGCATGATGACCACAATCTCCTTCATGGATCTCTTGCAGGATCTCATAGCCTTCTTCAGGAGAAACGCAACGTTGAAACGCCCCTGTAACACTGCGATGGTGCAATTCCCCATTGACAATCGTCATTGACTTAGACCGCCGGGTTATTTGTCTGGCCAAAATCTCATCCTCAGGCAACTCGCCCTAGGTCACGTAAGCCCAATACGGAACCGTCCAGTCAGGAATAACATCAAGAGCCACCACCAATTGTGCATCTGGATCAGGAACAGCAAGATCCTCCTCTGTAGGTAACTTGACAGACGGGTTGATCAAAACATCCAAAAACATGTTAGGTGGCACCGGCTTACGTGTAGCGACCAGACCTCAAATAGTCTCATCTCTGTGCATCAGTGTCATCCCTGGATCAGTAATGCTGACACACACAGTACTTGAAGGATTTATAACAGAGTAGCAATCACACACTTATTACATCGATAGTTCCAATGATGAGCTTATTACAATAAAAATGGCTTAAGGCCATCTAACACGATAACATCGGAAGGCTTGGAAGATAAGTGAGTCCATGAACTCCAATAGCATCACTGAGTATAGGACCACGAACTATAAGACACCTTACTCGTCGTCTGAAAAGTCTGCAACATGAACGTTGCAGCCCGAAAACTGGTCAGCACATGGAATATGCTGGCAAAGTAACACATAGAGAGTAACAAAAGTAAAGCTATAATACATGCAATATGGCTGGTGGAAAGCTCTATGGTTACAGTTTTGCGTAAAGCCAATTTTTCCCTACTTCAAAGGAATATATTTTAATTTACTATCATGGTAGTTGAAACATCGTTGAGAAGATAGACATCCTCTCAACCCCAAATTAATAAATCATCATTAAACCCAACAATACTAATTAAAGTAACATGATGAGATTCACATGATATCCAAGTACTAGATACTCAAGACGTCCGTAACCGGGGACACGGCTAATCATGATCAGTTTGTACACTCTGCAGAGGTTTGTGCACTTTTCCCCACAAGACTCGATCGCCTCTGTTTAATTTCTCGCACTGCATGATGTTTGAGAAACGGATGACCGAGACACAGTCTTTCAGAAGTACTAGCACTTTACAAATGGGTGGACCGTACCAACCAACATCCCCTACATCTGCTAGTCCACCACTGTAAGAGTTCGCACAACTTAGTCAACTATGCTAGAGCCCATAATAGCATTGTGGCTGCACACGGAAGTTTCTAGTATGAATAATCTCATGATCCCTTTGAGCCTGGGTGGCGGTCCAAAAGAAAAACAGGCAATCGCTGGAATACCCAGGTGCCTCAATCCACCCAGATGTGTGTTAATGTTGCCACCTTAAGTTGAACCAATAATTTAACAATCTCACATCTGCCATGGATACACTCACCCAATCCACGTCTACGTGCATAGCATGGCCTAACAGCAAACGTAGAAGTAACTCCCAAAGGTTTGAATGTAATGCAGGTAATAGGTACCACCTCAATCTACTTTCCAATCCCACAAGTTAATTGATCCTACTCATGCAATGTGTGAGGGTTTGACTAATGCAATGAAAACTGGGTAATTGGAAAGTATGATCAAAGTGTTACTTGCCTTGCTGATGATCCGCAAAACCTAGAGATTCAAAGTAGCAAGCGGCGCACTCCGGGTACTCTATCGTAAACAAACAAGCACACAATAAGTACTTAACTAGTGCACGGGTAAAACTCGAATAAGAGATCTAACCAGAAATTTCAACTTAAGAACTCCGGTTTGCAAAAGAAACGGCAAAAGAAAAGCAATGAAAGACAAACGGCGAAAGAGAAACAACTACCGAACCAATCTGGACCTAAGTCCAAATTTAGCAGAGGCATACGCTTGAGTTACTAGGTTAAACGGAAAGAGAATTTCGAGATGAAACTCCAGGCGCTTGAATCGCCTGATTCTGATAAATGAGCGAAAAGATAAACTAAAACAAAGATCGGATCAGAGATCACGATCAGAAAATAAACTAGAAAAAGAAAACTAATACAGCTTAACGAACGAACGTTCGTCAGCTGAGACTAAACGACGAACTCGTTCGTTAGAACGAATGAACGGGTGAACGTTTATTAATTAACTAAACCGAAAAAAAAAACAGAAAACGGATCTAATAAAACTGATCTAAAGAAAAAGCGACTAGGGTTCTTAAAAAAACAACGGTCTTCTAAAAGAAAACCGGGCGGCTGCCTCGTCGACGACCGGCGGGGCGGCGGCTGCGGCGGGCGGTGGTGGCGGCGGTGGGCAGCAGCAGCGGCTGCGGCTTGCGGCGGCAGCGCAACGGCGGCGGCGGGGCGGCGGCTTGCGGCGTGCGGCCGGGCGGCGGCGGCGGAGGTGTCCGACGTAGGCACGGCGAGCGCGCGGGGGAGGCGGTGCGGGCGACGGTCCCGGCAGCTGGGCCTGCCTCGGCTGGGCTTCGGCCCAGTCGGGTCGGGTCCCCCTTTTTTTCTAATTAACTTAACGCCGGTGCTACAAAAAAGAAATCTAGAAAATAAAATAAAAATGTAAAATTACCAAAACAAATTTTCACCGTCTAAATAGAATATTTAGAACAAGATGAACATTTTCTTGGCACTAAAATGCATTTTTTAAAACATGCAATTTTTCCTAATTCAAATAAAACTCCAAATAAAACTTATTTGATTTTTTTATTAAATCCTCTGTATTTCTTTATTTTTGGGAGAGTCATTTTACTCCATCTCTCATATATTTATGATAGAAATACTTGAAGATAAAATAAATAAAATCAAATGATCCTATTTTCAAAATTTGAGAAACCTCAAATATGAAAATATTGAAATCCCCAACTCTCTCTGAGGGTCCTTGAGTTGCTTAGGATTTTCTTGGATCACCAAAAGCAAGAAAATATGATATGCATAATGATCTAATGTATAACATTCCAAATTGAAAATTTGGGATATTACAAACCTACCCCCCCTTATGATGAATCTCGCCCTCGAGATTCGGGTTGGCTAGAAAACAGGTGAGGGTGGTCCTTCTGCAGGTCTTCCTCTCTTTCCCAGGTGGCTTCATCCTCGGTGTGGTGACTCCACTGAACTTTGCAAAACTTGATAACTTTGCTGCGGGTGACTCGGCTGGCATAGTCAAGAATCTTGACTGGTTTCTCTTCATAGGTCAAATCGCTGTCCAACAGAATAGCTTCCAATGGCACAGTATCCCTCAGCGGTATCTCAGTCATCTCCGCGTGGCATTTCTTCAACTGGGAAACATGGAATACGTCGTGAACTCCTGACAATCCTTCGGGCAGTTCCAACTTGTAGGCTACTTCTCCCATGCGTTCCATAATCTTATAGGGTCCTACAAAACGGGGTGCTAGTTTTCCCTTAACTCCAAAGTGCTTAACTCCTCGAAGCGGAGATACTCGAAGATAAACTCTGTCTCCGACCTCGTAGACAATCTCCATGCGTTTTGAATCTGTGTAGCTCTTCTGCCTGGACTAGGCTATCTTGAGCCTATCGCGAATTAACTTCACCTTCTGTTTCGATTCCTTGATCAAATCTGGCTCGAACAGCTTGCGGTCTCCAACTTCGTCCCAAGACAACGGAGTCCTACACCTCCTTCCGTATAACGCTTCGGAAGGGGCCATCTTCAAACTGGATTGATAACTGTTGTTGTAAGAAAATTCGGCATATGGCAAATTGTCGTCCCAACTAGATCCATAATCTAGTGCGCAGGCTCTCAGCATATCCTCCAAAATCTGATTGACTCTTTCAGTCTATCCATTTGTCTGCGGGTGAAAAGCTGTGCTAAACTCTAGCCTGGTTCCCAAAGTTTCGTGTAACTGATTCCAGAACTTTGAGGTAAACTGGGTTCCTCTATCTGATACGATGCTCCTCGGAACTCCATGCAGACATACAATTCGGGTCATGTATATCTTTGCCAACTTTGCACTGGTATAAGTAGTCTTTACGGGGATGAAATGAGCTACCTTTATTAAACGATCGACTACGACCCAAATCGAGTCATAGCCAGAACGAGTTCTAGGTAATCCCGTAATAAAATCCATACCTAGCTTATCCCACTTCCATTCGGGTATTGTCAATGGTTGTAACAATCCTGCCGGCTTATGATGTTCTCCCTTTACTCTCTGACATACATCACAAACTGCTACATACTCCACAATATCTTTCTTCATACCGGTCCACCAGAAAATATCCTTCAAATCCAAATACATCTTAGTATTTCCTGGGTGAATCGAGTATGGTGAGTCATGGGCCTCCTGTAGAATCAACTTCCTAATCCCCGGGTCATTAGGCACATAAATGCGGTCCTCAAACCATAAGGTGTCGTGTTCATCCTCACGAAATCCTTTAGATTTTCCTTCGCTCATCCTCTCCTTTATAGAGGCAACCTCCTCGTCAGTTTTCTGAGCTTCTCTGATTTTATCCATCAGGGTAGACTGGATCTCTAGTGTTGCTACATAGCCTCTCGGAACTATCTCCAGATGTAGTTCTCGTAAGTCCTCGGCTAACTCCTTTGGAAATTCCTCCGTCATTGGGGTATTGACATGGCTCTTACGGCTTAGCGCATCGGCTACTACGTTAGCCTTTCCGGGATGATAATGCAATCTCATATCATAGTCCTTAATGAGTTCCAGCCATCTCCTTTGCCTGAGATTCAGCTCCTTCTGAGTGAATATATACTTCAAACTCTTGTGATCCGTATATACTTCACAATGGTTTCCGATGAGAAAATGTCTCCACATCTTCAATGCATGCACTACGGCTGCTAACTCCAAATCATGAGTGGCATAGTTCAACTCATGAGGTTTTAGCTATTGTGAAGCATACGAAACAACTCTTCCTTCCTGCATAAGAACTGCTCCAAGTCCTCGACGTGAAGCGTCGCAGTACACCTCATAGTCCTTATGTTGATTTGGCAGAATCAACACAGGTGATGAGACCAACCTTTTCTTTAATTCCTGGAAACTAGCCTCACATTCATCTGTCCAACTGAACTTGGTGTCCTTCTTTAACAACTCCGTCATTGGCTTTGCAATCCTCGAGAAATTTTCAATAAATCTCCAGTAGTATCCTGCAAGTCCAAGAAAACTCTGGATCTCTCCAACTGTTGTCGGTGCTTCCCAATTTGTCACAGTGTCCACCTTGGCGGGATCTACTGCTATTCCTTCTCCGAATATAACGTGTCCGAGGAATCCAACTTCCTTCAACCAAAACTCGCATTTGCTAAACTTGGCAAACAACTGATGTTCTCTGAGCTTCTCCAATACCAAACGCAAATGCTCTGCATGTTCCTCTTCATCCTTTGAGAAGATCAATATATCATCTATGAACACCACGACGAACTTATCCAAATACTCCATAAATACTTTGTTCATCAGGTTCATAAAGTATGCTGGGGCGTTAGTCAGACCAAAAGACATAACGGTATACTCGTACAACCCATACCTAGTGGTAAAGGTCGTCTTAGGTATATCCTGCTCTCGAATCTTCAATTGATGGTACCCTGATCGCAGATCGATCTTGGAAAATACCTTAGCTCCTTGCAATCTATAGAATAGATCATTGATCATCGGCAGTGGGTACTTGTTCTTGATCGTTACTTCGTTCAATCCTCGGTAGTCAACAACCATTCTTAACGATCCATCCTTCTTCTCCACTAGAAGTACTGGCGAACCCAAGGCGAAGAACATGGGCGTATAAATCCTTTATCCAGTAACTCCTTAATCTGTTTCTTAATCTCCTCCAAATCCTTTGCGGGCATCCTATATGGTTTCTTAGAAATTGGCCCCGTGCCTGGCAAAAGCTCAATCAAAAACTCCATTTCTCTGTCAGGTGGCATTCCTGGCAGTTCTTCTGGAAACACGTCAGGGAAATCTTTCACCACTGGTACTTCCTCCTGAACAACTCCTGATAAGGAATTTAATCTGTTCCTTTTCGGCTCATGCTGGGATACATACTTGATCCTTCTTCCTTCTGGCGTAGTAAGCAAAATGGACTTACTGGCGCATTCAATATTCCCTTCATACTTAGATAACCAATCCATGCCAAATATCACATCCAATCCTTGAGATTCCAATACTATTAGGTCCGAAGGGAAAATGTAGTTACCAATCCTTAATGGCAATTGGTCACACCATAACTTAGCCATATACTCAGCTCCTGGTGAGGTTACTAACATTGGCGACCTAAGGGCTATGGTTGGCAGCTTATACTTATCCACAAATCCCCTTGAAATGTATGAATGTGTTCCACCAGTATCAAAAAGAACGAGTGCAGTAAAGGACTTAACTAAAAACTTACCTATTACTGCATCTGGTTGAGCTTCAACCTCCTCCACGCTAACGTGATTCACTTGTCCTTTGTTGAAGGGGTTGGGCTTCTTCGCGGCACTTCCATTGCCGTTCCCATTCTTAGCTTCTGGGCAGTCATTGGCATAATGTCCATTCTTCCCGCACTTGTAACAGGTGACATGGCTGAAATCCTTCTTGGTGGGTGTGGACGGGGTAGGGTGGCTCTTGTTACTACTTGCTCCATTCCCATTTCCATTCTTAGGGCCATTGTGATTGTGCGAGCTACCTCCTCCATGGGTATGTTGAAACTGTCCTACCGTTTTAAGGGTAAAACGAGGCTTCTGCTGAGCTCCAGAATTATACTTTCCTTGTCCATACTTCCTCTTGCGACTTTCAATCTGTTGATGCTTCCTTTCAATCATTAGGGCGCGGTCAACCAGCACCTGGTAGTTATTGAAAGTTGCCACCATCAACTGTACACTCATTTCATCATTCAGCCCTTCCATGAATCTCTCCTACTTAGCAGCATCTGTGGCCACATCATCTGGGGCATAACGAGATAGGGTACTAAACTCATCCACGTACTGAGCCACAGTACGATTGCCTTGGCGCAAATTGCGAAACTCCTGCTTCTTCATACTCATAGGTCCAGTTGAGACATGGGCGGTATGAAAAGCTTGCTGAAACTGATCCCAAGTCACATTGGCTATGGGAAAAGTGGCTGTGTAATTCTCCCACCATGCTGCGGCTGGTCCAGACAACTGGTGTGCGGCAAAATGCACCTTCTCAGCATCTGAGCAGTTAGCAGTGGTCAAATCCCTTCCAATTTTGTGCAGCCAGTCGTCAGCGACTATTGGTTCAATGCTGCTAGCAAACACTGGTGGTTGCAACCTTAAGAAACGGGTCAGGTTGTCCACGGGTGGTGGTGGTGGGTTGTTGTTCTGGTTGTTCTAAGTATTCTGGACAAGTAGTTGCATCAGGGTGTTCTGCTGCTGGATCAACTGGGTGAGGTCAGGGGGAAACTCAAATCCGGGCTCATGTCTTGGAAGCATCTGATGGGTGTAGAGGGAAGAGATTAGAACAGAATTGAGGTCTAAGGGAAAATCACTACCCATATGCACATGAGGCAAAACACACAATTCATCACACCAAAATCAATTTCAAACAAGGGCTTACATGGATCTAATCGTTACAAAAGTGCTCTAAGTCTACTAAATGGGAAAAACTACTAGTCATAGGAAGGTCTTCTAGAAATTTTGATCGACAGAGGATTCCATGATATCTGTTCCAGCTTCATCTTCATAGTCTTCGTCTTTGCTATCATCGGGTTCCGAATCCGTGTCGTCAATGATGATGTAGTCTTCCGGTGGAATCTCCTTGGGTCCTTCTTCCTCTTCTTCTTCTCCCATGAGTATCCCTAACTTCCGTGTCAAGTCATCATTCTTCTCCACAATTATTAGCATCTCCTCCTCGTATTCGTCGCGTGTAGACTTGAGTTCTTCCTCTAGCTCCAAATTCCTATTTAGTGCTTTCTTCAAATCTATCATCCCTGCACACATCTGGTGCTCCTGGCAACGAATGTGATGGTTCAACTCCTGGATGAAGGCTGCAATGGATCTATCCTTCCGGGTGCTGATCATATCCCAATTCTCATCTCGGCGTCCAAAAATTTGATAGATGGTGTCTTTTAGCTCCTTCTTATAGACTTCTCCAATCCTTCCCATAGCGATGTGGGCTGCCATACTCCTGCCTAGGCTCCATGTAGGCGCATTAAAAGAAAATGCTATGAGTGCGGTGACGGGCTTGAACATCCTTCCTGAAACTTGAGCTTGAATCAACCAACGCTCCTCCTCAGGTAGAGTGGCATTGTAAGTTCCGGTGAAACTTGGTAGTCCAATGTTTATATATCTGGTGACTTCCTTCAGGTGTCGTCCAAATGGTGTATCTTCATCCGATTGCGTGAACTTGTTCTTTGCATCCACCATCCTAAAAGAGTAGAAAAGATGAGGATTCAGAAAAGAGAAGAGTGAATAGTGCTCTAGGGCTTTAACTTAGTGGTCGTGTCCTACAGTTAGCGTGTGCTCTAATACCATCTTGTAGCGACCAGACCTCAAACAGTCTGATCTCTATGCATCAGTGTCATCCCTGGATCAGTAATGCTGACACGCACAGTACTTGAAGGATTTATAACAGAGTAGCAATCACACACTTATTACATCGATAGTTCCAACGATGAACTTATTACAATAAAAATGGCTTAAGGCCATCTAACACGATAACAACGGAAGGCTTGGAAGATAAGTGAGTCCATCAACTCCAATGGCATCACTGAGTATAGGACCACGACCTATAAGGCACCTTACTCGTCGTCTGAAAAGTCTGCAACATGAACGTTGCAGCCCGAAAACGGGTCAACACATGGAATATGCTGGCAAAGTAACACATAGAGAGTAACAAAAGTAAAGCTATACTACATGCAATATGGCTGGTGGAAAGCTCTATGGTTACAGTTTTGCGTAAAGCCAATTTTTCCCTACTTCAAAGGAATATATTTTAATTTACTATCATGGTAGTTGAAACATCGTTGAGAAGATAGACATCCTCTCAACCCCAAATTAATAAATCATCACTAAACCCAACAATATTAATTAAAGTAACATGATGAGATTCACATGATATCCAAGTACTAGATACTCAAGACGTCCATAACCGGGGACACGGCTAATCATGATCAGTTTGTACACTCTGCAGAGGTTTGTGCACTTTTCCCCACAAGACTTGTCAGGGATATTACTAGCAGGTATAAACCGGCTAGGGAGATCCGGATTACGTTGATATAATTGTATTATCACAAGCCCAGTAGATTATGAGTTAGAGGTTACGGCCCGCGGAGGCTTAGGGTCCATATGTAAAGTTTACGGTTTATAACCCGTCCTATCATGTAGCTTGAGGTATAAGGAAGAAAGAGTAGAGACCGAGGCGGACACGATTATGAGCCGGCCTCGGGACTCTGTAAATCGGACCGGGCGTTGCCTCCTATATAAAGGGACGACCCGGCGACGGTTCAAGGGCCAAGCAACAACCCGTCGAGACATAGGCAAGCAATCCGCTACCTGTTCATCGACGCCCAAGCAATACCAAAACCACACTAGACGTAGGCTTTTACCTTCATCGAAGGGGCCGAACTAGTATAAACCCTCTGTGTTCTTTGTGCTTTAACCTCTGCAAGCTAACCCGCGCGATGGCTCCACACCTAAGTCCTCTAAACCGGACATCTGTCGTGCTAAATCCACGACAGTTGGTGCCCACCGTGGGGCTATCGCACGACGGTTTTGAGTTCTTGAAGGGCAGCTTTGAAGGATTCAAGGGTTACGCGGTCGGCCGGATGACCAAGAGTCGCCGCGGCCGGATCTACATCGATGACGCAGGCTGGGGCCCTGAGGCCGATTCAATCGAATACGGGTAACGGGTCCCCTTCGGCGGCATCCACGTCTTCATCGGCAAGATTGGTGAACCGTGACCTGAGCCGGACAGCTTTCCCAACATCGTCGAGCCGGCTGAGCGTGCGAGATCGGCCCGGATTCAGCCCGCCAGGAAGCGTGTTTTCGTTGGAGCAGTACATGGAGTCCAAGCCGAGGACGAATCGGATTCTGGTGGCGAGACAGTTGTCTACTCCGACGATGAATCTTCATTCGGAGAGACCAAATCTTTGTATTTGTTGCGTGACGGTCGATCCGGGGGTGTATCTGATGGTGATAGTATTCCGGACCCCTTTGATCCGCCAAACCGGGTGGCTGTCTTCATGGCCGGATCACAATCTGCGTAGCAGCCCATGGTGACCGGGGCGTTCACAGCAGAGGCAGCTGGTGCAGGGGCGAGCCACCAAGCCCCCTCACCATCTGACGCTCTATCCACCTTGGTTGAGGAGCTGACAGCCCGCGCAATAGCGGAGGTGGCTCCTGCTAACAAGGCGCAACATGATGTGGAGATCCTTCAGCTAAAGGGCCGGATCGAGCAAGCTAAACGGGATCTGGATGCAGAGAAAGCCATGATGGTGACAAGGCGAGCAGAGCTGGATTCCCAAGCTTTCCGGCTCAGGATCGATCAGGCCTCTGCGCAGGAGGTAAGGAACAGAAGGTATCAGACTCGTCTACCGTCGGTCTATGAGGCGATGAATCTCTTTGGCACACCAGGAGCGGGAGCCAGCAATAACCTAGAAGTAAACCGGAGAGGAGTCCCAGGAGCAGGCACGCCGGTTCAATAGCCGACCGCGGAGCAAAATCGTCAGGTTGTGCCCACGCCGCACGTCCCCACACCTCCCGGCCATTATTCAAATCCGTTGGATAACATTGTCGCCGCCGCTTCACGATTGGCCGCTTTACCCATTGAGGGGACATCCCCCGTGGCGATGGAAGCGCGAAGGGTCAAGGAATTGCTGGACACAGCGTTGACACAGCAGCAGGCATACTCTTACAGCAGGGAGAGAATTCATTCAACACCCCGCCGCAGCAGGAGTTACACTAGACATTGGGATGAACCAGAAGTGTCCAGCAGCGAGCGGAGGCGTCACCGTCACAGGCAAGATAATCCGACAGGGGCAGAGGCGCATGCCCAGGAGGCAATGAACCGGGCCAGACCTACTGCCCGCGAGGATATCCGTCAAACGACGCCGGTTCACCCAACCACAGCAGAGACAGGAGTCACGGCGAGTTCTTTTGGAGTACAGTGTCTTATTCCCGCTTTACGAAGCGTGAAGTTACCCAAGGACTTCAAAGGTCCGCGCAAAGTGCCTAACTATACGGCAGACCTGGCTCTAGAGGCTTGGATTGAGAGCTATGAGATGGCTATGGAGATGCTTGATGTGGATGAAGCGGCATGCGCAAAGTATTTTACCATGATGCTCGAGGGTACAACCCGGACATGGTTAAAAGGCTTACCACCTAACTCCATCGGATCATGGGGTGAGCTGCATCGGCAGTTTATCAAAAATTTCAAAGATACGTGCAAGCAACCGATGTCAATAGTGGACCTGGCGGCATATGTTCAAGGAGAGCAAGAGCCGACGAGCACCTGGGTACGACGAGTGTCAGAAATCCTGCACTCTTCCAATAGCATCAATCCCAGTACGGCCATAGTAACACTGGAAAACAATTGTCGGTTTGAGTCTCTGAAGCTGAAGTTGGGACGGCTCAAGCGGGATTGCAATGACATGGGGACACTCATGAGCGCTCTGGTGAAGTACGGGGACTCTGATAATACTAAATACCCAGAAGCAGATGGAGACAAGTCCGGGAAAGTGAACAAGGCTGGTAAACCGGCACAGGTTAATCCGGCAGGAACAAGCTTTAATGGTAAGCGGAAGGCAGAGGGCAGCTCTGATTTTGTGGCCAATACCAATGTTCAAGGAAACTTTCAACGCCGCAAAGGTAGGCCACCTCCATGGAGCGGAGGAGGATTCATTAATCTGGATCAACAGTTGAACGAGCCTTGCCCGAAACATAGCACGGAGGAACGCCCAGCTAAACATACATGGGGGCAATGCCGGGTCATGGTAGAGGCCATGAGACATGCCAAATTTGACAACGGACCACCGGGCGGCGGCTCAGGTCCCGGTTTTCATGGTCCGGGTCACCAAGGTAATGGTTCCGGGTCAGGAAACCATGGCGGCAACAATAACTACAACCAAGGAAACCACCAGCAGCATGGTCAGGGCGGTTACAACAATCAGGGCAACCACCAGCATGGCCAGGGTGGCTACAATAATCAAGGCAATCAGCAGCGTCAGCAGCAGCAGCAATCCGGATATCAGAGTAATCCGAAAGAGCTAAGTAGTGGACAGTACCATGTGTTTACTACGAGTTTGTGCAAAAGAGATCAAAAAATCTTAAAGCGGGCGGTACACGCAGTTGAACCGGCGACCCCACGTTTCTAGCCCTGGTCGGAACAACCTATTGTGTGGATCAGAGAGGATCACCCGCCGCGGGTCGATAATCCAGGCCAGTTGGCCTTAGTGGTAGCACCACATGTGGGTGGCTACAAATTCACAAAAGTACTCATGGATGGTGGCAGCAGCATAAACATCTTATATTATGAGACTTTCCGTCGTATGGGGTTAATGGACAAGAAACTGAGACTGTCCAATACGGTGTTCCATGGAGTGGTGCCAGGTAAATTGGCTTACCCAGTTGGGAAAATTGATCTAGAGGTCACCTTTGGAGATGAGCAGGATTCCAGGTCAGAGACAGTAACCTTTGAAGTTGTAAAGATCTAGAGCCCATATCACGCCCTGTTTGGACGGCCGGTTTATGCCAAGTTTATGGCTAGACCGTGCTATGTTTATCTGCAGCTCAAGATGCCGGGTCACAAGGGAATCATCACGGTTCACGGAAGTCGCAAGATTGCATTGGAGTGCGAGGAAGGAGACGCAGCCTATGCAGAGATAGTATGTGCTACAGAGGAGTTGAAATTCTACAAATATAATGTTGATCCGGCAGATATGTCCCCGTTAAAGAAGCCAACTACAGAGCATGATCCGGCGTTGAAGTTTAAATCGGCAGAGGAAACCAATCAAGTTGACTTTGTACCAGGCGACTCATCCAAGCAGTTCACTATCAGTGCTAACCTTGACCCCAAATAGGAAAGCGCGCTCATCGAGTTCATCCATGAGAACCGGGATATCTTTGCATGGAAACCTTCTGACATGCCAGGTATACCGAGGGAACTCGCTGAGCATAGTCTTAATATTGATCCGAAGTTCAAACCGGTCAAGCAGTATTTGCGCCGCTTCAATGAAGATAAGCGCAAGGCTATAGGTGAAGAATTGGCCAGGCTTTTGGCCGCAGGGTTCATAGTTGAGGTGTTCCACCCGGAGTGGTTGGCTAATCCAGTTCTCGTGTTAAAGAAAAGTGGAAAGTGGAGGATGTGTGTGGATTACACAGACTTAAACAAGGCTTGTCCAACCAATCCTTTTGCTCTCCCCCGTATCGATCAGATCATTGATGCCACGGCGGGATGTGAGCGGCTAAGTTTTTTGGATCCATATTCAGGGTATCATCAGATCAAGATGGCGATTAAAGACCAGGAGAAGACAGCCTTCATAACTCCATTTGGTGCCTTTTGCTATGTATCTATGCCTTTTGGGCTCAAGAGTGCCCAAGCAACTTACCAGTGTTGCGTACAGAACTGTCTTAAGGGGCAGATAAGGAAAAATGTCCATGCTTATGTGGACGACATCGTTGTAAAATCAAGAAAGGAGGGGACGCTGATAGAGGATCTAAAGGAAACCTTTGATAACCTCCGGGTTTATAAGATGATGCTTAATCCGGAGAAGTGTGTTTTTGGTGTTCCAGCTGGCAAGCTCCTCGAATTCTTGGTGTCAAACAGAGGAATAGAGGCCAATCCGGAGAAAATCAAGGCGATCACATCCTTGACTAAACCAGCTTGTATCAATGATGTCCAGCGCATCGCTGGCCGGATTACAGCGTTAAGCCGATTCATCAGCCGTTTGGGAGAAAAGGCAATTCCGCTTTATCAGATGCTGAAGAAAATAGATCGGTTTATATGGAGCGACGCTGCAAACACCGTGTTTGAGGACTTGTAGCGGCAATTAGCAGAACCACCAGTCCTTGCTGCCCCCTGTTGATAAGGAGCCGCTGCTGTTATACGTGGCCGCCAATGCCCGTGTAGTTTGCGTGGCAATCGTGGTCGAGCGCAAAGAAGCAGGCAAGGAATATCCGGTTCAGCGCCCGGTTTATTATGTCAGTGAGGTTCTAATTGAATCAAAACAAAGGTACCCACACTGGCAGAAGCTGGTGTACGGCGTGTTTATGGCAAACCGGAAGCTAAAGCACTACTTCCAAGGCCACCCAATCACTGTTGTTAATTCAGCTCCGTTGGGGGATATAATCCAGAACAGAGAAGCCACTGGCAGAGTAGCAAAGTGGGCCATTGAGCTTAGCCCACACGGATTGAAGTATGTACCATGTACTGCTATCAAATCCCAAGCATTGGAAGATTTCATCAATGATTGGATAGAATTGCAAGCACCAGAGGAGAAGCCGGATCATACGTACTGGACTATTCACTTTGACGGTTCCAGGCAATTAGAAGGCTCGGGGGCTGGAGTTGTGTTAACTTCCCCGCAAGGTGACAAATTTTGTTATGTCCTCCGCCTAATGTTTCCTTGCACTAATAATGCGGCTGAATATGAGACATTGCTTCTTGGCCTACGGATGGCTAAGGAGATGAACTTGAGCCAGGTCAAGTGTTTTGGTGATTCAGATTTAGTGGCACAACAAGTATCCGGCAAGTTGGACTCTAAAGATCCTCTCATGGCGGCTTACAGACGAGAAGTTGAAGCAGTTGCAGGATATTTCAAAGGATATCAGGTGGATCACATAGACCGGCGGAAAAATGAAGCGGCCGATGCTCTAAGCCGGCTGGGTTCTCAGCGTAAACCGGTGCCACCGAATACTTTCCTGGATGAGCTACACAGTACATCAGTTCAGGTACCATCGGAGGAGAATTTGGATGTTCCTGATCCGGAAGCACAGCTGGTTGCGGCACTTCATGTTATTCCGGATTGGACACTCCCTTACTTAGCATACCTGAGCTAAGGATAATTGCCAGATGATGAGATTGAAGCTACACAGTCCATCAGTTCAGGCACGATCGCCTCCGTTTAATTTCTCGCACTGCATGATGTTTGAGAAACGGATGACCGAGACACAGTCTTTCAGAAGTACTAGCACCTTACAAACGGGTGGACCGTACCAACCTACATCCCCTACATCTGCTAGTCCACCACTGTAAGAGTTCGCACAACTTAGTCAACTATGCTAGAGCCCATAATAGCATTATGGCTGCACACGGGAGTTTCTAGTATGAATAATCTCATGATCCCTTTGAGCCTGGGTGGCGGTCCAAAAGAAAAACAGGCAATCGCTGGAATACCCAGGTGCCTCAATCCACCCAGATGTGTGTTAATGTTGCCACCTTAAGTTGAACCAATAATTTAACAATCTCACATCTGTCATGGATACACTCACCCAATCCACGTCTACGTGCATAGCATGGCCTAACAGCAAACGTAGAAGTAACTCCCAAAGGTTTGAATGTAATGCAGGTAATAGGTACTACCTCAATCTACTTCCCAATCCCACAAGTTAATTGATCCTACTCATGCAATGTGTGAGGGTTTTACTAATGCAATGAAAACTGGGTAATTGGAAAGTATGATCAAAGTGTTACTTGCCTTGCTGATGATCCGCAAAACCTAGAGATTCAAAGTAGCAAGCGGCGCACTCCGGGTATTCTATCGTAAACAAACAAGCACACAATAAGTACTTAACTAATGCACGGTAAAACTCGAATAAGAGATCGAACCAGAAAGTTCAACTTAAGAACTCCGGTTTGCAAAAGAAACGGCAAAAGAAAAGCAATGAAAGACAAACGGCGAAAGAGAAACAACTACCGAACCAATCTGGACCTAAGTCCAAATTTAGCAGAGGCAAATGCTTGAGTGACTAGGTTAAACGGAAAGAGAATTTCGAGATGAAACTCCAGGCGCTTGAATTGCCTGATTCCGATAAACGAGCGAAAAGATAAACCAAAACAAAGATCAGATCAGAGATCACGATCAGAAAATAAACTAGAAAAAGAAAACTAATACAGCTTAACGAACGAACGTTCGTCAGCTGCGACTAAACAACGAACTCGTTCGTTAGAACGAACGAACGGGTGAACGTTTACTAATTTACTAAACCGAAAAAATAGAAAATCGATCTAATAAAACTGATCTAAAGAAAAACCGACTAGGGTTCTTAAAAAAACTAACGGTCTTCTAAAAGAAAACCGGGCGGCTACCTCGTCGACGACCGGTGGGGCGGCGGCTGCGGCGGGCGGTGGTGGCGGCGGTGGGCAGCAGCGGTGGCGGCGGCTTGCGGCGGCGGCGCAACAGTGGCGGCGGGGCGGCGGCTTGCGGCGTGTGGCGGGGCG
>LR738713.1:330627167-330656549 GCA_902687465.1 Secale cereale
GGGGCGGCGAGTGCGAGGCGGCGGGGGCGGTGTGCGGCAGAAGGGGGGTGCTACATTTATATAGGGGGAGGGGGCTAGAAGCTTGGGGGAGGGGGCAAGAAACGGCGGCGGCGGCGGAGGTGTCCGACGCAGGCACGGCGAGCGCGCGGGGGAGGCGGTGCGGGCGACGGTCGCGGCGGCTGGGCCTCCCTCGGCTGGGCTTTGGCCTAGTCGGGTCGGGTCCCCCTATTTTTTTTTCTAATTAACTTAACGCCGGCGCTACGAAAAAGAAATCTAGAAAATAAAATAAAAATCTAAAATTACCAAAACAAATTTTCACCGTCTAAATAGAATATTTAGAACAAGATGAACATTTTCTTGGCACTAAAATGCATTTTTTAAAACATGCAATTTTTTCTAATTCAAATAAAACTCCAAATAAAACTTATTTGATTTTTTTATTAAATCCTCCGCATTTCTTTATTTTTGGGAGAGTCATTTTACTCCCTCTCTCATATATTTATGATAGAAATACTTGAAGATAAAATAAATAAAATCAAATGATCCTATTTTCAAAATTTGAGAAACCTCAAATATGAAAATATTGAAATCCCCAACTCTCTCCGAGGGTCCTTGAGTTGCTTAGGATTTTCTTGGATCACCAAAAGCAAGAACATATGATATGCATAATGATCTAATGTATAACATTCCAAATTGAAAATTTGGGATGTTACATTACGCTGAGACCCTAACCTGCTTAAAGCATCATCCGCCTCATTCTTCCTTCGATCAATGTGTTCAACTTGGTAACCCTTGAAGTGACCCGCAATAGCATCAACCTCTCGGCGATAAGCCGCCATGAGTGGTTCTTTGGAATCCCAAGTGCCAGACCTGCTGGGCTACCAGATCTGAATCGCCAAAGCATCTCACCCGGCTTAAGTTCATCTCCTTAGCTATCCGAAGACCATGGAGCAATGCCTCATACTCAGCTGCATTATTAGTACAAGGGAACATTAACCGGAGAACATAAGAAACTTTATCACCTCGCGGGGAAGTTAAGACAACTCCAGCCCCAGAGCCTTCTAACTTCCTGGACCCATCAAAGTGAATAGTCCAATATGTGTTATTCGGCTTTTCCTCGGGCGTTTGCAATTTTTTCCAACCATTGAAAAAATCCACGAGCGCTTGTGACTTCATGGCTGTACGAGCACATACTTTAAACCATGGGGCCCAAGCTCAATGGCCCACTTAGCTATCCGACCTATGGCTTCTCTATTTTGGATGATATCCCCTAAGGGAGCAGAACTCACCATAGTAATAGGATGACCCAGGAAATATTGCTTGAGCTTCCGGTTTGCCATGAAGACCCCATATACCAGCTTCTGCCAATGTGGATACCTCTGCTTGGACTTAATAAGTACCACGCTGATATAATAAACCGGTCGTTGAACCGGATACTCCTTGCCGGCTTCTTTCCTTTCCACAACAATGGCCACACTGACGGCCCGGCTATTTGCACCTACATATAACAACAAAGGCTCCTTGTCAATGGGAGCAGCAAGAACCGGCGGCTCAACCAATTGCTTCTTAAGTGCCCCAAACGCCTCATTAGCAGCTTCACTCCAGACAAAGTCGTCTGTCTTCTTCATCATCTGATATAGAGGGATAGCCTTCTCTCCTAGGCGGCTTATGAACCGGCTCAAAGCCGATATCCGTCCTGCCAAGCGTTAGATGTCATTAACACACTTTGGCCTCGCCAGGGAAGTGATAGCCTTGATTTTCTCCGGGTTAGCTTCGATACCTCGCTCCGAAACCAAACAACCAAAAAGCTTGCCTGCTGGAACACCAAAGACACACTTGGCCGGGTTAACCATCATCTTGTACACCCAAAGATTGTCAAACGTCTCCTTCAAATCGTCGATTGGGGTCTCCTTCTTTCTGGACTTAACCACAATATCATCCACATAAGCATGAACACGCCCGATCTGGCCGTGAAGGCAATTCTGTACACACCGCTGGTAAGTCGCCTGGGCACTCTTGAGCCCGAAACGGAGTGATGAAAGTTGTCTTCTCCTGGTCCTTAACTGCCATTTTGATCTGATGATACCCGGAATAAGCATCCAAGAAACTCAAACGCTCGCAACCCACTGTAGCATCAATGATCTGATCAATACGAGGGAGGGCGAACGGGTCAGCCGGGCAAGCCTTGTTTAAGTCCGTGTAGTCCACACACATTTGCCAAGTGCCGTTCTTCTTAAGCACCAAAACCGGGTTAGCCAACCACTCCGGATGAAAAACTTCAATGATGAACCCGGCCTCCAAGAGTTGGGCCACCTCTTCACCGATGGCCTTCCGTCTCTCCTCATTAAAATGGCAAAGAAAATGTCTGAGCCAACCACTCCGGATGAAAAACTTCAACGATGAACCCGGCCGCCAAGAGTCGGGCCACCTCTTCACCGATGGCCTTCCGTCTCTCCTCGTTAAAATGGCGAAGAAATTGTCTGACCGGCTTATACTTCGGATCAATATTGAGAGTGTGCTGAGCGAGTTCCCTCGGTACACCCGGCATGTCTGAAGGTTTCCATGAAAAGATGTCCCGGTTCTCACGGATGAACTTGATGAGCGCGCTTTCCTATTTCGGATCCAGATTAGCACTGATGCTGAACTGCTTAGATGAGTCGCCAGGAACAAAGTCAACTAGCTTGGCGTCGTCCGCTGATTTAAACTTCAACAAAGGGTCATGCTCTGTGGTTGGCTTCTTTCAAGATGTCATATCTATCGGGTCAACATTATCCTTGTAGAATTTCAGCTCCTCTGTGGCGCAAACTGACTATGCGTAAGCCGCGTCGCCTTCTTCACACTCCAAGGCTATCTTGCGACTCCCATGCACTGTTATGGTCCCCTTGTGACCCGACATCTTAAGCTGCAGATGAACATAACACAGCCTTGCCATGAACTTAGCATAAGTCGGCCATCCAAACAGAGCATGATACGGGATGTGGATCCTAACAACCTCAAACGTTAAAGTTTCTATTCTAGCATCATATTCATCCCCAAAATTTACCTTCAAGTCAATTTTGCCCACCGGGTACGCCGACTTACCAAGCACCACTCCATGGAAAACAGTATTGGACGTCATAAGATTTTTGCCAGTTAATCCCATATGACGGAAAGTATTATAGTAAAGGATATTGATGCTACTGTCTCCATCCATGAGTACCTTAGTGAACTTATATCCTCCAACCTGAGGCGCCACCACTAAGGCCAACTGACCCGCATTATCAACCCGGGGTGGGTGATCCTCACGGCTCCATGCGATGGGCTGCCAGACCATCGCAAAAAAGGGGAACATACAGCTCAACAGCATTCACATCCCTTTTATGAAGCTTCTGATCCCGCTTGCATAGGCTGGTGGTGAAGATGTGATACTGCCCATTGCTCAGTTGCTTCGGGTTACTCTGATAACCGGACTTCTGCTGCTGATTCCCTTGATTGTTCTGTTGATTATTACCGCCTTGATTACCTTGGCCTTGATACCCGGAACTTGAGCCGCCGCCTCCATGACCCGGACCATGAGAGTCGGACCCTCAATCGCCGTTCGGACCATGATTGTGCTGGATAGACTCCCTGAAGTGTCTCATAATGCTGCAATCCTTCCACATATGGGTAGCCGGCCTTTCCTCAATTCCATGCTTCGGACACGGTTGATTCATTATTTCGTCAAGGTTATATCTCGGAGCCGGCCTCCCCTTACGACGCTCGTTGATATTCCATGCCGCGGTGTTAGCTACAAAATCATAAGCCTTGCGCTTACCGCCACCGCTCTGATTGGCCTGGTTAAACTGTTGTCCCCTCATATCATTACTCTTCTTTCCCTTTCCCGATTTTTCAGCCTCAGATTCGAGGTCCTTGGTACTATCAAAGGCAGCATATTTGACAAGCGCCGCCATGAGTTCTCCCATATCATCGCAATGACGTGTAAGCCGCCCCAACTTATGCTTAAGTGGAAGGAAACGGCAATTTTTCTCCAACATCAACACTGCTGAACCGGCGTTCATCTTATTTGGAGAATGTATAATGGTTGAAACCCGACGCACCCAGCTGGTTGTCGATTCACCCTCGGCTTGAACACAAGACGCTAAATCCACAATTGACATCGGCTGCTTGCATGTATCCTTGAAATGTCGGATAAATTTGGCCTTCAGCTCATCCCATGACCCAATGGAGTTGGGAGGAAATCCTTTTAACCAATTACGGGCCGTGCCTTCTAACATCATGGTGAAATACTTAGCATATGCAGCCTCACTAACATCCAGCATCTCCATAGCCATCTCATAACTCTCCACCCAGGTCTCAGGGGGTTGGTCTGACGTGTAGTTAGGCACCTTTCGAGGGCCCTTGAAGTCCTTGGCCAAATGCTCGTTCCGCAAAGCCACTGTCAAACATGGCACACCCCAAGTTCTAGAAGCTCCGCCCATCTCTACTGAAGTTGTCGGGTAAAACGGCGCCGGCTGATGACCTGCCGCTGGAGCCGCCAGCTCGGCCTCCGGCGTGTCCTACCATGATCAACCAGATCCTGCACGTAGGCACCATTGCACGTCGGGTCATGCCCGCGAGGCTGATTCGGGTGCCGCTCCATGCTTGAAACCTCTAGTGAGTCCATGTGCCTGCTGTAACTGACACCCGGACGAGGGGTCTGGTGAATCCAGTCACGACTGTAAGAATAAGCCTACTGTTGTGCTAGCGCTGTCTGAAGAAGCTCCCGGGCCCTTCGGGTTTCAACTTCCACTGGAGTCTCGCCCTCGACTGGTAGAGCCACCAATCGTGTTGCTGCTGCAATCATGTTATCCAGAGGGTTGGAATAATGGCCCGCTGGCGTCACCGGGTGATGAGGTGTGGTGTGATTCATATACGGAGAACCTTTCATGCGTGGTTGAACCGGTGCTCCGCCCTTTGGTGCTTCCGTCGTCTGGTTTATCCCGGGCGGGTTACTAGTCCCTGCTCAAGTTGTGTTGAAAAGATTTATTGGCTCATAAACAAAAGGTAGACGACTCCGGTGCTTTCTCCTCAAGACCCCGTTGGCAGCGTTCTAATCCACCGTGAGCCGGTACGAATCAACTTGAATCTGCTGAGCTTGAGCGTCCAAAACAGCTCGTTCTGTAGTCATCCTAGCGTTCTCCGCCACCAGGTCTTCCTTTGCTTGTGCTATCTCCTCGCGCAGTTTAGCAACATCCGCCTTATGCTGCTCCTGGTTGTTCGGGGTTACCTCTGTTCCCATCAGAGTCCCGAGAGCCTCCAACAGATTTGTCAAGACTTGAGCCGGCGGGCGTGCTGGTCCGCCCGCGCCTGCCGCAGTCATTGCCGTCGCGCCGGGTGTTATGGTCGTGGCGGCTGTCGAGCCGAGAGCCGGCTGGGTGCCAGTCATGAAGATCGCCACCCTATTCGGCGGCTCAAGGGGGTCCGGAATACTGCTACCATCGGACCAGCCCCCAAGCAGTCCGTTCTGTAGCTGATACATTGAATTGGGCTCGCCCATGGACGATTTACCATCAGAGTGAACAGCCGTCTCACCGCGAGATCCAGAGCCCTCAGCCCCGTGGATATATCCAACAAAGGCATGCCTCACGGCGGACTGAAACTCGGCAGGTCACACACACTGAGCCGTCTCGAGGATGTCGGTGCAGATGTCCGACTCAGGGCCCGGTTCGCCGATCTTGCCAGTGAAGACATGGATTCCGTCGAAGGGGACCCGGTACCCGTACTCAATCGAGCCAGCCTCGAGACCCCATACTGCATCGTCGATGTAGAGATTACCACGACGACTCTTGGTTATCCGGCCCACAGCGTATCCCTCGATCCCTTCAAAGTTGCCCTTCAAGAACTCGAAACCACCGTGCGCAGGCCCCATGATGGGCGCCAACTATCGTGGAGTTGTCACGGCAGATGTCCTAAGGAAAGGACTTAATTGTGGAGCCATCGCAATGTGGTTAGCTTAAAGGGGTTAAAACAGGACAAAATACATGGGGAGTTTATACTAGTTCGACCCCTTGCGGTGAGGGTAAAACCTAATCCAGTTTGAGGTGGTATTGCTAGGGTTTCGATTGCTAGGGAGCGAATATGCTAGCCTGGCTTTTGATCTGCTGTTTCTTGCCCTAAGCCGATGCCGGGTCGCCCCCTTATATACATGGGTTGATGCCCTGCGGCTTACAGAGTCCCGGCCGGCTAATACAAACGTGTCCGGCCCAGCGACTCATCTTTACATGCCTTGCAGTACAAGTCAAACATACATGGCAGTTTACACTTATGGGCCTTAAGCCACTTTGGGGTTTGGGCCCTTTATACGTTACTCTTATTGAACCGCCATCTTCAACATGCTTCTGGGCTTGGCCCATGAACCGCCATTGGGGTAACCCGGCCCCTCCTGGGCGGATCATGTCAAATAGTTATATCCCAAACACTTGGCGTGAAAATTTCTGACAACCATCACATTTACTAACCAAATCCTCTGCATCAGCATGAGTCGTCAACCAATAAAACCCATGACGGAAATCCTTGGCTACTAGAGACTTAGAACTAGCATGATGGCCACAATCTCCTTCATGAATCTCACGAAGAATCTCTCGGCCCTCCTCGGAAGAAACGCAAGGTTGAAATGCCCCAGTAACACTGCAATGATGCAGCTCTCCATTGACAATGGTCATTGACTTAGACCGTCGGGTTATTTGCCTGGCCAAAGTTTCATCCTCACGCAACTCGCCCCGGGTCATATAAGCCAAATATGGAACTGTCCAATCAGGAATCGTATGAAGAGCCGCCACCAATTGTGCCTTCGGGTCAGGAATAGCCAGATCTTATTCTGTAGGCAACTTTACTGAAGGGCTATGCACGATATCCAGAAAAACATTAGGTGGCACCAGGTTACGCTGGGACCCGAGCCAGCTTAGAGCATCAGCAGCCTCATTTTTCCTGCGATCAACATGTTCCACCTGATAACTTTTGAAGTGACCCGCGATAGCATCAACCTCGCATCGGTAAGCCACCATGAGCGGATCTTTAGAATCCCAAGTGCCAGAAACTTGCTGAGCCACCAAGTCTGAGTTGCCAAAACACCTAACTCGGCTTAGATTCATCTCTTTAGCCATCTGAAGACCATGGAGTAAGACCTCATACGCAGCTGCATTATTAGTACAAGGGAACATCAACCTTAAAACATAACATAATTTTCACCTCGTGGCGAAGTCAAGACTACTCCAACCCTTGAGCCTTCCAATTTCCTGGACCCATCAAAGTAAATGGTCCAATATGTGTGATCCGGCTTTTCTTCAGATGTCTGTAACTCTGTCCAATCATTGATGAAATCCACAAGTTCTTGGGACTTGATGGATGTGCGAGGCATAAACTTCAAAGCATGAGGTCCAAGTTCAATGGCCCATTTGGCGACCCGACATGTGGCTTCCCTGTTTTGAATGATATCCCCTTAAGGAGCAGAGCTAACCACAGTGATTGGATGACCCAAAAAAATTTGCTTGAGCTTTCGGCTAGCCATGAACACCCCGTACACAAGCTTCTGCCAGTGTGTGTACCTCTGCTTGGATTCAATAAGCACCGCATTGATGTAATAGACCGTCCTTTGAACTGGATGCTCCTTTCCTAACTCCTTCCGTTCCACCACAATAGCTACGCTAACAGCCCAGGCATTAGCAGCTACATACAACAACAATGGATCCTTATCAATAGGAGCAGCCATGACTGGCGGCTCAGCTAATTGTTTCTTCAAGGCTTCGAATGCTTCATTAGCAGCGTCACTCTAGACAAAGTGATCTGCTTTCTTCTTCATCTGGTACAGTGGTATAGCTTTCTCACTCAACCGGCTTAAGGCCACAATACAACTCGCCAAACGCTAAACATCATTGACACACGCCGGCTTAGCCAAAGAAGTAATGGCCTTGATCTTCTTTGGGTTAGCTTCAATGCCTCTGTCAGAAACCAAAAAACCCAAGAGTTTACCTGCTGGTACACCAAAGACACACTTGGCCGGGTTAAGTATCATCTTCTAGACCCGAAGATTGCAAAGGTCTCTTTCAAATCATCTATCAAAGTTTCTTTCTGCTTGGATTTCACCACAATATCATCCACATAAGCATGAACATTGCGTCCAATTTGGTCATGAAGGCAATTTTGCACACACTGCTGGTAAGTCGCCTGGGCACTCTTGAGCCCGAAAGTAGACACATAATGGAAGTCTCCAAAAGGCGTGATGAAAGTTGTCTTTTCCTAGTCCTTAACTGCAATCTTGATCTGATGATAACCAGAATAAGCATCCAAAAAACTCAGACGTTCACAACCTGCCGTAGCATCAATAATTTGATCAATGTGGGGGAGAGCAAAAGGATCAGGTCGACAAGCTTTGTTCAAATCTGTGTAATCCACACACATACGCCAAGTGCCATTTTTCTTAAGCACCAACACCGGGTTAGCTAGCCACTCAGGATGAAAGACTTCAACAATGAACCCAGCTGCCAAGAGCTGGGCCACTTCTTCACCAATGGCCTTACGTCTCTCTTCATTGAAGCGGCGAAGGAATTGCTTGGCCGGCTTAACCTTTGGATCAATATTAAGAGTGTGCTCAACAAGTTCCCTCGGTACACCTGGCATGTCAAAAGGTTTCCATGCAAAAATGTCCCGGTTCTCACGGATGAACTCGATGAGCGCGCTATCCTATTTCGGATCCAGATTAGCACTGATGCTGAACTGCTTGGATGAGTCACCAGGAACAAAGTCAATCAGCTTAGTATCATCAGTTGATTAGAATTTTAGTAAGGGGTCATGCTCTGTAGTTGGCTTTTTCAAAGATGTCATATCTGCCGGATCAACATTATCCTTATAAAATTTCAATTCCTCTGTTGCACAAACAGACTCGGTATATGCAGCATCGCCTTCTTCACACTCTAAGGCTATCTTCCTGCTCCCATGCATCATGATGGTACCCCTGTGACCCGGCATCTTGAGCTGCAGATAAACATAACACGGCCTTTCCATGAATTTAGCATAAGCCGGCCTGCCAAATAGAGCATGATACAGGCTCTGGATCCTCACAACTTCAAAGGTCAAAGTTTCTGCTCTGGAATCATGTTCATCCCCAAAGGCTACCTCAAGAGCGACCTTACCTACAGGGTATGCCGACTTACCAGGCACCACTCCACGGAAGACGGTATTAGACGACTTAAGATTTTTTTCAGTCAATCCCATGCGATGGAAAGTATCATAGTAAAGGATATGGATGCTGTTGCCTCCACCCATGAGTACCTTAGTAAACTTGTACCCCCAACCTGAGGCGCCACCACCAGTGCTAAGTGACCCGGATTATCAACCCGGGGCGGGTGATCCTCACGACTCCACACAATGGGTTGCTCCGACCAGCGTAAGTAACAAGGAACCGCCGACTTAACGGCATTCACCGCCCTTTTGTAGAGCTTCTGATCCCGCTTACATAAACTTGTGGTGAAGACGTGATACTGTCCATTATTCAACTGCTTCGGGTTACTCTGATACCCTGACTGCTGCTGCTGCTAAGTACCCTGTCCAGACTGCTGATTATAGCCACCCTGATTGCCTTGGCCTTGAAAACTGGAACTAGAGCCGCCACCACCGTGACCCAGACCGTGAGAGCCGGGTCCTAAGCCGCCGCTCGGCCCATGATTATTCTGGAAAAAAAATTGAATTTCTATATTCTCTCATGATGAAGCAATCCTTCCAGAGGTGAGCAGATGGCCTTTCCTCAGTACCATGCTTCGGGCACGGCTGATTCATCATCTGCTCGAGGCTGAAATTTTGCCCTCCAAACCGAGGGTTTGGCTTTCCCTTACGGCGCTGACCGTTATTCTGCGTGTTGGTGTTAGCCACAAAATCCAAATTACTCTCAACCTTGCGCTTACCATTGCCCCCCTGATTTACCGGGTTATGCTGATGTCCCTTGGTGTTGCTACTCTTCTTTCCCTTACCCGGCATTTCCTCGTCAGACTCGGGGTCCTTGGTACTATCAGAGTCGACATACTTAACCAGAGCCGCCATGAGCTCCCCCATGTCATTGCAGTGATGTTTGAGCCGCAGCTTCAGCTTAAGGGGCAAAAAGCGGCAGTTTTTCACAAACATTATAACTGTTGTACCGGCATTGATACGATCTGATGAGTGCAGGATGGCTGAAACCTGGCGCACCCAATGTGTTTTTCACTTGCCCTCTTCTTGGATATAGGAGTCCAGATCCACAATTGACATAGGCTGCTTGCACGTGTTCTTAAAATTCTGGATAAACAGGCTTTTAACTCGGCCCATGATCCAATGGAGTTAACCGGAAACCCTTTCAACCAAGTACGGGCCGTTCCACATCATGGTGAAATACTTAGCACATGCGGCATCGCCAACATCCAGCAGCTCCATTGACATATCATAACTTTCAACCCAAACTTCAGGGGGCTGATCTGCTGTGTAATTAGGCACCTTTCGAGGGCCCTTAAAATCCTTGGGCAAACGCGCGTTTCGTATCGCTGGCAGTAAACATGGCACCCCCAAGGTTCTAAAGGTCACTCTTGTCTCTACCGAAGATGTCGGATGAACCGGAGAATGTTCATAAGCCGCTTTCTGAGCCGCCAGCTCGGCCTCTCGACGTGCTCTACCCTGGTCCACCAAAGCCTGGACATTATTACCAGCATGCGGCGGGTTAGTCCTACGAAGCTGGTCGCGATATCGCCCACTGCATCACACGGCCGGCTCATCAATATGTCTGTTATAACTCCTGCTTGGGCGTGGTGTTGAATGGATCCGATCACAGCTGTATGAGTAAGCCGCCTATTGGTCCACGGCTGGCTGAAGAAATTCTCTGGCTCGTCGTTTTTCCATTGCTGTCGATGGTTCGCCTTCAACTGGCAGAACCGCCAGCCACGTCGCCGCAGCAATCATATTATCCAAGGGGCTAGAATAATGACCCGGCGGCGTTGGTACATGCTGAGGCGGAGTACTATTCAAGTGGAGCGGCTCCGTCGTGCGTGGCTGAGCTGGTGTTCCCGCCCCAGGTGCTTCAATCTGGTTTATCACTGGCGGGTTACTGGTCCATGCTCTAGGCATGTTGAAGAGATTCCTCGCCTTGTAAACCGGAGGTAGACGGCTCTAGTGCCTCCTTCACATGACTTCATTTGCCGCGTTTTGATCCAAGGTGAGCCAGAAAGAGTCCGCCTGAATCCGATGTGCCTGAGCATCCAAAACAGCTCGCTCTGTGGCCATCCTAGCATTCTCAGCCACCAGGTTCTCCTTGGCCTTAGCTATCTCATCCCTTAACTTTGCAACGTCTACCTTATGTCGTTCTTGATTATCTGGGGTTACCTCCACCCCCATTATAATCGCTAAAACTTCCAGCAACTCCGTCAGAACCGGAGCCGGCGGGCGCGCAGAGCCGGCAATACCGGCTATTTCCGCGGTCGTAGAATCGGAGGTCATAACAGCAGCAGTTGCAGATCCAAGCGTCGGCTGAGTACCGGCCATAAAGATCGCTACCCGGTTCGGCGGCTCATAGGGGTCCAGAATACTATCGCCATCGGAATAGCCCCCAAGCCGGTCGTCTTGCAGTTGATACATTGAATCGGTTGATCCGGATGACTCACCATCAGAGTACACGGTCGTCTCTCCACCAGATGTAGATCCTTCCTCAAACTCCCCCCCATGGATATATCCAACGAAAGCGTGCTTCATAGTGGATCGAACCTGGGCAGGTCGCACACGCTGAGCCGTCTCGATGATGTTGGTGCAGGTGTCCGGCTCATGGCCCGGTTCGCCAATCTTGCCGATGAAGACGTGGATTCTGCCGAAGGGGACTCGGTACCCGTACTCAATTGAGCCGGCCTCGGGGCCCCAGCGTGCGTCGTCGATGTAGAACTTGTCGAGACGACTCTTGGTCATCCGGACGACATCGTATCCCTTGATCCCTTCGAAGCTGCCCTTCAAGAACTCAAAACCACCATGCGCAGGCCCCACGGTGGGAGCCAACTGTCGTGGGGTTAACACAGCAGATGTCCTAGTGCAAGGACTTAGTTGTGGAGCCATCACGCCGAGGTTAGCTTAAAGGGGTTAGTTGGGACAAAGGACATAGAGAATTTATACTAGTTCGGCCCCTTGCGATGAAGGTAAAAGCCTAATCCAGTTTGAAGTTATATTGCGTAGGTTTCGATTACCCGGAAGCGAATACACTTGACCTAACTTTCGATCTCTTGTTTCTTGTCCTAAACCGCCGCCTGGTCGCCCCTTTATATACACATGTTGACGCCCGTCAGTTCATAGAGTCTTGGCTGGCTCATACAATGTGTCCGGCTCAGTGACTAACTATTCTAGCCTTACAATACAAGTTATACATACATTGTGGTTTACACCTACGGGCCTTAAGTCGCCTTCGGGCTTCAGGTCCTTTGCAAGCCTGCTTCATGAACCGCCATCTTCAATATCTTCATGAGTTGTCTTGGTGAACCGCCATCGGCCTAACCGGCCCCTCCTGGCCGGGTTATACCCAATAGCTATATCCCCAACAGACAGGATATCCGTACTGAAATTTAAAATTATTCAGGATTCCTTTGGCCTTTTTATACATTAATTGTGCTTCCTGGGCATTTAATGTCCATAATTAAAATCTGAACTACAAATACATGCTCCAGTTCACCAAAATGGCTAGAAAAATCATACATGTGTCCTTGGGTGCATGTTTAGGTCCCATGCAAGGAATGGGAATGAATTATAACCGTACCGGCATCCTGGCTCATCCTCAAACATTTGGATTCTCGTTTTTTCTATCCTCGTAAATCCAAAACTCACCAGAAAGTCATGAAAGTTGGCATGGTCTCACGTCATGGCACATATATATCGTGGTAAAAACATTGTCCAATTTGGGCCAAGCTTTATTACAAACCAGAGCCTGTCACAAAAACCCTTGTGGTTTGGATAGGGAAATGTGTCCCCTTGTGTAGCGACCACGATTCCAATGAACCGGAGTCTTTGTGCTCAGTGCCATCCCTGGATCGGTATGCTGACACATATAGTACTTGAGGATTCATAACAGAGGTTCAATCACACCTTATTACATCGAAAAATCCTCGAAGAGGCAATATCCATTACATGAAAATGGCTGAAGGCTATCTAAATAAAATAAACTACGGAAGCTAGGAAGAGTAGTTGAGTCCATCCAACTCCACGGCAAACATTGAGTGCATGACAATGACCTATCGCACCTTAATCTTCGTCTCACAACTCTGCAACATGATACGTTGCAGCCATGTAGGTCAACACATTGAATATGCTGGCAAGAACACACTGTAATGATAATGAGCAAATGTCTACAACTATATGCATATTTGGCTGGTGGAGGCTGTAAGGTTAAATTTTGCATAAAGCTAGTTTTTCCCTACAACAAAGGAATGTATTTTATTAAAAACTTAGTTCAAACTAAGCATGGACATTGAGAATGGTACCGATGTCTACTACACAACCTTCTTCTTGTAGACGTTGTTGGGCCTCCAAGTGCAGAGGTTTGTAGGACAGTAGCAAATTTCCCTCAAGTGGATGACCTAAGGTTTATCAATCCGTGGGAGGCGTAGGATGAAGATGGTCTCTCTCAAACAACCTGCAACCAAATAACAAAGAGTCTCTTGTGTCCCCAACACACCCAATACAATGGTAAATTGTATAGGTGCACTAGTTCGGCGAAGAGATGGTGATACAAGTGCAATATGGATGGTAGATATATGTTTTTGTAATAAGAAAATATAAAAACAGCAAGGTAACTAAAGATAAAAGTGAGCATAAACGATGTTGCAATGATAGGAAACAAGGCCTAACGTTCATACTTTCACTAGTGGAAGTTCTCTGAACAAGGATAACATAATTGGATCATATTACTAGCCCTCAACATGCAACAAAGAGTCACTCCAAAGTACTAATAACGGAGAACAAACAAAGAGATTATGGTAGGGTACGAAACCACCTCAAAGTTATTCTTTTTGATCGATCTATTCAAGAGTCGGTAGTAAAATAACATGAAGCTATTCTTTTCGTTCAATCTATCATAGAGTTCGTACTAGAATAACACCTTAAGATACAAATCAACCAAAACCCTAATGTCACCTAGATACTCCATTGTCACCTCAAGTATCTGTGGGCATGATTATATGATATGCATCACACAATCTCAGATTCATCTATTCAACCAACACAAAGTACTTCAAAGAGTGCCCCAAAGTTTCTACCAGAGAGTCAAGACGAAAACGTGTGCCAACCCCTATGCATAGATTCCCAAGGTCACGGAACCCGCAAGTTGATCACTAAAACATACATCAAGTAGATCACGTGATATCCCATTGTCACCACAGATAAACACATGCAAGACATACACCAAGTGTTCTCAAATCCTTAAAGACTCAATCCCTTAAGATAACTTCAAAGGGAAAACTCAATCCATTCCAAGAGAGTAGAGGGGGAGAAACGTCATAAGATCCAACTATAATAGCAAAGCTCGCGATACATCAAGATTGTGCCATCTCAACAACACGAGAGAGAGAGAAATCAAACACATAGCTACCGGTACATACCCTCAGCCCCGAGGGTGGACTACTCCCTCCTCAAGGAGAGTGCCGGGATGATGAAGATAGCCACCGGAGAGGGTTCCCCCCTCCGGCAGGGTGCCAGAACGGGGTCTAGATTGGTTTTTGGTGGTCACAGAGGCTTTCAACGGCGGAACTCCCGATCTAGGTTATTTTCCGGAGGTTTCAGTATATATAGGAGGTGTTGGACTCGGGGCCAAGCGAAGGGGGTCTACGGGCTGTCCACGAGGTAGGGGGCGCGCCCAGTAGGGGGAGGGGCGCCCCCTACCCTCGTGGGCAGCATGTGCATCTCCTGGTCCTCCCCCGGTACTCCGTGGGCTTCTTCTGGTCCAAAAACAATCTTCGTTGAATTTCAGGTCAATTGGGCTCCATTTGATATTCCTTTTCTGTGAAACCCTAAAACAGGAGAAAAACAGAAACTAGCACTGGGCTCTAGGTTAATAAGTTAGTCCCAAAAATCATATAAAAATGTATAATAAAGCCCATAAAACATCCTAGAAGGATAATATAATAGCATGGAACAATAAAAAATTATAGATACGTTGGAGACATATCAAGCATCCCCAAGCTTAATTCCTGCTCGTCCTCGAGTAGGTAAATGATGAAAACAGAATTTTTGATGTGGAATCCTAACCAACATAATTTTCAATGTAGTTCTCTTAATTGTGGCATGAATGTTCTGATCTGAAAGATTCAAGACAAAAGTCTATATTGACATAAGAAATAATAATACTTCAAGCATACTAACAAAGCAATCATATCTTCTCAAAATACTATGGCTAAAGAAAGTTATCCCTACAAAATCATATAGTCTGGCTATGCTCCCTCTTCATCACACAAAATATTCATATCATGCACAACCCCAGTTTCAGCCAAGCACTTGTTTTCATACTCTATATTCTTTCAAACCTTTCAACTTTCACGAAATACATGAGCGTGAGCCATGGATATGGCACTATGTGGAATAGAGAGGTGGTTGTGGAGAAGACAAAAAGGAGGAAGATAGTCTCACATCGACTAGGCGTATCAACGGGCTATGGAGATTCCCATCAATAGATATCAATGTGAGTGAGTAGGGATTGCCATGCAACGGATGCACTAGACCTAAAATTGTATGAAAGCTCAACAAAGGAAACTAAGTGGGTGTGCATCCAACTTGCTTGCTCATGAAGACCTAGGGCATTTGAGAAAGCCCATCGTTGGAATATACAAGACAAGTTCTATAACGAAAATTCCCACTAGTATATGAAAGTGACTAAACATGAGACTCTCTATCATGAAGAACATGGTGCTACTTTGAAGCACAAGTGTGGAAAAGGATAGTAGCAATTGTCCCTTCTCTCTTTTCTCTCATTTTTTGGAGGGGCTTTCTCTCTTTTTTTAGCCCCTCTCTATTTTTTTTGGGCCATCTCCTTTTTTTATTTGGCCTTTCCTCACATGGGACAATGCTCTAATAATAATGATCATCACACTTTTATTGACTTACAACTCGATACTAGAACAAAGTATGACTCTATATGAATGCCTTCGGCGGTGTACCGGGATGTGCAATGAATCAGGAGTGACATGTATGAAAAGTTATGCATGGTGGCTTTGCCACAAATACGATGTCAACTACATGATCATGCATGGCAATATGACAATATCAACCGTGTCATATGAAAGGAATGGTGGAAAGTTGCATGGAAATATATCTCGTAATGGCTATAGAAATGCCATGATAGGTAGGTATGGTGGCTGTTTTGAGGAAGATACATGGTGGCTGTTTTGAGGAAGGTATATAGTGGGTGTATGGTACCGGCGAAAGTTGTGCGGTACAAGAGAGGCTAGCAATGGTGGAAGGGTGAGAGTGCGTATAATCCATGGACACAACATTAGTCATAAGAACTCATATACTTATTGCAAAAATTTACGAGTCATCAAAACAAAGCAATCAACACATGCTCCTAGGGGGGAGGTTGGTAGGAGTTAACCATCGCGCGCCCCCGACTTCCACACAAAGGATGACACTCTACAAATACATCATGCTCTAACTTCGTCACATAGCGGTTCACCATACGTGCATGCTATGGGAATCACAAACTTTAACACAAGTATTTCTCAATTTCATAGTAACTCCACTAGCATGACTCTAAAATCACTATCCTCATATCTCAAAACAATTATCAAGCATCCAACTTCTCATCATATTCAATGCACTTTATATGAAAGTTTTTACTACATTGATCTTGGATGCCTATCATGTGAAGGCTAGTTTTATAGCCAAAGCACATTACCATGCCGTTTTAATAGACTCTCAAAAGGATATAAGTGAAGCATGAGAGATTAACAATTTCTACAAAATATAATTACCACCGTGCTCTAAAAGATATAAGTGAAGCACTAGAGCAAAAAATATTCAACTCAAAAGATATAAGTGAAGCACATAGAGTGTTCTAACAATTCCTAGGCCATATTTATCTCTCTCTAAAAGGTGTGTCCGGCAAGGATAATTGTGGCAAACTAACATGCAAAGACTCAAATTATACATGACGCTCCAAGTAAAACACATATCATGTGGTGAATAAAAATATAGCTCCGAGTATAGTTACTGATAGATAAAGACGAAAGAGGGGATGCCTTCCCGGGGCATCCCCAAGCTTAGGCTTTTGGTTGTCCTTGAATTTTACCTTGGGGTGCCTTGGGCATCCCCAAGCTTAGGCTCTTGCCACTCTTTCTTCCATAGTCCATCCAAGCAATACTCAAAACTTGAAAAGTTCACAACACAAAACTTAGACAAAATTCTCGTGAGCTCCGTTAGTATAAGAAAACAAACCACTACTCAAAGGTGTTGTAATGAACTCATTCTTTGTTTATATTGGTGTTAAACCTACTGTATTCCAACTTCTCTATGATTCATACTCCCCAATACTACTCATAGATTCACCAAAATAAGAAAACAACACACGAAAAACAGAATCTGTTGAAAACAGAACAGTTTGTAGTAATATGTAACTTTCGCATACTTCTATAACTCCCAAAATATTGAAATAAAATCGTAAACGTGAGGAATTTTTCTATTAATCATCTGCAAAAAGAATCAACTTAAAAGCACTCTACAGTAAAATCTGGTGACTATTCTCGTGAGCGCTAATGTTTCTGTTTTTTACAGCAAGATCATATGAACTTCACACAAGTCTTCCCAAAGGTTCTACTTGGCACAAACACTAATTAAAACACAAAACCACATCTAAACAGAAGCTAGATGCAATATTTATTCCTAAACATAAGGAAAAGCAAAGAACAAAAATAAAGTTGGGTTGCCTCCAACAAGCCCTATCGTTTAACACCCCTAGCTAGGCACAATGATTTCAATGATGCTCGCATAAAAGATAAGAACTGAAACATAAGGAGAGCATCATGAAGAATATGACTAGCACATTTAAGTCTAACCCACTTCCTATGCATAGGGAATTTGTGAGCAAACAACTTATGGCAACGATAATCAACTAGCATAGGAAGGGAAAACAATCATAACTTCAAAACTTTCAACATATAGAGAGGAAACTTGATATTATTGCAATTCCTACAAGCATATATTCCTCCCTCATAATATTTTTCAGTAGCATCATGAATGAATTCAACAATATAACCATCACATAAGGCATTCTTTTCATGATCCCCAAGCATATAAATTTTATTACTCTCCACATAAGCAAAATTCTTCTCATTCGGAACAGTGGAAGAATCATAAGAGACTTGAATACTATAGATTGTCTCCACATTAAAAGAGTAATGTTCAGAAAAGGGGTAATCATAATCATGACAAGTTTTATAAATATAATCATCACTACTTTTTATAGCATAAGTGTCATCACAATAATCATCATAAATAGGACGCATGCTTTCATCATAATAACTTTGCTCATCAAAACTTAGGAGGCTAAAAATATCATCTTCATCAAACGTAGCCTCCCCAAGCTTGGGACAAACATTAATTGCAGCAAATAAATTCTCAAATATATCATTATCCTCAAACATAGCATCCCCAAGCTTGGGCCTTTTCATATCGTAAGCATAAACACCCTCATCATTAATAGTATAAATAGCACCGATAGTATAGCGATTATCATCATCACAATGAGTAATATGAGCAACATCATTTGGAAGAGATACCTCTTTACCTTTGCTTCTTTGTCTTTCCTTTTTCTTCTTCACATTATGTGTGGGTTTAATCTTCTTTTCAGAGCTCTTTATTAATGAGATTGGTTGAATAGAAGGCTCTTCCTCGTTACCTGATTCATCATAAGAAATAATAGGAGGATATTGGGAAATCTCTTCCCTTTCATTAGTATTCTCTTAATCTCCTATTTGTTTTCTTGTCTTAAGGTAATTGGCAATATAAGGATTTTTAATGCAATTCACCGCAAAATACATATAAATTTCCTCTAGATCAAAATCAAGAAGTTTATCAAGGGCAAATCCTGGAAGATGCTAGTTCTACATTTGATTTCTTCATAACCCAAAAGCAAGATAAGTTCATTATGATGTGCAAGGGAAATCAAGTCATCACAATTTCTGGACACGATTCGATCATGAAACAATTTGCATTGGAGAATGAAATGACCACGTTCATTGCAAAGTTCACAAGTACGACTAAGAAATTTTAAATTTTCGGCACAATCATCTAGCCTTTCTAGCAACCATTTAGTTTCTAAATACTTATGTCTCTTGCAAAATCTATCTTCCCTATTTGGTATGTACTTGCAAACTCTATGCACTCCACAAGAATCGACATGCTTATATGAGATATTTTCATCATGACTAGTGCAATCATCATTAGTACTATGGATATTCGAAGAATTCACACTAACAATATTGCAATCATGCTCATCATTCAAGTTTTGAGTGCCAAACATTCTATGTAATTCCTCTTCTAGTACTTGAGCACAATTTTCCTTTCCATCATTTTCACGAAAGATATTAGAAAGATGAAGCATATGAGGCAACCTTAATTCCATTTTTTGTAGTTTTCTTTTATAAACTAAACTAGTGATAAAACAAGAAACTAAAAGATTCGATTGCAAGATCTAAAGATATAACTTCAAGCACTCACCTCCCCGGCAACGGCGCCAGAAAAGAGCTTGATGTCTACTACACAACCTTCTTCTTGTAGACGTTGTTGGGGCTCGAAGTGCAGAGGTTTGTAGGACAGTAGCAAATTTCCCTCAAGTGGATGACCTAAGGTTTATCAATTCGTGGCAGGAGTAGGAGGAAGATGGTCTCTCTCAAACAACCATGCAACCAAATAACAAAGAGTCTCTTGTGTCCCCAACACACCCAATACAATGGTAAATTGTATAGGTGCACTAGTTCGGCGAAGAGATGGTGATACAAGTGCAATATGGATGGTAGATATAGGTTTTTGTAATAAGAAAATATAAAAACAGCAAGGTAACTAAAGATAAAAGTGAGCATAGACGGTGTTGCAATGATAGGAAACAAGGCCTAGGGTTCATACTTTCTCTAGAGGAAGTTCTCTCAACAAGGATAACAGAATTGGATCATATTACTAGCCCTCAACATGCAACAAAGAGTCACTCCAAAGTAACTAATAGCGGAGAACAAATGAAGAGATTATGGTAGGGTACGAAACCACCTCAAAGTTATTCTTTCTAATCGATCTATTCAAGAGTCAGTAGTAAAATAACATGAAGCTATTATTTCCGTTCAATCGATCATAGAGTTCGTACTAGAATAACACCTTAAGATACAAATCAACCAAAACCCTAATGTCACCTAGATACTCCATTGTCACCTCAAGTATCCGTGGGCATGATTATACGATATGCATCACACAATCTCAGATTCGTCTATTCAACCAACACAAAGTACTTCAAAGAGTGCCCCAAAGTTTCTACCGAAGAGTCAAGACGAAAATGTGTGCCAACCCCTATGCATAGATTCCCAAGGTCACGGAACCCGCAAGTTGATCACCAAAACATACATCAAGTAGATCACGTGATATCCCATTGTCACCACAGATAAACACATGCAAGACATACATCAAGTGTTCTTAAATCCTTAAAGACTCAAGCCAATAAGATAACTTCAAAGGGAAAACTCAATCCTTTAGAAGAGAGTAGAGGGGGAGAAACATCATAAGATACAACTATAATAGCAAAGCTCGCGATACATCAAGATCATGCCATCTCAAGAACACGAGAGAGAGAGAGAGAGAGAGATCAAACGTATAGCTACTAGTACATACCCTCAGCCCCGAGGGTGGACTACTCCCTCCTCATGGAGAGCGCCGGGATGATGAAGATAGCCATCGGAGAGGGTTCCCCCCTCTGGCAGGGTGCCCGAACGGGGTCTAGATTGGTTTTTGGTGGTAACAGAGGATTTCAACAGCGGAACTCCCGATCTTGGTTATTTTCCGGAGGTTTCAGTATATATAGGAGGTGTTGAAGTCGGGGCCAAGCAAAGGGGGTCTACGGACTGTCCACGAGGCCAGGGGGCGCGCCCAGTAGGGAGGCGCCCCCTACCCTCGTGGCCAGCCCGTGCATCTCCTGGTCCTCCCTCGGTACTCCGTGGGCTTCTTCTGGTCCAAAAACAATCTCCGTTGAATTTCATGTCAATAGGGCTCCGTTTGATATTCCTTTTCTGCGAAACCCTAAAACAGGAGAAAAATATAAACTGGCACTGGGCTCTGGGTTAATAGGTTAGTCCCAAAAATCATATAAAAGTGTATAATAAAGCCCGTAAAACATCCTAGAAGTATAATATAATAGCATGGAACAATAAAAAATTATAGATACATTGGAGACGTATCAGGTACCCCCATCTCAATCCCAAAACTCCAAAGTCATTATTAACCGAACAAGTTAAATAAAGTGATGAGATCAGTCCATAATTCAAATACCAAGATACTCAAGATGTCCATAACCGGAGACAGGGCTACTCATGAATAGTTTGTACACTATGCAGAGGTTTCTGCACTTTTCCCCACAAGATTCGATCGCCTCTGTTTAATTTCTCGCACTGCAAGGTGTTTGAGAAACGGATGACCGAGACATAGTCTTTCAGAAGCATTAACTCTTTACACTGGGCAGACCATTACACCTACATTCGCTACATCTGCTAGTCCACCACTGAAAGAGGTCTCACGACATACTCAACTATGCCAGAGCCCATAATTGCTTGCGGCTACACACAAAAGTTTCAAGGCATGAACGATATTTGATCCCTTTGAGAATGGGTGGCATTCCTTGGGCAGCACTGGTATATCCCCAAGTGCCCTGACAACCATTGGTCCATCCCCAGGGTGCCACAACCAATCCACCAAGATGTTTATTAAATTTCCACCTTAAAGAAACCCTTAGTTGTTATTACCCTCACAACTTTCATGAAACTCTCATACCAATCCACGCCTACGAGCATGGTTAAGCAATAAGTAACAAAGCGTATATTCCCTTAGATTGATCTCAAGTCATTGGGTTGCTACATCATGAACTACAAAGCATCATCACATGTAACCAGTCCTAGTCATGCAAGTGTTTGAGGATATAACTAATGCAAAAAAACTGGGTATTCGAAAGTATGATCAAAGTATGAACTTGCCTTGCTGACGATCATTGAAACCTAGGGACTCGTAGTAGCACGCTTCGCACTCCGGGAATTCTATCGCAATCAAACAATAGCATCCATAAGCAATCACGCATCAGAATCGAAGAACACATCTCGAACGACTTCGAAAACAAACAAACAAATCTTGCAACATAAAACAAATCCTAACAGTACCAAAATTAAGTGAATTTCTCATTATCACAAAGTTTAGGTCAAGAGCTTCGATTTGCAAAAAGAATCAACTCAAATGGAGTTACGAAGGTGAAGTTACGATCAAACGAAGTTCAAACACAAAACTATCTGAATTCAAATTTTAAACCTTTCAAAATCAAATTTGAGTTGTGCTACTGGAAAGATAAGATCGAAACGAAGAAATTGGCGTTGGTTTCATCTAATTCGAACAAAAGAGTAAAAAGTAACGATCGATTAAAGATCAGGGACTAATCTGTAAAACATTTAAATGCGGATAGGTCCTTGATGAAAATAACAGAAAAATAAAAGTTTAAAAAGCGCATGTTCATTTCCTGAACCTAAACAGCGAACGTTCGTTAAATAATAAAACCCAAAAAAAAAACCGATCTAAGTTTTCTAACAAATGATATAGGGTTTTCTAAAAAACGAAAATAATAAAAAAAACGGTGGTTTTACCTCGCGGGTCGGATCGGGTCCGGCTCGCGGACCGGGCGGCGGGCGGCGGGTCTGCGATGGGCGGCGGTGGCGGGTCTGCGGCGGGGGCGGCGGCGGACGGCGGCTCCGGCGGCGGCGCGGGCGGTGGCAGCGAGCGGCGGCGCGGGGCGGCGGGCGGCGGGGGCGGCGGCGGGCGGCGGGGGCGGCGGCGCGGCAGCAGCGGCAACGGCGTGGGCAGCGGTGGCAGTGTCGATGGTGAGGAATGAGGAGAGAGGGGGGCTCGGCCTCGCCTTATAAAGGCCGGGGGCGGGCGATTTCTTGGGCGAGGGGGCGGCGGCACCGTGGCTCGGCCGGACTCCGGCGAGTCCGATTGTCGCACGGGAGAGGGACCGCGACGGAAACGGTCCGGCCGGCTCGGCTGGGCCTTCGGCCCAGTCGGGCGAAATGCTTTTTTTATATATATAAAATCGCCCGAACGAAAACAATTCTAAACAAAATATAAAAAAATTCTAAAAGTATCAGAAACAATTTTCATCGTCTAAACCTAATAATTAAAACAAGGTGAACATTTTTCTGATATAAAAATGCCTAAAAACAAAATAACTATTTAACGCAATTTTTAAAATAATAAACTGCAAAATAAAAATCCAATAAAATTATTTTTACTCAAAAATCAAATTCCAATATTTTTATTATGTTTTTGAAGAAGTCATATTATCTTCTCTCATTTATTTTAAATATTGGAAAAATGAAATTTGGCAAAATTAGTATTGATCCTACCCCATTTGGAAATAAAAAATAGTGGGTTCTCTTTGGAAAACTTCCAACTCTCTCACTTGGGTCCTTGAGTTGCTTAAAGTTATGGATCAATTTTCAAATAAACTCATGCTCTAAATGCTCAAATGATGAATGCATATGAATGATCTATGTTAACCTCCAAATTAAAAATTGGGATGTTACAAACCTACCCCCCTTAAAATGAATCTTGCCCTCGAGATTCGGGTTGGCTAGAAAATAGGTATGGGTGGTCCTGGCGTAGATCATCCTCTCGTTCCTAGGTGGCTTCGTCCTCTGTATGATGACTCCACTGTACTTTGCAAAACTTGATAACCTTGCTGCGGGTAACTCTATCGGCAAACTCGAGAATCTTAACGGGCTTCTCCTCGTAAGTCAGGTCGCTCTCTAACTGAATTGCTTCTAGTGACACAGTATCACGTAACGGACTATCAGCCATCTCCGCGTGACACTTCTTCAGCTAAGATACGTGAAACACATCGTGAACTCCGGACAAGGTTTCGGGCAACTCTAGTTGATAAGCTACTTCTCCTCTGCGCTCCAAAACTTTGTACGGTCCCACAAACCTTGATGTTAGTTTACCCTTAACTCCAAAACGCTTAACTCCTCGAAGCGGGGACACACGAAGGTACGCTCTATCTCCAACTTTGTAGGTCACCTCCTTACGTTTCGTATCTGCATAACTCTTCTGCCTGGACTATGCTATCTTCAGTTTGTCGCGGATCAACTTGACCTTCTCTTCTGACTCTCTGATTAATTCAGATCCAAATAACTGACGGTCTCCAACTTCATCCCACATCAACGGTGTTCTACACCTCCTTCCGTACAAGGCTTCGAAAGGGACCATTTGCAAGCTGGTTTGATAACTGTTGTTGTAAGAAAACTCTACGTACGGCAAGTTATCATCCCAACTAGATCCATAATCGAGCGCACAAGCTCTCAACATGTCCTCCAGGATCTGATTGACTCTCTCGGTCTATCCATTGGTCTATGGATGAAATGATGTACTGAACTCAAGCCTCGTACCCAATGTCTCGTGCAACTGCTTCCAAAACTTTGAAGTAAATTGCCTTCCTCTATCAGATACAATGGTCCTCGGAACTCCATGCAGACATATGATCCTGGTCATGCATATCTTGGACAACTTAGCACTCGTGTAAGTGGTCTTCACAGGGATAAAGTGGGCTACCTTTGTCAAATGATCAACTATCACCCAAATGGAATCATACCCTGAACGTGTCCTTGGTAGTCCTATGATGAAATCTATTCCAAGTTTATCCCACTTCCATTCGGGTATGGGTAACAGCTGCAATAACCCTGCTGGTTTCTGATGTTCAGCCTTGACTCTCTGACAAACATCACACACTACTACATACTCGGCAATGTGAAATTCTGCTTCATTCCGGTCCACCAGAAATTCTGCTTCAAATCCAAGTACATCTTGGTGTTGCTTGGGTGAAGTGAATACGGCGAATCATGAGCCTCCGGGAGAATCAACTTCCTAATCTCGGGGTCATTGGGCACATAGATACGCTTTTCAAACCAAAGTGTTTCGTATTCATCCTCATGAAATCCTTCTACCTTTCCTTTGGCCATTCTTTCCTTTATTTCTGTAATTTCTTTGTCCATCTTCTGGGCTTCTCGAATCTTTCCCAACAAAGTGGACTGAATTTCCAATGTGGCAACATATCCTCTAGGGACTATCTCCAACTGCAAATCCCTAAGATCCTCGGCTAAATCCTGGGGTAAAACTCCGGTTACGATATTATTAACATAACTCTTGCGACTTAGAGCATCTGCCATAACATTGGCTTTTCCTGGATGATAATGCAACCTCATGTCGTAATCCTTTATGAGCTCCAGCCATCTCCTTTGCCTGAGATTCAACTCCTTCTGTGTGAAGATATACTTCAAACTCTTATGATCCGTGTATACATCACAACGGTTTCCAATAAGAAAATATATCTAGGTTTTGAGTGCATGCACCACGGCTGCTAACTCCAAATCATGTGTGACATAGTTCAACTCATGTGGTCGAAGCTGTCGTGAAGCGTATGACACAACTCTTCCGTCTTTCATGAGAACGCCTACAAGTCCTTGACGAGAAGCGTCACAATACACTTGAAAATCCTTGCGGATATCCGGAAGAATCAGCACGGGGGCTGTAACCAAATGTTTCTTCAACTCCTAAAAACTGGCCTCACACTCTTCAGTCCACTTATACTTAGTCTCGTTCTTCAACAACTCTGTCATGGGCTTCGCAATCTTTGAGAAATTCTCAATAAACCTCCGATAATATCATGAGAGTCCAAGAAAACTGAGGTGGGTGCCTTCCATTCTGTGACTGCCTCAACCTTAGCGGGGTCTACGGCTATACCATCTCCTGATATAACATGTCCAAGGAATCCAACTTCCTTCAACCAAAAGTCACATTTGCTGAACTTAGCATATAACTGATGCTCTCGGAGCTTCTCAATAACTAACCGTAAATGTTCCTTGTGCTCCTCTTCATTCTTAGAGTATATCAATATGTCATCGATGAATACTACCACAAACTTATCCAAGAACTCCATGAATACCTTGTTCATCATACTCATAAAATAGACAGGAGCGTTAGTCAACCCAAATGACATAATTGTATACTCATAAAGTCCGTACCTCGTGGTAAAAGTTGTCCTAGGTATATCTTGTACTCGGATCTTCAGTTGATGATATCCTGATCATAAATCGATCTTAGAGAATACCTTGGCTCCTTGCAGCTGGTCAAACAGATCGTTGGTCATTGGCAGTGGGTACTTATTCTTGATTGTCACCTCGTTTAGTGCACGATAATCAACCACCATTCTTAGAGAACCATCCTTCTTTTCAACTAAGAGCACTGGGGCTCCCCACGGCAATGAACTTGGTCGTATATAACCCTTATCCATTAGCTCCTTGATTTGCTTCTTGATCTCCTCCAGATCATTAGTGGGCATCCGGTATGGTCTCTTAAATATTGGTCTGGTGCCGGGTAATAGCTCAATTAAGAACTCTATGTCTCTATCCGGTGGCATGCCGGGTAACTCCTCTAGGAATACATCGGGGTAATCCTTCACAACTGGCACTTCTTCCTGAACAACTCTTGTAAGTGTATTTACATGCGCTTTCCTGGGCGTGTGCCTCGACACATACTTGATCCTCTTTCCTTCCGGGGTGGTGAGAAGAATTGATCTACTGGCGCAATTGACGTTTCCTCCAAACTTGGATAGCCAATACATACTTATGATTACATCCAAACAATGGGATTCCAAAAGACTAAGGTCCGTGGGAAATACATGTCTTCCAATGGTCAATGGTACTTGATAGCACCCTCGGCTAGCCATGTACTCTGCTCTAGGGGAACTCACAAACATAGGCGTCCTAAGGGCTATGATTGGAAATTTATACTTTTCCACAAAACCCCTTGATATGTATGAATGCGACGCACCAGTGTCAAAAAGAACAAGGGCAGTAAATGCATTAATAAAAAAAATTCCGACAACTGCGTCGGGTTGATCGTCAATCTCTTCCACATTGACGTGATTCACTTGTCCTCTGGTGAACGGATTGGGCTTCTTTCCCGAGCTTCCATTACCATTCCCATTCTTTGGCTCAGAACATTCATTTGCGTAATATCCTGTCTTTCCACACTTAAAACAAGTAATGTGACTCAGATCATTCTTGGCAGGCGTTGAGGGAGTGGAACGATTATGATTGTTACCTCTTCCATTCCCATTGTCATTCCTAGGACCACTATGGTTGTACGCATTCCCTCCATTGTTAGAATGTCTTCCATGGTTATGGCTGGGATGGTTGTGTCCTCCTGAGTATGGAGTATAGCGGGGCTTCTGTTGGGCACCATAGTTAAATTTCCTAGCTCCATACTTCCTCTTGTGGTTGTCAATCTGTTGCTGCTTTCCTTCTATCATGATAGCTTTGTCCACGAGCTCTTGATAATTATTATAGGTTGCTAGCATCAGTTGCATACTCATCTCATCATTGAGTCCTTCTAGAAACTTCTCCTACTTCGCGGTGTCAATGGCCACATCATCTGGCGCATAGCGAGCTAATTGCCTAAAGTCATCCACGTACTGCCCCACAGTACGATTTCCTTGGTGCAAGTTGCGAAACTCACGCTTCTTCAGGCTCATGGCTCCTGCTGAGACATGTGATGTGCGAAAAGCTTGCTGAAACTGATCCCAAGTAATTGCAGCAAGTGGGTAGGTGGTGGTGTAATTCTCCCACCAAGCGGTTGCTGGTCCCTCAAGCTGGTGTGCAGCAAAATGCACTCTCTCTACATCTGTGCATCCTGCAGTTGCTAGCTCTCTGTCCATCTTGTGGAGCCATTCATCTGCAACAATAGGCTCGGTGCTACTAGAGAACACTGGTGGTTGCAGCCTTAAGAACCGGGTCAAGTTGTCATGGGGAGGCGGAGGTGGGTTATTGTTGTTGTTGTTCTGATTCTGGACAAGTAGTTGCATCAAAGCATTCTGTTGCTGGATCAACTGGGTGAGCTCAGGGGGAAACTCAAATCTGGGCTCACGTCTCGGAGGCATCTAAGGGTTTAGAGGGGAGAGATTAGAATAGAATGAGGTGTAGGAGAAATCACTACCCATATGCACATGAGACACACAATTTCATATCATATCACTAAATTCAAGCAAGATCACACAAAAGATCCTATTACAAAGCTAGCGAACGATTCTAACTACTCGGATTAATACTAATGATTACAGGGTGCTCATCTAATCACTATCCTCTGAAGACTTTGTGATATCTGCTCCAGCTTCGTCTTCATGGTCACTTTCATCACTATCGGTGTCGTCTATTAGAATGTAGTTCTCCATAGTAATTCCCGTCACTGGTTCCGGCTTCACCGTGCTAGTTCCAGCCTTCTTCCTCAGTGCTTCCTTCTTCTCCATTAGTACGGTGATTTCCTCTTCATATTCATCTCGCACTGTCTTGAATTCTTCATATAGCTCCACGTTTCGGGTTATAACCATGTTGGTTTTCTGCATAAGTACACACATCTGATTCTCATAGCGTCGAATGTGTTGGTCCATCTCCTGGATGTATGCTACAATGGATCCATCCTTCCTGGTGTGAAGCATCTCCCATTGCTCGTCTCGACGTCCACAAATCTAGTAAATGGTGTCTTCAAGGTCCTTGTTGTAGACTTCACATATGCGTCCAAATGTGATATGAGCTGCCATACTCTTTCCCAAGCTCCAAGTCGGCGCGTCAAAGGCTAGCTCAAGTGGCTCCGTGAATGGTGCAATAGTCCTCCCAAGTACACTAACTTTGATCTTCTAGCACTCGTCTTCCGGCGATGTTGCGCAGAGATCTCCAATAGATACTTGGTATTCCAATGTGCAAGTACCTAGTGACTTCCTTCAAGTGTTTTCCCAAAGGGGTGTCGTCGTCTGGCTGAGTGAACTTGCTCCCTGGGTCCGACATCTATAGACAAGAAATAGAGAAGAATTAGAATGAATGGAGAAGAAGTAGAATGAGTAGAGAAGAGCATCCTATGACTTATCCTAGTGGTCGTGTCCTACAGCCAACGTGTGCTCTGATACCGTCTTGTAAAGACCATGATTCCAATGAACCAGAGTCTCCGTGCTCAGTGTCATCCCTGGATCGGTATGCTGACACACACAGTACTCGAGGATTTATAACAGAGGTTCAATCACACCTTATTACATCGAAAAATCCTTGAAGAGGC
>LR738713.1:330656559-330723761 GCA_902687465.1 Secale cereale
GAGATCTCCAATAGATACTTGGTATTCCAATGTGCAAGTACCTAGTGACTTCCTTCAAGTGTTTTCCCAAAGGGGTGTCGTCGTCTGGCTGAGTGAACTTGCTCCCTGGGTCCGACATCTATAGACAAGAAATAGAGAAGAATTAGAATGAATGGAGAAGAAGTAGAATGAGTAGAGAAGAGCATCCTATGGCTTATCCTAGTGGTCGTGTCCTACAGCCAACGTGTGCTCTGATACCGTCTTGTAAAGACCATGATTCCAATGAACCAGAGTCTCCGTGCTCAGTGTCATCCCTGGATCGGTATGCTGACACACACAGTACTCGAGGATTTATAACAGAGGTTCAATCACACCTTATTACATCGAAAAATCCTTGAAGAGGCAATATCCATTACACGAAAATGGCTGAAGGCCATCTAAATAAAATAAACTGCGGAAGCTAGGAAGAGTAGTTGAGTCCATCCAACTCCACAGCAAACATTGAGTGCATGACAATGACCTACCGCACCTTAATCTTCGTCTAAAAACTCTGCAACATGATACGTTGCAGCCATGTAGGTCAGCACATTGAATATGCTGGTAAGAACTCACTGTAATGATAATGAGCAAATGTCTACAACTATATGCATATTTGGCTGGTGGAGGCTGTAAGGTTAGATTTTGCATAAAGCTAGTTTTTCCCTACAACAAAGGATTGTATTTTATTAACTACTTAGTTCAAATTAAGCATGAACATTGAGAATGGTACCCCCATCTCAATCCCAAAACACCAAAGTCATCATTAACCCAATAAGTTAAATAAAGTGATGAGATCAGTCCATAATTCAAATACCAGGATACTCAAGATGTCCATAACCGGGGACACGGCTACTCATGAATAGTTTGTACACTATGCAGAGGTTTGTGCATTTTTCCCACAAGACTCGATCACCTCCGTTTAATTTCTCGCATTGCAGGGTGTTTGAGAAACAGATGACCGAGACATAGTCTTTCAGAAGCATTAACTCTTTACCCTGGGTAGACCGTTACACCTGCATTCGCTACATCTGCTAGTCCACCACTGAAAGAGGTCACACGACATACTCAACTATGCCAGAGCCCATAATGGCTTCTGGATGCACATGGAAGTTTCAAGGCATGAATGATATATGATCCCTTTGAGCCTGGATGGCATTCCTTGGGCAGCACTGGTATATCCCCAGGTGCACTGACAACCACTGGTCCATCCCCAGTGTGCCACAACCAATCCACCCATATGTGTATTAAATTTCCACCTTAAAGAAACCCTTAGTTGGTATTACACTCACAACTTTCATGGAACTCTCATACCAATCCACGCCTACGAGCATGGTTAATCAATAAGTAACAAAGCGTATATTCCCTTAGATTGATCTCAAGTCATTGGGTTCCTACATCATGAACTACAAAGCATCATCACATGTAACCAGTCCTATTCATGCAAGTGTTTGAGGATATAACTAATGCAATAAAAATTGGGTATTGGAAAGTATGATCAAAGTATGAACTTGCCTTGCTGACGATCGTTTAAACCTAGGGGCTCGTATTAGCACGCTTCGCACTCCGAGAATTCTATCGCAATAAAACAATAGCATACATAAGCAATCATGCAATAGAATCGAAGAACAGATCTCGAACAACTTCAAAAACAAACGAATAACTCTTGCAACAGAAAACAATTCCTAACAGTACCAAAATTAAGTGAATTTGGCCTTATCAGAAAGTGTAGGTCAAGAGCTTCGATTTGCAAAAAGAATCAACTCAAACGGAGTTATGAGACTCAAGTTACGATCAAACGAAGTTCAAACACACAACTATTTGAATTCAAATTTTGAAACTTCCAAAATCAAATTTGAGTTGCGCTACTGGAAAGATAAGATCGAAACGAAGAAATTGGCGTTGGTTTCATCTAAGTCCGACTAACGAGTAAAAAGTAACGATCGATTAAAGATCAAGGACTAATCTATAAAAACTTTAAACACGGATAGGTCCTTGATGAAAATAACAAAAAAAGAAAACTTTAAAAAGCGAACGTTCATTTCCTGAACCTAAACAGAGAACGCTCGTTAAATAATAAAACCCAAAAAAACCGATCTATGTTTTCTAAAAAAACAATTTAGGGTTTTTAAAAAAACCAAAAATAATTAAAAAAAAAGCAGCGATTTTACCTCGCGGGTCGGATCGGGTCCGGCTCGCGGATCGGGCGGCGGTTATGGCGTCGGGCGGCGTGTCTGTGGTGGCGGACGGCGGCTCCGGTGGCAGCGGCGCGGGGCAGCGGCTGGCGGTCGGCGTGGGCGGCGGCGCGACAGTGGCGTGGGCAGCGTCGGCGGCGGTGGTGGTGAGGGACGAGGAGAGAGGGGGGGCTCGGCCTCGCCTTATAAAGGCCGGGGGCCGGGCGATTTCTTGGGCGAGGGGGCGGCGACGCCGTGGCTCTGCCGGACTCCGGCAAGTCCTGTTGCCGCACGGGACAGGGGCGGTGACGGAAATGGGCTGGCCGGCTCGGCTGGGCCTTCGGCCGAGTCGGGCGAAATGTTTTTTTATATATAAAATCGCCCGAACGAAAAAAATTCTAAACAAAATATAAAAAAATTCTAAAAACATCAAAAACAATTTTGAGTGTCTAAACCTAATATTTAGAACAAAGTGAACATTTTTCTGATATAAAAATGCCTAAAAATAAAATAACTTTTTAATGCAATTTTTAAAATAATAAACTACAAAATAAAAATCGAATAAAATTATTTTTACTCAAAAATCAAATTCCAATATTTTTATTTCGTTTTTGAAGAAGTCATATTATCTTCTCTCATTTATTTTAAATATTGGAAAAAAATGAAATTTTGCAAAAATATTATTGATCCAACCCCACTTGGAAATAAAAAATAGTGGGTTCTCTTTGGAAAACTTCCAACTCTCTCACTTGGGTCCTTGAGTTGCTTAAACTTTTGGATCAATTTTCAAATAAACTCATGTTCAAAATGCTCAAATGATGAATGCCTATGAACGATCTATGTTAACATCCAAATTGAAAATTGGGATGTTACACCTTGTGGGCGAAACGATAATCGCTCCCTCTTCTAGCCTTGTATTTTCTTCTACACGCAACATGAAACAACGGGAGATTCACGCTGAACTTTGAAATTATTCAAGGTTTATTTGACCTTTTTATTCATTAATTGAGTTTTCCAGGTATTTAATGTCCATAATTCAAATACGAACGACAAATGCATGCTCCAGTGCACCAAAATGGCTAGAAAAATCGTACATGTGTCCTTGGGGTGCATGTTTAGGTCCCAGGGAATGAATGGGAATGAATTCAACCATCTCGGCGTCCTGGCTCGGCCTCAAACATTGTGACTCTCGGTTTTTAAATCTCTGTAAATCCAAAACTCACCTGAAAAATATGAAACTTGGCATGGTGTCACTACATGGCACATATATGTCGTGGTAAAAAATTCCAATTTAGGCAAAGCTATATTAGAAGCCTCTTACAAATCGAAGCTTCTCGCAACCCTCGTGGTTCTAGTAGGGAAACATGCCCCTCTTGTAGACGAAACGATAATCGCTGCCTCTTCTCGCCCTGAATTTTGTTTTCTACGGGCAACATAGAATAACAGGAGTGTCATGCTGAAATTTGAAACTGGGTTCTTTTGGCCATTTTATATACTAATTGATTTTTCTAGGCATTTCATGTAGTCCATAATTCAAATTTGAACTACAAGCATATGCTTCAATGAAGCAAAATAGGTGGAAAATCGTACATGTTTCATTGGGTGCATGTTTAGGTCTCATTGAAGGAACGGGAATGAATTACAAACATCTCGTCGTCCTGAAACATTGAGTATCTCGGTTTTAAAATCCCAATAAATCGAAAATTCACCCAAAAATCATGAAACTTGGCATGGTTTCATGACATGGCACATATATGCCATGGTAAAAAAATCGTCCAGTTTGAGAAAAGGTACACACATTAATAGCCAATGAAGTCCTTTTGAAACAAATAGCTCACACGTTAATATCGCAAATGGTTGTACTATATGAACTGTGTGTTCCCGTAACCATTGAAGTGCGGCCATGCGTCCCTATTTTCTTATGGGATAGTACTACCTCCATCCTCGTTCATTGGTCATCTTTGTATTTTGTATCAAAATTTAACCATACTCGGTGGCGTGCGTGCAGCTGTTTGATTAGACGGGATGAGCGCGACAAGTCCGCCATGCAGGCTTGACGGGACGTGTGCAAGTGAGCAAGGTCGCCCATGCTCACTGGGAAGAGAGCTATTTGACCTCCATCCACCATTCACCCGCCTCGTTCACAACTTCTCCATTAATGGCGGCCGAGCCATTGTTTAACATGTGGTTAATTAAAGCACCTGGATGAAGGGTGTTTGGTTGTGATCCCATGGCCCCGCTCAACGTTAGCTTTGCTTTGTTCATGTTTTCACCTCGTATTCTGGATAATTTAAATGCCACATAAGGTAACGGATAATATGACGACAAATAAAATGGCAACGGATAATACGATGACAAATTTACAATGGTGCGGATAATAATTGCCTTAGATATTTTGGATAATTTAAAATGCCACATGCGGCAAAGCCCGGAAGACAAGGGGACAAGAGAAGAAGGAAATCGCAGACAGCGATCTGGGTCGCTGCTGTCTCTACTCCTCGATGGATTGTCAGGTGACGACATCCTCCAGCTCCTTCTTTAGTTCCTCACGACTTTGCTTGACAGCAGCCACGAATTCCTCCACCTCCTACTCGCACTCGATCCGGAGCTTCCTCAAGTCACCCATCAGTTCCACGATGACCGCTTTCAGCGTCATCCCCGAGGCACTGATTTTCTGATGCAACATCTTCTAGCCGGCGGCCTCCTCCGTCTCGGCAAGCGCCTTGAGGAGCTTTGCATTGTCACCCATGAGTTGTTCAACGAGGTCGGTCGCCTTCTCAACCAAGGCATCGCTAATCTCGAGCACTTCAGCAAGCCATCGACTAGCTCCTACTTCTTAATGAGGCCAGCGAGAATGTCATCATCGCTGGCCAAGGACTTCATCAACGCCAGCTCGTCGAGATCGCCGAAGCGGCAAGCGCGCTTGTGAGAGCCCTCGCGTGCCGGTGAGAGCTCGTTTGAGGGCTCCACGGCGTGCCTAGACATCTCTGTTGCGGCTACCGTGTACCGACGGGACCTCTCCAGTGCTTCCACGGCCTTGGTCTTTGCTCCCTGGTTATATGTCCACCCGAAACTCCTCCTACCGGTCATGGCGGAGTGACTTGACAGGAAAGACCAATTTTGTGGGTGATGACGAGAGGAACTCTGAAGTAATTTTCGAGTGTGTAGTTTTTTTAGCCCGGTGCCAAGTGTGATCACATATTGGTTTGATCGGTGTGAACATATTTGCAATTACTTATTGCTTTGTAATATGCAATGTGACGAGAAACAAGGTCAAAATTTATAAATGGTTCTGGGCTCGAAGCCCGTTTCTGTTGTTCAGGCTCATCGCAAACAGTTCTTTTGGATCAACCATATGCCACGCATCGGAAGCCCGAAAACATCCCCGGATGGCTTACGTGGGCCCGCGTTCTCGGTTGTACGTGTACGTGTCTGCCCACTATCACACGCGGTCAATATATCACCATTGTGTATGATGGATGCGTCGCCGCACCTCCCACGGAGTGCCAGAAGGTTGAACACTTGGTTTCTCACCGTTGAGGCGGCCGTGGTGTGCTCTGCTCGCGTCCGTCTGCGTGCTTTGCTCACCCTTGAGGCGGCCCCGGTGCACTCCGCTCTGGCATTCCTTCGCGCGCTCTGCTCGCTGTTGACACAAATTTACAATGGTAACGGTTAATAATTTTCTTACATATTCAGGATAATTTAAAATGCCACATGCGGCAACACCCAAAACACTCATGACCTACATATGCATACAATTACAATAAAATATATGCTAAAAGGTTGAGTTGTCGGCCTTCCAACGACGGTCTTTTCAGACTCCATGATCAGCATAGCACCCTTGCGGTCGTTCATTCCAAGTGTCCCGACCCGCCTCCGCCTACGGAGCTGCTGGCGCTGGGAGGCTCTTGGGGTTGCTGGGCCTCTTCCGGAAGAGCTTGACAACGTGCAATCTTGTGCATGACATCTTCGTGGAACCGCTCCATTTCCATGTCTCTGGCCTGGTAGCAAAGTCCCTCCATCACCTACTTCCTCAAGATACTACGTTGGCGATGTTCTACTTCATTGGGGACGTCGACTCTGCCAAGGATGAGCTTGAGCCTGGCCACCACATTGTTGGGATCTATGTTAAAACAGTCGCCGCCGACAATGATGAAGCCGCGGGCTGGATGTGTCTTGACTGAATCGCAGAGGTCCTCTGCTCATTCCTTGTGGGGCATCAGGCTCTTCATGGGCACTGGTGACGGCGGCTCTTCGGGTGGGTCATAGATCATGCTGCCGAGCAGCTCTGGATCTTTTGCACGGTGGATGGCAAACTGCTCATGACACTTCCTCTGCAATATGTCGATTGTGAGCCCAAGGACTGTCACATCGATATCGCTGCCGATGGGCCATGATGCCTGCATCGGCCGATGAAGGTCTTGCTCCCTGACCTGCTCCGGCTCGTTCTCCTCGCCGAAGATGTAACGCAGGTAGGGGTCGACGCCGAAGCTTTGGTCGTTGCCTAACATGCTTGGATTACTAAAGGTAGATGGGTGAGGACTAGATCTACGCATAGTGTCGCGATGGTGCATTGCCGCCTGGGTTATATGCAGCAAGCCATTAGCTGGTGGCAAGAAACCTATGAGGGAAGAGGCAAGGATTTTACAATTCACCCATGTGGAGCGTGGGAAGACTAAGCGGAGCACACAACCCGAGTACCATATGCAGTGCCATGTGTTACCTATCACACACGTGTTAACATAAGGAAATGTATGTGTAACTTACTAATCATCACACACGAGTACTCGCACACGCATCATGTGTGATACTCCCAACCATCGCAAGCAACTAGTTTGCAGTTTTCAATGTTTTTTCTACACACAGAATCGCACATGAATTAACTCCAGTAACCGTATGTGTTATAATTTCTCATCGCAAACAGTTCATCTGAGTGGGTTGTTTGCTGCGTGTTTACACGAATCGTTTCTGTTCTTTTAGCTCATCACAAATAGCTCACCTATGTGAACTGTATGCCACATATCACACATAACTTGTTAAGTTGAACCGTTTATGTTTTGTTCCCCAATCAAAAACAGTTCGTCCGAGTGAACTGTATGTTGTATATCACACACACCTTGATCTGGCTAACCGTTTATGTTTTATTCCCTGATAGCAAACAGTTCATCTGAGTGAACTGTATGTCGTATATCGCACACACCTTGATATGCCTGCCCATTTCTGTTGTTCTGTCTCATCACAAACAATTCGATTGGATCAACCGTATGCCCGCATCGCACATGCAACTAAAATCTGAACCGTGTTTGATGTATCCTTCATCGCAAACGTTTTGTATCTTTTTTGGCGGTTTTTTACATCACCATTTGTGATTAATGCATCGCACACAGTTTCGTCAAAGAGTGTCTGACCGTAGTGTCGCGTTAGCAGCATCCCGCAGTAGTGATTGTCCCTAGAGAATGTGCCATTGACATAGCGTACTTGAGGCTAGGTATAGTTTTCGGAACTTAAATCAGGTGAATGCGTCCTTGGTAGAGCGCTCTATTGTTCCTAGAAAATGCGCCACTGACAGGGCGCACTTGAGAGACTTCTAAAGTTCTTGTCGCGTTTACTTAGAATCTTTGGGATTATCTTGGGCAAATAAATTAGAGGTGGTTGTAAGTTCAGTTAGTGGAGGTAGGTGAAGACATGCTTTTCCAAACTAACTTGAGTGTTTTGTTTGTCATAATTTACTTGTGGGTGTAGGTTTGCTATATCATATTGTGTGATTTGCCAATACATTCAATGTATTGACCCTTGTGGCTGCAACTCATCATGTTGGAGGATTTTCAGATGATCAGTGAGATACAATAGGGTCGCGAGCCTTCATTTCGCATTTTTGCCAGCGGGCATTGATGGGACTCATCGTTTATTGTGCTACAGTTTCCGCTGTTATTATTGAATAAAGCTAGCTATGTGCTACGAGATTGTAATACTTTATAACTTCTGGATAATACGTTATAGTAAATGATGCACTTGTTATTTGATATTCATATGTACTGTGTGTGCTAGCGAGGCTTTTCACGGACTAGCACAGTAAGCATAGAGACATTGAATCTTCTCAAGTTCGGGTCGTTACAATATGAGATGATAGGCTAGACATAGATCATGAAAGGGATAGTCTTGACACCGATGAAAAATCCAGGGGTGGCCAAACAGGCCATGTCGGGTGATTGGAAACACCTTGGGACAAACTCAATAGACTTGTCTTGTATTGTATTGTGGCAATGTATTACATTAGGAGAAGTTTGTGGGCATGCCACAAAGGAGTAGCCAATGTTTGTTCGGAACTCAAATTGTCGATGTTCGGCCAATAACTTTGTATATTTGGCAACCTTTGAACTTTTCCAGCATGTTCCTTTTGCAATGCATACTTGGAGATATCTCTTTGGGAACCTAAGCCATTTGTTACTGTGACTTGCTGATCGTGGAAGGTTGTTCACAATCAGAGAAGGCTGACCTCCGGTGATACATGTTCATTAGGGCATCTCCGAGCCCCCAAAATGGACACAATATCCATCCACATACATGTTCGGACGCGTCCACGGACAGTGATATGGGTGTTGGAAATATGCCCTAGACGAAATAATAAATTAATTATTATCATATTTCCTTGTTCATAATAAATATTTATTATTCATGCTAGAATAGTATTGACCGAAAACTTAAATACATGTGTGAATACATAAACAACACTGTGTCCCTAGTATGCCTCTATTAGACTAGCTCATTGATCAAATATGGTTAATGTTTCCTAACCATAGACATGAGTTGTCATTTGATACCGGGATCACGTCATTAGGAGCATGATGTGATGGACAGACCCAACCGCAAGCTCAGCATCAAATCATATCACTTAGTTTATTTGCTACAACTTTTTTCGTGTCAAGTATCAGTTCCTAAGGCCATGAGATCATGCCACTCCCAAATACTGGAGGAATACCTTGTGTGCTATCAAACATCACTTCAGAGATGGGTGATCATAAAGGTGATCTACAGGTATGTCTGACGGTGTATGTTGGGTTGGATGGATCAAGACTAAGATTTGTCACTTAGTGTGACAGAGAGATATCTCTCGGCCCTCACGGTAATACAACATCAAAAGAAGTTTCATGCGACTAATGAGTTTAGTCATGGGATCTTGTATTATGGAACGAGTAAAGAGACTTGCCAATAACGAGATCGAACTAGGTATGAAGATACCGACGATCAAATCTCGGGCAAGTAACATATTGTTGGACAAAGGGAATTGCATAAGGGATTAACTGAATCATTGACATCATGGTTCAACTGATAAATAACTTCATGAAATATGTAGGAATCAATATGGCATCTAGGTACCACTATTTGTTATTGACCGGAGAGGTGTCTTGATCATGTCTACATGATTCTCGAATCTTAGGGTCGCACGCTTAAGGTTCAATGATGCTAGAGTAGTATTGGGATATTTACATTGGTGACCAAAGGTTGTTCGGAATCCCGAAGGAAATCCCAAACATCACGAGGGGTTTCGGAATGGTCCGGAGGTAAATAATTGTATGTGGGGAAGTTTTGTTCGGGTTTCGAAAAGTTTGGGGGTCCACATGGAGCGTACTTGGTGGCACCAAAGGGTTCCGGAGGTCCACCGGAGGCACCAACCAGCCCTAGAGGGCCACATGGACCCTTAGTGGGTGCCCTAGGCCTACATGGGCCAGGATGGCCTCACCCCACTAGGCCCATGCAGCCAAAGGAGTGGCATCCGCCCCCTAACTTGGAAAGGGGGGGCGTCGCCCCTGGCTTGGACGGGGGCGTCCGCCCCCACACCACTATATAGAGAGGGGAGAGACGCAGGGGGGGCAGACACACCAAACCCTTCCCTTCGTGCAGCCCCTCCGTGTCTGTCCCACCACCTCGTCCCATCTTGGCTTGGCAAAGACCTCTCGGCATACTACCACCATGTCGTCATGCTGGTTTTGATCCCATCTACTTCTCCCCTTCGCTTGCTCGATCAAGGAGGAGCAGACGTCACCGAGCTACACGTGTGCTAAACTCTGAGGTGTCGTCCGTTTGGCACTTGATCGGTTGGATCGTGAAGAGTACAACTACATGAACCGCCTTTTTACGCTCCGCTTTCGGTCTACAAGGGTATGTAGAAACACTCCCCTCTCGTTGCCTTTCATCTCCTAGATTAGACATTGGGTGTTTGTAGGAATTTATTTGTTTTTCTTGATTCGTTCCCCATCAGTTGAGTCATGAGCTAGGTCTATGCGTAGATGTATATGCATGGGCAGAACACAAAGAAGTTGTGGGCATTGATGTTCAGATTTCTTACCTCCTTTGTTATTTCTGGATTCGGCAGTATTGTGGGATGAAGAGGCCCAGACAAATCTTACGTGTCCTCGCACAAGAGACCGGTTCCATTGACAGACAGCAACTTGTATTGCATAAAGTGGCTGGTGGGTGTTTGTCCCTCCAACTTTAGTTGAATCTGATTTGACAATGGTGGTCCTTTTAAAAGGTTTAAAGGAAACTTGTATATCACCTTTGTGGTTTTTCTTAGATAAGAATGGTTCTTATAGTTTTCCCTAGGAGCCACGAAAAAATTGCAACAACAAAGTAGAGGACGTCTAACTTGTTTTTGCAGGGCATGTTGTGATGTGGTCTGGCCAAAACGTGATGTGATATATGTTGATGTATCAGATGATCATGTTTTCTAATAGGTTCATGACTTGCATGTCGATGAGTATGACAACCGCAGGAGCCATAGGATTGTATTTAATTTATTATATGACCTACATGTCAATCATTAAATGCCATGTAATTGCTTTACTTTATCTCTATGCGTTAGCAATGGTTGTAGAAGCAATAGTTGGCGGAGACAACCACACAACAAGAAGATGATGGAGATCATGGTGTCACGCCGGCGACGATGGAGATCACGTCAGTGCTTTGGAGATCAAAAGCACAAGATGATAATGGCCATATCATGTCCCATATATATGTTGATTGCATGTTATGTTTATCCTTTCTATGCATCTTATTTTGCTTAGGACGATGGTAGCATTATAAGATGGTCCATTCACTTAATTTCAAGATAAAATGTGTTCTCCCTAAGTATGCACCATTGGGAAAGTTCAGCGTTTCAAAGCACCTCATGATGATCGATTGTGATAGAATATTGGTTCGCATACAACGGGTGTAATCCAGTTTTGCCCATGCATAATACTTGCGTTAAACTTGACGAGCCTAGCATGTACAGACATGGCTTCGGAACACGGTTGACCTAAAGGTCGAACATGAGTCATATAGTAGATATGATCAACATGGAGATGTTCACCATTGATGATGAGCTCATCTCACATGATAATCAGACATGGGTAGTTGATTTGGATCATGTAACACTTAGACAACTTGAGGGATGTTGATTTAAGTGGGAGTTCACTACTAATTTGATTAACTGAACCAATTATCTTGAACATAGTCTTAATGTCTTTGCAAATTATGTTGTGATCAATGGCTTGCGTTGTATCTCCCCTGAATTTTAATGCGTTCCTAGCGAAAGCTAAGTTCAAAGATTATGGAAGCAACTATGAGGACTGGGTCCGTAATTTGAGGATTATCCTCGCTGCTGCACAGAAGGCTTATGTCCTTGATGCATCGTTAGGTGTGCCACCTACTCCCTCGACTGTAGATGATATGAACATCTCGCAAACTCGTGTTGATGACTACTCGATAGTTCAGTGTGCCATGCTATATGACTTAGAAGCGGGGCTCCAAAGACGTTTTGAGAATCATGGAGCATATGTGATGTTCCGGGAGCTCAAATTGGTATTTCGGGCCCACATGCCCGGGTTGAGTGGTATGACACCTCCGACATGTTCTTTGCTTGTAATATGGGGAGAACAGCTCCGCCAGCGAGCCCATACTCAAAATTTCTGGGTACTACAACCGCTTGAATTAGTTGGGAGTTAATCTTCTGGATGAATTAGCAATTGGAGAGTTCTCTAGTCAATGCCACCAAGCTATAAGGGCTTCGTAATGAATTATAACATGCAAGGATGGAGAAGATGATCCCTAAGCTCTTAGCGATGCTTAAGGCCACGGAGGTAAAAATCAAGAAAGAGCATCAAGCGTTGATGGTCAATGAGACCCCCAGTTTCAAGACGAAAGGCAAGGGAAAGAAAGGGAACTTCAAGAAGAAAGGCAAGCCAGATGCCGCTCCCATGAAGAAACCCAAGGTGGACCCAAACCTGAGACGGAGTGCTTCTATTGCAAGGGAATGGTCATAGGAAGCGCTTCCCTAGCCAAGATGAATTGTGGATTTATGATCAGACTGTTCATTGATTTATGTTGAATCTCTTGAAGTTTCTTTGCTGCATAATTAAATAGCTACGTTTGTTGTCCAATCTATTTGTCTTCTCTGGCCAAGATAGATGGGTAGTTCATCAAAGGGAGTGGATCATAGTATTGGGTTCAATCTTGGGGTGATTTCTATATCCCAATGACATAAAGGGACAAGACACGTATTTTTAATTGTTGCCACTAAGGATAAAACAAGGGGTTTAATCTTAATGCTAGATTTCTTGTCTACATTATGTCATCTTGCTTATTGCGTTACTCTGTTTCTTGCAAACTTAATACTTTGAGGTGCATGCTGGATAGTGGTCTTCGGGTGGAGTAATAGTAGTAGATACAATTGGATTAATGGTCTATGTATCACAGATGTAATGCCTATGTGAGATTATGCCATGAAAGATCATAGTTATAAATTTCCACCATTCTGTCAATTGTCCCAATAGTAATTTCTTCACACCATTGCGTGCTTTCGAGAGAGATGCCACTAGTGTACCCATGGCCCATGGGTCCATTCTCTATCAATACAAAACTACTACAAAATTTTCTCTTTTATTTTCCTTTACTTTTTGCCATTTTTCTATTATCACCATCTATTTTCTTTTAATCTTGTAACTAGCAAGACAAGGGGCTTGACAACCCCCTTGTCAAGTTGGGTGCAAGCATTTGTATTGTGTTTGTGTGCAGGTGTTGTTTACATTGTTAGCTTCGTGACAGCTACTGGTTCAATAAACGTTGTTTCTGAAGGAAATATGCCCTAGAGGCATTACATCTGTGTCAAGTTATCTACAACTGGATATTAACAAGCTCCCATCTTCCACATAACCGCGGGCACGGCTTTCGAAAGTTCATAACTCTGCAGGGGGTTCCAACTTGACCCATTACAAGCCCACGATCCGCGGAGTCGCAACTCCAAAGTGGGATGACCCGAGTATCCTCGGAATCCCGTGCTCAAGATACTCCGAACTAAGGTAAGGCTAATCCAGCAAATCCTCCCGGCGTGCCGACACACTGATAGTAGCCGCGCGTATCTAGTCTCAGGCCACGTCCGGATGAGCAGTACGTACAGATACCGAAGATCCCAGCGAACTGGGTGGTATCCGCAAGTGGCTCTAGTTTGGACCAACACTCAAGTCGAGCACTGGCCCAGGGGGGTTGAATTAATTAAGCCTCGGGTTAATTACTCCCTCGAAAAGTTTTAGTTGTTTAAGCGAATAGTACCAATGTTGGGACTTGCTGGAAAAGACTTAGCACTTAGCGGTTTATCGAGGGGGTCCCATACACCCCAACCGTGTTAGGAACGCATAATCAAGGAACATAACACCGGTTTATACGGTTCCTAACGGCATGAGTGGAACAAATCACCAAGCAAAAGGCTTAGCCTTCCACCCTTGCCAATATATAGATGATTTCATTTTAAGCATTTATATAGTGTGATATAACCCAACAAAACTTCAACATGAAGCAAGCATCTTCGATCTTCACCTGCAACTAGCAATGCTATAAGAAGGGCTGAGCGAAGCGTACTTAGCCAAGCAACGGTTTGCATAGGTAGGGTGGTTAAACATGGTAATGGTTACAAATAGGAGGCTGCCAGGAAGAACATGGGCATCGAGGCAAAACTATAGAACGGAACTACTAGCAATAGGCAAAGATAGTAATGTTATTGGGGTTCGGTCATCTTGCCTGAAGAGAAGTCGTTCGGATCGTAAGAAGGGTCCTCGTGCTCAACCTCATTGGAAACCTCGTGCTCGTACTCGTACTCGGTCTCAGCTTCCGGCTCTAAACAAAACAATCACACCAAGCACAAATCAACAATATGCAATGCGCACTCGAAAATGATGGATGCATGATGGATGCACTAAGGATGCACACGGAGCACGGAAAATAGCACTCAAGCAATTCACCTCAAAACATGATAACAACAGGAGATTATGATTCTACACGGAAAATCAATCAAGTTTCATATAAGACTTGCTGAAATCGGAGCTACGGGCTAAAAGTTATGCCCGAAACAAGAAATGCGCGAAAGCTGAAAATTACAGCAACATAGCAACTTCGGAGCACAAAATAATTAAGCTACAGCACTCAAACATCATGGCAAAGGACACGAACATAAACTAGACATATCCTACAGCAAATAAGTCCAAAGGTGCACCCCCAAAGGAGCCACAGATCAATAGCAATAAGCTTGGACATATTGAATTTGACAATAAAATTCTGGCAGCAGAATTTTATTGAAACTTTGGAGCAAAAGATAAACATGATAAAGCCACTTAAATCAACATATGAGAACATGAATGGAAAACAACAATATATACTACAAGGAACAATCAAGATCCACTCCAAAACTATCATGGTTTGTCCTAGAGCAGCAAGCAAACATGGCATCGGAACGTTACAGATTTCAGACTTAGTGAAAATCCACTAAGTCCTAAAACAGCAATTTCATCATGGCATCTAAAAGAGCAAGTATAAGTCACCTCGAATCTAAACATGGCAAGTGGTAAGCACCTCATCAAAGTACACATGAAGGTGATTCCGAAACACACAAGCATGCTTCATGGAGATAAACACAACGATAGCAATGAGCTCAACAAGATGGCATTTTATAACAAGTGAAACAACATCACATCCACATGGCACTTTGCAACGATGATATACATGGCAAGAATAAATCTATCATGCAACCTAACACATACAACATGTAGAGCATGGCAAGACGAACACGTGGACATGTCATTTGCATCATTCGGACAAACGAGCTAAAAGATATCACATGACAAAGATGACATAAAAACATCACATAGCAGCAATTATACCGGGATGCACTCTTGCAACGGAAAAACAAGCATCTAGATGATCTCTAACATGCATGACATCAAAAGATAAAACGTAGTGCTTTTCACCATGAACGTCTGGACATGCTATTTGCGCGAAACGGACAACCACACACAAAGTTACAGCAGTTCTAAAAACACATCAGACAATAACCTCAGGGACTTAGCAGAAAAAAGGAGGGGGAATACAACCTCGGGCAGATCAGGAAAAAAAACGACGGGTTGGATCCGGCCCGGCTGGACGGAGGAGATGGGCCGCGGTGGGGCGACTTCGGCCCGCGGGAGGCGGCTGGGCTCGGCCCTGCAGCGGAGGAGAAGGGAGGTCGCGGCTGGGCCCCTGCGGAGGCGCGGCCCGCCCGGCAGGCGAAGCTGCTGCGGCGAAGGAGGCGGCGGCCTAGGCGTGGCGCGGCCCGCACCGCGGCCCAGGGAGACAGGCGGGGAGGCGCTGGCCTGGTAGGGCGCTGCGGGATCTGGCGGCCCAACCTGGAGAGGCGGCGGACCGGAGCGCAGCTGCGGGACTCGGGATGGGCCGGGGCGGCTCGCGCGCCTTGGGCCCGACGCGGGGCGAGCGGTGGCCTGGAGAGGCGGTCGAGGCCGAGGCGATGTGGTCCTGTCCTGGTGGAGCGATCGATCGGGGCTGGGCTTCGATGAAGTGGTCCAGGCGGGGTGGACTGGCGATCGAACGGGCGCGGAGGGAGCGATGAGGCCGATCGATCTAGCGACGGGCGACAATGCATGAAGGAGGCCCAGGGCGAGGGAGCCAGCGATGCGTTGACTAGATCGATCCAATTCGATCGAACAGAGCGGCGGCGCGGCTGGTTCCTTCGGGAACTGGCCAAGTGGCAGTGAGGGGGTGGTGGATCCAGAAAATTAGGGGGAGAAGGAGGAGGAAGAAGGGGCTAGGGTTAGGGATGCCCAAAATGGACATGGGGGTGCTATATATGGCAGTTTTCTAGGGTTAGGGGGAATTTGGGGGTGTTAGGAGCCCTCCGATCGCGATCCGACGGATCCGATCGCGGGGGAAGTTTAGATGGGCCTAGGAGAGGGTAGTGGACTGCTGAGGGGGTGTTTCTGGCCACAAAGCGAAGCACTTTGGACCCACACGAATAACTGTTGGAATAGCAACGGAGTCCAAACGCGACGAGATTTGAGAGGTGGGTTGCACACAACAAAACAACAACACACACAACAACCTCGCGGCACACCGGTAACGTTACATGCCCAAACAACAAAGTAGGCCTACGGGACGTCACGGACACGTGAGGGAGCTCCAGAATGCGAAACGGACAACGGGAAGGAACGCGTGGAACTGGATTCAACCGACAACACAAATGCAATGCGATGCACATGTCTACATGATATGAATGAATGCCACACACTCACACAACAAAACAACGAAAACCCGAAAGACAAAGAACCCGAAAAGGAAATAGATGAAGCCGGAGATATATTATATGCCCAAAAGGGGAAGTATTACATCCAGGGCATTACAAATTCTCCTCTACTACAAAAAGATCTCGTCCCGAGATCTAGGACTGGAAAAAGGAAGGGTACTCAGAACGAAGATGATCTTCTCGTTCCCACGTAGCCTCTCGGTCGTTGTGATGTGACCACTTGACTTTCAGGAATTTGATGGACTTGTTGCGGGTCTTGCGTTCGGTTTCTTCGAGAATAGCAACTGGATGCTCTCGGTAGGACAGGTCTTGTTGAAGATCAATCTCTTCGAACGGAATCATGCGCTCAGGTGCCTTGAAGCATTTGCGAAGTTGAGACACATGGAAGACATCATGAACATCGGCGAAGTTGGAAGGGAGCTCAAGTTGATAGGCTAGATCGCCTCTTTTGCCAAGAATCTTGAAAGGCCCGACGTATCTAGGAGCAAGCTTTCCTTTGATACCGAATCTTTGGGTGCCTTTCATCGGAGACACACGGACATAAACATGATCATCAATGTTGAAAGCCAAATCACGATGCTTGCCGTCATAGTAGCTCTTCTGACGCGACTGAGCGGCCTTGAAATTCTCACGTATTACTTTGCACATTTCTTCGGCTTCTGAGATCAAGTCATTGCCAAGAAGTTGACGTTCGCCTGTTTCAGACCAGTTGAGAGGGGTACGGCACTTTCTGCCATAGAGGATTTCAAACGGAGCTTTGCCGGCACTTGCTTGAAAGCTGTTGTTGTAAGAGAACTCGGCAAATGGAAGGCAGTCTTCCCATTTCATGCCAAAAGAGATGACACAGGCTCTGAGCATATATTCTAGAATCTGATTCACACGCTCGACTTGACCACTAGTCTGAGGGTGAAAAGCAGTGCTGAACCTGATCTTAGTGCCCATGGCGGACTGAAAGGAGTCCCAGAACTTTGAAGTGAACAAACTTCCACGGTCCGAGGAGATAACTTGAGGAATGTCATGTAGGGACACAATTCTGGAAGTGTACAGCTTTGCCAATTGAGCTGCATTGATTGATTCTTTGACTGGCAGGAAGTGAGCGACTTTGGTAAGCTTGTCAGTCACCATGAAGACAGAATCATTTCCTCGCTTGGATTTAGGAAAACCAGTGACAAAGTCCATTTCAATGTGGTCGAACTTCCACTCGGGAATAGGAAGAGGTTGGAGAAGACCGGCTGGACGTTGATGTTCTGCTTTCACTCTTCTGCATACATCACATTCATTCACGAATTGGGCAATCTCCCTTTTCATGCGTGTCCACCAGTAAGACTGCTTGAGGTCTTGGAACATCTTGGAACTGCCAGGATGAATGGAAAGGAGAGAATCATGTGCTTCTTCCATTATGAGCTTCCTGAGATCACCTTTGGGAACAACGAGTCTGTCCTCGAAGAACAAGGTATCTCTCTCATCAACACGGAAGCACTTGTATTTCGGAATGCCCTTAGCAATAGCATGTTTCACCTTCTTCACCATGGTATCACCGAGTTGGGCCTCACGGACTTGATCTTCCAAGGTAGGAGCAATTTGAAGATTTGCAAGAAAACCCTGCGGAACAACTTGAAGGTTGAGCTTCCTGAAAGCTTCACAAAGCTCAGGCTAGCTTGATAAGAAGGCTGTTGCAATATGCCTTTCTGCTCAAAGCATCTGCAATCACACTCGCCTTGCCAGGAGTGTATTCAATGCTGGGATTATACTCTTGGATCATTTCAACCCAACGAGTCTGACGGAGGTTCAGATGCGGCTGTGTGAAGATGTACTTCAAGCTCTTGTGATCAGTGAAGATGTCGACCTTTCTGCCCAACAACAGATGTCTCCACGTAATCAAAGCATGTACCACAGCTGCTAGCTCGAGATCATGTGTGGGATAGTTCTTCTCACTTGGCTTGAGCTGACGAGAAGTGTATGCCACAATTCTCTTATCTTGCATAAGCACACCACCAAGACCTTGAAGAGAAGCATCACAGAATACTTCATAGGGCTTGGATTCATCTGGAGGAGTCAGAACTGGACCAGAGACAAGCTTTTCTTTGAGAGTTTTGAATGCCATTTCACACTCTGGAGACCAAAAGTATTTGACATTTTTCTGAAGCAAGTTGGAAAGAGGCTTGGCAATCTTGGAGAAGTTCTCAACGAACCTTCTGCAATAGCTGGCAAGACCCAGAAAACTGCGGAGCTGCTTGACGTTCTGAGGAGCTTCCCAGTTGACAATTGCTTCAACTTTCTCGGGATTAACCGCAATACCGTCAGCTGAGATGATGTGGCCCAGGTACAAAACCTTATCGAGCCAAAACTCGCACTTGGAGAACTTGGCATAGAATTTATGCTCTCGGAGTCGATCAAGAACCAGACGTAAGTGCTTTTCATGATCTTCTTCATTCTTGGAAAACACCAGAATATCATCCAGATACACAAGCACAAACTCGCCAGTATAGGGGTTGAAGATGTAATGCATCATCCTCGAAAAGGTAGGAGGAGCATTGGCGAGACCAAAGGACATGACGGTATACTCGTATGAACCATAGCTCGTTCTGAAGGCCATCTTGGGAATGTCTTCCTCGCGAATGCGAATTTGGTGATAGCCCATTCGGAGGTCAAGCTTAGAGAACACTTTAGCTCCTTTGAGCTGCTCGATGTTGGGGAGCGGATATTTGTTCTTAATCGTCTTCTTGTTCAATGGCCGGTAGTCAACACAGAGACGTTCCGTGCCATCTTTCTTCTTGACAAATAAGACACCACAGCCCCAAGGAGACGTACTAGGCCTGATGAGACCCATACTCTCCTGTTTATCAAGCTGCTTCTTTAATTCCTTCAATTCATCCGGAGAGAGCTTGTACGGACGCCGGCATGCTGGCTTAGTACCCAGCTCGAGTTCAATGACGAATTCCACCTGACGGTGTGGAGGCATGCCTGGAAGTTCTTCAGGAAAGACGTCTTGATATTCGTTCACCACCGGAATTTGAGATATGGCATTAATTTCGCCCTTATCATTGAGAGAGAAAAGCCTGATAGTGTTATCCCTGAAGGCAAAGATAATCACATCTTCATCAGGATGAGTCATCTTGACTTCTTTCTGAGCACAATCAATGTGAGCATCATGCTGAGAAAGCCAATCCATCCCGAGGATGAGGTCAATGTCAGAATTCCCAAGAACCACCGGATTAGCCAAAAAGCGATAATCACCCATGCGAATAGACACATCCGGAACATGCACCCGAGAGGACATTTGCAAACCAGGAGAAATAATACTCAACGGCTTCGGCATCACTTGAGTGACAAATTCATGCTTGGCAACAAAAGGTCTTGAAATGAAGGACAAAGAAGCACCCGAATCAAACAACACTTTAGCAGGTATAGAGTTCACTGGAAGGTTACCCAAAATGACATCAGAAGAATTCTCCGCTTCAGCTGCACTAATCAGATTGACCCTTGCGGACTTTGGATTATGCTTGACAATCGCTGAACTGACAGGCGGAGGAGGTGGAAGACGCTTCAGATTCGGACATCTGTTGGCATAATGACCCTTCTGGCCACACTTGTTGCACACCACTTCTGAGAGAGGACGGAAATGAGAGCCACTAGACTTGGAGCCTTGAGACTGAAACTGGTTCTTCGACTGGTTGCTCGGGTTGGGTGGGTGGGAGAAACCACGTCCACCAGAGTTCTTGTTGTTGGAGTTGTTGGAGTTGTTGTAAGGAGCTCGAATCACTGGAGGAGGAGGAAGCCAGAATTTCTGATGCTTCGAGACCATCTGAGACGATGAGGAAGAGTGAACGGCATCTCGAATTCTCTTCTTAGAAGCCTCCATCTTAAGCTGAGCTGCCTCTTGTTTCAAAGCCATGTTATAGAACTTGTCGAATTCATCCGGCTCGAACAAGGTGAGAGCAAGTTGAAGTTCATCTTTGAGACCTCCACGGAACTGGTAGATTGTGCTCTTGGCATCAGGAATGTCTTGCTTAGCATAGCGGGCGAGGTTTTGGAACTTGACATTATACTGATAGACTGTCATGGAGCCCTGCTTCAGGTTGCGGAATTGCTCACGCATACCCTCGATGACACTTGTAGGAATGTGGTGCGAGCGAAAATCCTTGCAGAAATTCTCCCAAGAGATCACTTGACCTGGCCTGGAGTCTTTGTACTGCTGCCACCAGTCGGCTGCTTGATCTTTCAGTTGGAAGGCTGCAAACTTCACAAAATCATCTTCCTTCACGTTACTGCACTCAAAATGCTTCTTTATGTCGGTTAACCAATCTTCAGCATCAAGAGGGTCGACACAGTAACTGAAAGCTTTAGGATTGTTGGCCAAGAACTGGTTGAGAGTAGCATGGTGGTGCTGGTTGAAGAAGTTGCCTTGATTCCCTGGAACACCCTGATTAGCTTGATTAGCTTGCATCTGCTGCATCATCTGCATCAACATCTGAGTGTTCTGAGCTATAGTCTGCATAATCGCTCTCCAAGCCTCAGGCGGAGGAGGAGGGGAAGGAGGACGTTCTGGGACCTCTTCCGCCTCTGGGTTAGCGTTGGGAACCCTTTTCGGAGCCATCCTGTAAGAGATGACCACGAATCAGCAATTGATTGACAAAAGGTGTAAGCTGAATCAATGGAATGAATTGCAACAAGTCTTCACAATAATCATTCGAACAATAGGAACGAATGAAATCATTCGAACAAGAGGAACGAATGAAATTCTCAGTTTAATGATAACATCAATCTGCACGAGAAGCCACATAGGGGATAAAAGGAAAATAAGAAAAACAACAAGGTACAGACGGGAACAAACACAAGATAGGAGCTTCGTTCTAACATCTTTGTGCTGAAAGCATATGAACGCGTTACGAAAAGGTTTTGCAATCCCCGGATCAACATAGCCAAGGACCCTTTAAGATGCAACTCCTGATAGTAACATTGGTCATATAACCCCTTAACTCAATGTAGAACCCCGAACCCACTAACCTGCATCCGTTGGAAGAATGCCTACGATCTACTGGATAAAACCCACCTATAAATTTCCGAAAGATTCCAGTTATGCAATCAGGTGTTGGGGATACACGGGAAGCACCGCGCAATCAACTCTAAACCTACATCGAGGTGTATCCGTCCTTCAACACATAACCACTCTTTCTCGGAAACTGTTTACCTCGGACCTTCGAAAAGCATCCACTATAACAAGCTATGGCAATACTCCCGAACTACCTCCCCAGTACTGGGTGATGTCGGGGTTATCTTGCCACTGGCCGTATAGGAGAGATTTTCGATGTCGGCCATCTTAAGTATTTAGTACTGCCGCGATATGCTTGTGACGACAATACCCCGAAGCTCAACTCCCCGGGACACTACCACAACCCCTAATGTCAGGAGGCATCGAGAACAATATCCTCGTCACAAGAACATCGAAACAATCCCAGAATACTCGCGGGATTCCTAAAAAAAATTGTGCAATTTTTGAAGATAGGAGAGACAAGAGTAGTCGTCAGGAATCCTCACCAGAGAGAAAGGGGATGAGAAGCAAAGAAATCCTACTCTCCGATATAATATAGGACTCAAAATATTTTCAGTGTGTGCCTAGACTCGACCGTCAACGATCCGATCAATCAGTGGGGGCTCCTAGGTCGGAGAAGGCTCTGAATACCAACTTGTAATGCCCAGGATGGAATTATACCTCCTACGTGTCGAGGCACGACTTAAAGGCATAAGTCCATCCTAGAATGATCTCAAGTTTGGTAATCTTTGCACATCTCATGTAAAAGAGGGGATTGTAAACATAAATAGTTGGCTTACACTCGCCACGTCACACAAATACAATACATGTCTCAAATCATCATACATTAAGAATATCACAACCCTCTAAGGGCAAAATCCAAATGTCAAGATACCAAACTTAGATAAATAAACCACAGGCGGATCGAATCCTAGTAGAAGTCTCCACTACTGATCATCCGGATATCGAACATAGTACCGACTACGCTCCTCGTCGTACTCCCAATCCAGCTCGGTGCCATCACCTGGATAGCTCACAGCTGGACTTGCATCTGGTGTGGTGAAGTAACTGTGAGCCATAGAGGACTCAGCAATCCCGTTCCCGGGTAACAAGACTATTTAAGCCTTGGGAGAGGATAAGGCTGAAGAAAAGAATAAGTGTCTGCAGCAGCAACTAGCAACTAGCTTACGTGAGTGAGAGCGAGAAGAGAAAGCCTCGGACGAGAAATGATCACGAAGTGATCCTATCTAAGCTCAACAAACATAACCCCTCCGTGTTCAACTCCCGAATCCCTATTCGGAAATTGACAGTCACGGAACACACGCTGGTAGTGTATTAGAAACATTGTGTCAAGTTATCTACAACCGGATATTAACAAGCTCCCATCTGCCACATAACCACGGGCACGGCTTTCGAAAGTTCATAACCTACAGGGGTGTTCCAACTTGACCCATTACAAGCCCACGATCCGCGGAGTCGCAACTCCAAAGTGGGATGACCCGAGTATCCTCGGAATCCCGTGCTCAAGATACTCCGAACTAAGGTAAGGCTAATCCAGCAAATCCTCCCGGCGTGCCGACACCCTGATAGTAGCCGCGCGTATCTAGTCTCAGGCCACGTCAGGATGAGCAGTACGTACAGATACCGAAGATCCTAGCGAACTGGGTGGTATCCGCAAGTGGCTCTAGTTTGGACCAACACTCAAGTCGAGCACTGGCCCAGGGGGGTTGAATTAATTAAGCCTCGGGTTAATTACTCCCTCGGAAAGTTTTAATTGTTTAGGCGAATAGTACCAATGTTGGGACTTGCTGGAAAAGACTTAGCACTTAGCGGTTTATCGAGGGGGTCCCATACACCCCAACCGTGTTAGGAACGCATAATCAAGGAACATAACACCGGTTTATACGGTTCCTAACGGCATGAGTGGAACAAATCACCAAGCAAAAGGCTTAGCCTTCCACCCTTGCCAATATATAGATGATTTCATTTTAAGCATTTATATAGTGTGATATAACCCAACAAAACTTCAACATGAAGCAAGCATCTTCGATCTTCACCTGCAACTAGCAATGCTATAAGAAGGGCTGAGCGAAGCGTACTTAGCCAAGCAACGGTTTGCATAGGTAGGGTGGTTAAACATGACAATGGTTACAAATAGGAGGCTGACAGGAAGAACATGGGCATCGAGGCAAAACTATAGAACGGAACTACTAGCAATAGGCAAAGATAGTAATGTTATCGGGGTTCGGTCATCTTGCCTGAAGAGAAGTCGTTCGGATCGTAAGAAGGGTCCTCGTGCTCAACCTCGTTGGAAACCTCGTGCTCTTACTCGTACTCGGTCTCAGCTTCCGGCTCTAAACAAAACAATCACACCAAGCACAAATCAACAAGATGCAATGCGCACTCGAAAATGATGGATGCATGATGGATGCACTAAGGATGCACACAGAGCACGGAAAATAGCACTCAAGCAATTCACCTCAAAACATGATAACAACAGGAGATTATGATTCTACACGGAAAATCAATCAAGTTTCATATAAGACTCGCTGAAATCGGAGCTACGGGCTAAAAGTTATGCCCGAAACAAGAAATGCGCGAAAGCTGAAAATTACAGCAACATAGCAACTTCGGAGCACAAAATAATTAAGCTACAGCACTCAAACATCATGGCAAAGGACATGAACATAAACTAGACATATCCTACAGCAAATAAGTCCAAAGGTGCACCCCCAAAGGAGCCACAGATCAATAGCAATAAGCTTGGACATATTGAATTTGACAATAAAATTCTGGCAGCAGAATTTTATTGAAACTTTGGAGCAAAATATAAACATGCTACAGCCACTTAAATCAACATGTGAGAACATGAATGGAAAGCCAACAATATATATTACAAGGAACAATCAAGATCCACTCCGAAACTATCATGGTTTGTCCTAGAGCAGCAAGCAAACATGGCATCGGAACGTTACAGATTTCAGACTTAGTGAAAATCCACTAAGTCCTAAAACAGCAATTTCATCATGGCATCTAAAAGAGCAAGTATAAGTCACCTTGAAACTAAACATGGCAAGTGGTAAGCACCTCATCAAAGTACACATGAAGGTGATTCCGAAACACACAGGCATGCTTCATGGAGATAAACACAACGATAACAATAAGCTCAACAAGATGGCATTTTATAACAAGTGAAACAACATCACAGCCACATGGCACTTTGCAACGATGATATACATGGCAAGAATAAATCTATCATGCAACCTAACACATACAACATGTAGAGCATGGCAAGACGAACACGTGGACATGTCATTTGCATCATTCGGACAAACGAGCTAAAAGATATCACATGGCAAAGATGACATAAAAACATCACATAGCAGCAATTATACCGGGATGCACTCTTGCAACGGAAAAACAAGCATCTAGATGATATCTAACATGCATGACATCAAAAGATAAAACGTAGTGCTGTTCACCACGAACGTCTGGACATGCTATTTGCGCGAAACGGACAACCACACACAAAGTTACAGCAGTTCTAAAAACGCATCAGACAATAACCTCAGGGACTTAGCAGAGAAAAGGAGGGGGAAAACAACCTCGGGCAGATCAGGAAAAAAACGACGGGTTGGATCCGGCCCGGCTGGACGGAGGAGACGGGCCGCGGTGGGGCGACTTCGGCCCGCGGGAGGCGGCTGGGCTCGGCCCTGCAGCGGAGGAGAAGGGAGGTCGCGGCTGGGCCCCTGCGGAGGCACGGCCCGCCCGGCTGGCGAAGCTGCTACGGCGAAGGAGGCGGCGGCCTGGGCGTGGCGCGGCCCGCACCGCGGCCCAGGGAGACCGGCGGGGAGGCGCTGGCCTGGTAGGGCGCTGCGGGATCTGGCGGCCCAACCTGGAGAGGCGGCGGACCGGAGCGCAGCTGCGGGACTCGGGATGGGCCGGGGCGGCTGGCGCGCCTTGGGCCCGACGCGGGGCGAGCGGTGGCCTGGAGAGGCGGTCGAGGCCGAGGCGATGTGGTCCTGTCCTGGTGGAGCGATCGATCGGGGCTGGGCTTCGATGAAGTGGTCCAGGCGGGGTGGACTGGCGATCGAACTGGCGCAGAGGGAGCGATGAGGCCGATCGATCTGGCGATGGGCGACGATGCGTGAAGGAGGCCCAGGGCGAGGGAGCCAGCGATGCGTTGACTAGATCGATCCAATTCGATCGAACAGAGCGGCGGCGCGGCTGGTTCCTTCGGGAACTGGCCAAGTGGCAGTGAGGGGGTGGTGGATCCAGAAAATTAGGGGGAGAAGGAGGAGGAAGAAGGGGCTAGGGTTAGGGATGCCCAAAATGGACATGGGGGTGCTATATATGGCAGTTTTCTAGGGTTAGGGGGAATTTGGGGGTGTTAGGAGCCCTCCGATCGTGATCCGACGGATCCGATCGCTGGGGAAGTTTAGATGGGCCTAGGAGAGGGTAGTGGACTGCTGAGGGGGTGTTTCTGGCCACAAAGCGAAGCACTTTGGACCCACACGAATAACTGTTGGAATAGCAACGGAGTCCAAACGCGACAAGATTTGAGAGGCGGGTTGCACACAACAAAACAACAACACACACAACAACCTCGAGGCACACCGGTAACGTTACACGCCCAAACAACAAAGTAGGCCTACGGGACGTCACGGACACGTGAGGGAGCTCCGGAACGCGAAACGGACAACGGGAAGGAACGCGTGGAACCGGATGCAACCGACAACACAAATGCAATGCGATGCACATGCCTACATGATATGAATGAATGCCACACACTCACACAACAAAACGACGAAAACCCGAAAGACAAAGAACCCGAAAAGGAAATAGATGAAGCCGGAGATATATTATATGCCCAAAAGGGGAAGTATTACATCCGGGGCATTACATCCTATGACTATGAGATTATGCACCTCCCGAATACCGGAGGAACACCTTGTGTGCTATCAAATGTCGCAACATAACTGGGTGATTATAAAGATGCTCTACATGTGTCTCCGAAGGTGTTCGTGGTGTTGGCATAGATCAAGAATAGGATTTGTCACTCCGAGTGTCGGAGAGGTATCTCTGGGCCCTCTCGGTAATACAAATCATAAGCCTTGCAAGAAAATGACTAATGAGTTAGTCACGATATGATGTATTATGGAACGAGTAAAGATACTTGCCAGTAACGAGATTAACTAGGTATCGTGATACCGACGATCGAATCTCGGGAAAGTAACATACCGATGACAAAGGGAACGACGTATGTTGTTATGCGGTTTGACCGATAAAGATGTTCGTAGAATATGTAGGAGCCAATATGAGCATCCAGGTTCCGCTATTGGTTATTGACCGGAGATGAGTCTCGATCATGTCTACATAGTTCTCGAACCCGTAGGGTCCGCACGCTTAACGTTCGATGACAGTCGGTATTATGAGTTTATGAGTTTTGATGTACCGAAGGTAGTTCGGAGTCCCGGATGTGATCACGGACATGATGAGGAGTCTTGGAATGTCCTAGACATAAATATTGATATATTGGACGACTATATTCGGACATTGGATGTGTTCCGGGTGTTATCGGATAAAACCAGAGTGCCGGAGGGGTTACCGGAACCCCCCAGGGGGAATATGGTCCATAGTGGGCCATGAGGGAAAAGATAGAGGCAGCCCACTAGGGCTGGCCGCACCCCCCTAGGAATCCTAGTTGGACTAGGAGTGGGGGGAGGCGCCCCTCTCCTACCTTCTCCTCTCCTTCCTTTCCTACTCCTGGTAGGAATAGGAAAGGGGGATTCCTACTCCTACTAGGAGTAGGAAACCTACTCCTAGCGCGCCCTATAGGGTTGGCCGCACCTCCCCCCTTGCTCCTTTATATACGGGGGCAGGGGCACCCAAGAACTCACAAGCAACATTGTTTTAGCCGTGTGCGGTGCCCCCCTCCACAGAAACACACCTCGGTCATATCGTTGCAGTGCTTAGGCAAAGCCCTGCGCCGGTAGCTTTATCATCTCTGTCACCATGCCGTCGTGCTGACGAAACTCTCCCGTGAAGCTCAACTGGATCAAAAGCTCTGGGACGTCATTGAGCTGAACGTGTGCTGAACGTGGAGGTGCCGTACGTTCGGTGTTTGGATCGGTTTGATCGCGAAGACGTTCGGCTACATCAACCGCGTCACTAGACGCTTCTGCTTTCGGTCTACGAGGGTACGTAGGCACACTCTCCCCTCTCGTTGCTATGCATATAGTAGATAGATCTTGCGTGATCGTAGAAATTTTTTTAAATACTACGTTCCCCAACAGTGGCATCATGAGCCAGGTCTATGCGTAGATGATATGCACGAGTAGAACACAATGAGTTGTGGGCGATAATAGTCATACTTCTTACGAGCATGTCATACTTTGATTCGGCGGTATTGTGAGATGAAGCGGTCCGGACCGACATTACGCGTACGCTTACGCGAGACTGGTTTCACCGTTACGAGTCGTTGCTTAAAGGTGATCGGCGGTCCTTGTGAAGGTTAAAACAGCACATACTTGAATCAAGTGTCGCTACGCCCTATCCTTGTGAAGGTTAAAACAGCACATACTTGACGAAAAATCATTGTGGTTATTTTATGCGTAGGTAAGAATGGTTCTTGCTAAGCTCGTAGCAGCCATGTAAAACTTGCAACAACAAAGTAGAGGACGTCTAACTTGTTTTTGTAGGGCATGTTGTGATGTGATATGGTCAAGACGTGATGAGTTATACGTTATTGTATGAGATGATCATGTTTTGTAAATTATCGGCAATCGGTAGGAGCCTTATGGTTGTCTCTTTATTGTATGAATTACGATTGCTATGTAATTGATTTACTTTGTCACTATGAGTTAGTCATAGTAGTAGAAGCAATAGTTGGCGAGACAACCACAACTCTACAATGAAGATCATGGTGTCAAGCCGGTGACGAGATCATGACGATGCTTTGGAGATGGAGATCAAAAGCACAAGATGATGATGGCCATATCATGTCACATATTTTGATTGCATGTGATGTTTATATTTTTATGCATCTTATTTTGCTTAGATACAACGGTAGCATTATAAGATGATCCCTTACAAAATTTAAATGTACAAGTGTTCTTCCTGAGTATGCACCGTTAAGAAAGTTCTTCATGCTAAGACACCACGTGATGATCAGGTGTGATAGGCTCTACGTTCACATACAACGGGTGCAAGACAGTTTTGCACATGCGGAATACTCGTGTTAAACTTGACGAGCCTAGCATGTACAGACATGGCCTCGGAACACTGGAGACCGAAAGGTTGAGCGTGAATCATATAGTAGATATGATCAACATAAGATGTTCACCATTGAAAACTACTCCATCTCACGTGATGATCAGACATGGTTTAGTTGATTTGGATCACGTGATCATTTAGATGACTAGAGGGATGTCTATCTAAGTGGGAGTTCTTTAGTAATATGATTAATTGAACTTTAATTTATCATGAACTTAGTCCTGGTAGTATTAGCATATCTATGTTGTAGATCAGTAGCTCACGATGTAGCTCCCCGTTTATTTGTATATGTTCCTAGAGAAATATAAGTTGAAAGATGATAGTAGCAATGATGCAGACTTGTTCAGTGATCTGAGGATTTTCCTCATTGCTGCACAGAGGAATTATGTCCTTGATGCACCGCTAGGTGACAGACCTATTGCAAGAGCAGATGCAGACGTTATGAATGTTTTGACAAAAGCTCGGTATGATGACTACTTGATAATTTAGTGCACCATGCTTTATGGCTTAGAACCGGGACTTCAAAAATGTTTTGAATGCCACGGAGCATATAATATGTTCCTAAGAGTTTAAATTGGTATTTCATATTAATGCCCATATCAAGAGGTATGAGACCTCTGACAGTACTTTTCCTACAAGATGGAGGAGAATAGCTCAACCAGTGAGCATGTGCTCAGATTGTCTGGGTAATAAAATTGCTTGAATCAAGTGGGAGTTAATCTTCCAGCTAAGATAGTAATTAACAAAGTTCTCTAGTCACTATCTCCAAGTTACTAGAACTTCGTTATGAACTATAATATGCAAGGGATGACGAAAGTAATTCCCAAGCTCTTCGCGATGCTGAAATCGACGAAGGTAGAAATCAAGAAAAATCATCAAGTGTTGATGGTTGACAAGACCACTAGTTTCAAGTAAAAGGGCAAAGGAAAAGAAAGGGAACTTCAAGAAGAATGGCAAGCAAGTTGCTACTCCCATGAACAAACCCAAAGCTAGACCCAAGCCTGAAACTGGGTGCTTCTACTGCAAAGGAAATGGTCATTGGAAGTGGAACTACCCTAGAAACTTGGTGGATAAGAAGGATTGTGTCGTGGTTTTGTCACGGCAGATGTCCTAGCAAAAGGACTTAGTCGTGAGTCCATCGCTACGGGTTAGCTTAAAGGGGTTAAAGAGGACAAGGACACATGGATTTTATACTAGTTCGGCCCCTTCGATGAAGGTAAAAGCCTGTGTCTAGTTTGGTGTGTCTCGACGAAGGTAGAAATCAAGAAAAAGCATCAAGTATTGATGGATGACCAGGGAGCGAATCCGCTTTGCCTGTGTCTCGATCTGTCGTTCTCTGTCTTGAACTGTCGTCGGGTCGTCCCTTTATATAAGAGGTGACGCTCGGTCCGGTTTATAGAGTCCCGAGGCCGGCTCATAAACGTGTCTGCCTCGGTCTCTACTCTTTCTATCTTACATCTCACGTTACATAGTATGGCGGTTACAAATCATGGGCCCTAACACTTGGGCTCTAAACCTCTTGGGCTGAAATCTTCTACTTCATGCTCCACTGGGCCTTTGATAAAATAATCTTGATAACATAAACCGGCCCCACCTGGGCGGTTTATACTTGGTAGTAATATCCGTGACATTAGGCCCCAGATTGATTTGAACCTGTTCATGTCAATCTTCAAAGTCTTGTACAGATCTTCCCCTTCCGCAGCTTCGAAATGCTTCATAAACCGGCGTGACGTCATCTCCTCAAATCACTTTAAACTGTCGTGACACCATCTGCGCATTTAATACTTGTACCTGTTTTTTACCTTTTGTTCATTAAAGATCCAAAGATCGAGGCGACAGTATCGTCCATATCCGCTTTTTGGGCTCCTCGATTCCCACGCCTGCCATTTTATCCCTTCGGCTTATAAATAGGGCAGAGGGGCATCTCTTTTCCCCCCTTGCTTCTTCTTCTTCCTCTGTCCTCCTGCGCTCGAGCTCCGCCGCCGTCCGTCGAGTTCTTCGTCTTCGTCGAGCCCGGCCGCTGCATCAACCTGAACGCTTCCAGAGACTCGCCAGTGCCTCTCCGCTTCCATTGCCTCAGGTACGTCCACTTCTTTCCTTCCCGTAGATCTCAGTTCTAGGGTTTCCTCGTGCGAGCTCGTAGATAAGTCCATGTTCTTCATAGTTCTTCGCCATAGCCAGTAGTTCGCCATAGATCTCAAGTTTTTGGTTAACCACCATAAGAACGACTCCGCTCCATCGTTGTAGATCTATCTTCTCCCAATACGATTAGTTTAGACTGAATCTGCTAAAAACTTTCATTGTTTCCGCTGAATATAACTTGAATTATTTCTGAGTTTTCCATATGCTGTAGATCCATATCTTACTGCTGCTTGTGTGAAAGCTATTTCCCCACACTTTAGATCTGCCTCTTATCTGCCTGTGTTGGCGGTTTAACTTTTTCCAAACTTCATAATCCGGTAGATACCATTAGGCCCCAGCTTAAACCGCCATTTAGACCGATACTTTCATAGAACATACCGGTTTAAATCTTCTTAGATTACCAAATCCGGATCTTCATTGTATTTTCAGCCTTCCCTTTCGGAAAGATGACTACCACAGCCAAACAGTTTGTCTCCTGCAACTGGTTCCCATCCCGGATCACCGAGGATGATTTAGAGAAAATGGCCTCAATTGGCGCTTTAGGCCCAAAGGATGTCCTTCACTAGAGGGCTCCCGGATCAGAATGCCCTCCAAAGCCCAAGGAAGGAGAAATCGTTGTCTTCTTTGATCACTTGGCCCGGGGATTCAACCCTCCTGGGTCAAAGTTTTTCTGTGATGTATTAGAAAATTTTCAGCTTCACCCACAAGACATTGGTCCCAATTCTGTATCAAACATTTGCAACTTCCAAGTCTTCTGTGAAGCATATGTGCAAGAGGAGCCAACAATGGAGCTATTCCGGGACTTCTTCCACTTAAACCGACGGACTAAATTTCATGATGGCCCAAACACTGAACTTGGCGGAATGACTATTCAGAAGAGGAAGGACGTTAGTTTTCCTCACGCCACTCTCCACAGCCATCCAAAGGACTAGAATCAGACTTGGTTCTACTGTGTAGACACTTCACCGGAAGGTGAAAATCCACTGCCGGGTTATCGCCCCCACCGTCTTCCAGAGGACCACCCTTTTCCACAGCGCTTAAGTGCCTAGGAGCAAGCTCAATATGCCCCTCATCTTTCAAAGCTCAGGGCCTTTGTAGCCAATGGATTAACAGGAGTTGACTTCGTCCCCTGCTGGCTTTCTTGGAGTATTCTCCCGCTAAGTCGGCGTTCCGGTTTAATGTGCGAGTATAGTGGGAACCCCAAGGATCCTTTGCGCCACACAGAGACGGTGCTTCCAGAGAATGAGGTTAACGAATCCGTCAAAAAGTTGCTGAACATACCTCTAGAAGAGTGCAGTCAGACCGGATTGGCACCCTTCTGTGTGACCAATAAACCGCCGTCGGTAAGAAATTATTCCGTCCCTTTGCTTTGTTTTAATCCGTCCATAGTGCTTGGTTTAATATGCCTTTATTCCTTTAAATAGGAGAATGACCCTTTCTGGAAAAGGAAAACCCAGGAAAAACCAGCAAAGGCAGCTCGCAAAAAGACCCCGACTGTTAAGAGAAACAAGAAGAAGCCCACTGCCGCATCAGGATCCAATGCGGAGGAAGATGATACGACATGTGAGGTACCACCTAGTTCTTATGATTCCTTAGTCTTTCCTTTGCCTGCATTTTATTAATAATGACTGTTCCCAGGGTCTTGCTGAAGGCAGTAAAGCGGACGATGTTGAGGTAATCTCTCTTTCCTCTGACTCAGAACTGCTGCCACCACCAAAAATTCGTCGGACAGTCCGGAAATTTCAATTTTCTCATCCTTATGCTCATCTGGATCCAAACTTTCTTTTGAAGAAGCAGCAACACGAAGCTCTCTGCACCACTCAACATAGTGGCCATGCGATTGAATCCACCAGATTAACGCACACTCCGGCTCGAAGGCGCCGTTCTGAGGTTTTACTTACTCCAACTGCTTTTTACCCCAAAGCAGGTCTTATTCATCAACCCCTTACTCCGTCTGACTCGAATTATCAGGAAACTCCTCTCTCATCTTCTGGCGAATCAACAGCCACACAAGTTCCTGCCCTCAAAACTGTTCACGGGTAAGCTGTCTTTCACTCTGTCCGATTTAACTTTTCATCTTTAACTCTTCTGATTTTCATTTTCTCTTAACTTTTCACAATATGCCCAAGCCTAGTAAAAAGGCCAAATTGAGTAGACCGGCAGTCGATAACACTACTCCTGGACCGGCAGAAGATCATGAGCTTGCTAATCCTTTAGAAGACAACGTTGAGATTCCGCATGATGATCCTCCTCCTATGGATCAAGAAGACCTTGCTGCTCAGGGGATCGATCCCATGGAGCATACTGCTGAACCGGCCAGCCCTGCCCGGGCTAGTCCGGCTCCTGCTAGTCCTGCCCCTGTTAATCCCGCTGCTGCTTCCACTGATGATGTTGAGATTACTCGGACCGGTTTTACCACCCCGGGAGAGCATGTTGTTTTGGCCAAACATACTACAAAGGAAGAAGCTGCCAACAAGGACAAGGGCAAGTGGAGTACTGACTTGTCCAGCTATGCCCAGCTCAGCGCTCAGGAGCTTCATTCCGGCTACCTAAACCGGCTTCATACCAGCCGATTATGAAGCTGGCTTGGTGAACTTAATGAAGGAACGTTATGAGGTAATTTCTTTCCCTTTGTCTTTGTCCTCTACCTCTGCTTGTGCCTTGTAATTGTGCCTTTACTCCATCGTAGCCCCCAAGTGTCGGTTTAGCCTTTTAAGGTGAACCGGGACTTCAGTAGATCTAGCAGATAGCTTTGTTTTGCACATGTGTAGCCCCCAAGGGCCGGTTTGCTCCTTTAGGATGAACCGGAACTTTTATTTGTATTCAGAACAATGTCACATTAGCCCCCAAGTGCTAAGTACATAACTTGTTATGTTCTTGGGACTTGTCTGAATAATACTTGTTGTACTGTAAATGTACATTAGCCCCCAAGTGTCAAGTGCATAACTTGTTATGTGCTTGGGACTTTGATTGAATTGCTCCACGAATATCTGATATACTTGTCATTTTTGGCAGACTGACTTGAACCGGAGGGCCTCTGAAATAACTGAGCTCCGGGATAGCTTAGAATTCCAAGAGACTGCTATTGTTAAAGTCAAGGATGAGCTTACACTTGCTTTAGCTAATATGGAGAAGCTAAAAAAGGATTTTGAAGCGGATCGGTCAACTTGGGAGGTTGAAAAGACTGCCCTGGAGAAGAGAGCCAGTGATGCAGAGGCTGCTCTTAATCCGGTGACAGAGGAGCTGTCCAGGTTAAGGCAGCAAATAAGTGACATGACATCTGCCATCTTTGGTAAGTTCTCTTGACATAAGCTTATCCTTGCAAACATGTACTATTCCGGTTTAACTCATAATTTTTATGAGGGAGGCGCATCACTCATCTTGGCAATGATGTGCGGAAGAAAATGAAAGCTGCATACACTCTGCTGGAGCAGCTATCTCCCACAACAAACAGGTTCCAACCACCATCCAAGGTACTTTGGAGAAACTGTCAATTTTGCCTGCCCGCCTTGTCGAAGTGAAGAAGTCATCTGCAAGAGCCGACGCCCTTATGGCCTTAACCCGAGCGAAGGCTTGGGTTCCTGACTTTGATCCGGCGGAGACGATGAACGGCTATCCGAGCATGAAGGAAGACGGATCAGCCTTTTCCAGTGATGATCTTCGCGCTTTAACCAAGGATATGCGGCCTCTTGCCAGTAAACTTGCTGATGAAGCGGATCTATCAAGATATCATCCGGGCTATGATATGGAGAACGTACGGGTGGAGCGTCCGTCCTATGATATTGAGAATCTTATTCCGCCCGTCCATAAGCACACCTTCCCTCCTGACATTGATCCGTCAGAACTGATAAATGACGAAGTTTATTTCCGAGCCCTTGCCAAGATTAACTGGACCACAACTGACTTCCAGCAGCTGGAAGAAACCACCGAAGACCCGGAGCAAGCTGACCCTCAATCGTCACGGCGGGCTGATGCAGAATCTTAAACCAGCGCCGGTTTAACTTTATGTCTTGAGTACTTTTGGAAAAAAACTAGTATTCTTTTGGGCCATAGGATAGCTGAGATACTCCGTATTTGTCCCACACTATCTTTTGTGAGATTGCTTTGATTGGCAACTTCTTAAATATATCCTGCTTTCAATGCCTTTGACGGTTTATTCTACCTGTTTCTGCATAAAACAATGTTCAAGGTGTCCTGGCGGTTTATCGCCGGACGGGTCATAATGCCCAAGCACATGATCTAAGTTGATAACTTGAATTGTGCATAAAGTATAATTATGTATCATACCTGTGATTAAGTGTACCAAGATAGACCTTAATCCGGCAGGAAGAAATAGTGATCCAAGGTGCAAGCGTCGATGACTCCCTTGATTTATTTGTCAGTTCGTCATGAAAAACCTATCTGGGTTATGATGAACTCCGGTTTAGCTATAGTTAGCACTGGTGTGTATAACCCAGACTAGAGCTATATAAATACAGATGTAGTGGCAACTTATAGTCATCCACTCCCTGAATTATTGGACTTGGTTAAAAAACCGATGACCTTGAAGATAAACATTTGATAAAACATAAAAAATAAAAAGAAAGTTTTTGGGCAAATAAGACCATGTAGTCGAGGCTTTTTATGAGCTGCCAGGCTCCAAATTCGAGGCTTTTTATGAGCTGACAGGCTACTGTCATTAGCCATTTTGCAAAGCCTGTTAAGATGGTTCGCAATCCTTAACCGAATCATCAATGTCAAATGCTACCAAGTTCAAAAAATCTCGTAAAGATTTGACTTGTGTAATCACTTGATGATTGTCAATTTAACGTTACCAAGTTCAGTGTCCATAAGGATTGACTTGTGTGTACGTTCGACGGGTCGTACCAGGTTTACCTGGACGGCGTGACTTACTTGATGCAGGCAGGTTAATCCGGGGTTTTAGGTGTATACACCAAGCTTCCAAGCCGTGTTTACTACAAGAGTTTTCAACTCGCTGATGTCTTGCATCAGGAGCCCCAGGTAACATTTGAGCATTGCTCGTCGGGGCCTATGTTTGAGTTGTGCTAAGCATCAAACTCTCTTTTGCCCCTCATCATCATGTGGAAATTGCCGAAGCAACCAGAGATGTGCCCTTATGATGGCCTTGACGCAGTCGCCGGTTTAAGAGGCCATAGGAACTCCCTTGCCCACAGAAGCCCCCATGTGATACTCTTATGAAAAATGCGGCTGATACCCCGGTTTATCGGGGGCGCCGGTTTATTATATTGATCATAGTATATACAAAAGATATGTACATAAAGCGGAGCATATGGATCAAGCATAGTAAGGTCGAAGAAGAGCGATGTTCCACGGTCGCTTGGACTCCTCCTCTGCCGTACGTGAGTCCTTGTGTTCTCGAACGTCGATGAGGTAGTATGATCCATTGTGCAGGTTCTTGCTGAACACAAAGGGTCCCTCCCAAGGTGGGGATAGCTTGTGCATGTCCGGCTGGTCTTGGATGAGCCGGAGCACCAGATCTCCTTCCTGAAACGTCCTGGTTTTAACCCGGCGACTGTGGTACCGGCGCAGATCTTGCTGATAAATCGCCGATCGAGCTGCTGCTGTGTCCCTTTCTTCGTCCAGCCGGTCCAACATGTCTTGCATTGCTTTTTCATTATCCGCTTCAACGTAAGCCGCCACCCGCGGCGAGTCATGACGGATATCACTAGGGAGGACCGCCTCAGCTCCATATACCATGACGAAAGGTGTGTACCCTGTGGATCTATTAGGTGTAGTATTGATGCTCCATAATACAGAAGGTAATTCCTCCACCCAACAACCCGGTGTTCTCTGCAAAGGAACCATAAGCCGGGGTTTGATGCCTCTCAAGATCTCTTGATTGGCTCTTTCAGCTTGGCCATTAGGCTGAGGGTGAGCTACTGATGATACATCAAGGCAGATGTGCTCTCTTTGACAGAACTCCTCCATAGCCCCCTTGAAAAGATTGGTACCATTATCAATTATAATGCTGTGTGGAAAGCCAAACCGGAAAATCACCGTTTTGATGAACTGAACCGCCGTTGCCGCATCACACTTACTGATAGGCTCCGCTTCATTTGGTAAACTTGTCCACCGCCACCAAAAGGTGGGTCTTTTTATCTTGGGATCTCTTGAAGGGTCCAACCATATCAAGCCCCCAAGTCGCAAATGGCCAAGTAATTGGAATCATCCTCAACTCCTGCGCCGGTATATGAGCACGCCGTGAGAATTTCTGGAAAGCATCACATTTTCTGACCAAGTCCTCTGCGTCGGCATGAGCCGTCAACCAGTAGAACCCATGACGAAAAGCTTTAGCCACCAAAGATTTTGAACCGGCATGATGACCACAATCTCCTTCATGGATCTCTCGAAGGATGTCACACCCTCCTCTGGTGACACACACCGCTGAAATGCCCTAGAGACGCTGCGATGATGAAGTTCTCCATTGACGATAGTCATTGACTTAGACCACTGGATTATCTGTCGAGCCAAGACTTCATCCTCTAGTAACTCACCTCGGTTCATGTACGCTAGGTAAGGAAGCGTCCAATCTGGAATAACATGAAGTGCCGCGACCAATTGTGCCTCCGGATCAGGAACAGCCAAGTCCTCTTATGAAGGTAACTGCACCGACGGATTGTGCAACTCATCCAAGAAGGTATTGGGTGGAACCGGTTTACGCTGAGAACCCAGTCGGCTTAACGCGTCAGCCGGTTCATTATTTCGCCGGTCTATATGATCCACCTGATAACACTTGAAGTGTCCAGCAACAGCGTCTACCTCTCGTCGATATGCTGCCATGAGTGGGTCCTTGGAATCCCACTTACCGGATACTTGTTGTGCCACCAGGTCTGAATCGCCAAAGCACTTAACCGGCTTAAGTTCATCTCCTTGGCCATCCGCAGACCATGGAGGAGAGCTTCATACTCAGCTGCATTGTTAGTACAAGGGAACATCAGACGGAGGACGTAACAGAACTTATCACCTCGCGAGGAAGTTAACACGACTCCAGCCCCCGAGCCCTCCAATTGCCTTGACCCATCAAAGTGAATAGTCCGATATGTGTGATCCGGCTTTTCCTCAGGTGCTTGCAACTCTGTCCAATCGTTGACGAAATCCACCAATGCTTGGGACTTTATCGCGGTATGGGGCACATACTTTAATCCGTGCGGGCTAAGTTCAATGGCCCAATTTGCAACCCGCCCAATCGCTTCTCTGTTCTCGATTATATCCCCCAACGAAGCTGAACTGACAACGGTGATTGGATGGCCTTGAAAATAGTGCTTTAGCTTCCGGTTTGCCATGAAGACTCCATACACCAGTTTCTGCCAATGCCGGTATCTCTATTTTGATTCAATGAGCACCTCACTGATGTAGTAAATCGGCCGCTGAACCGGATATTCTTTGCCTGCCTCCTTGCGCTCTACCACAATGGCAATGCTTACTGCACGGGCATTAGCAGCCACGTATAACAGCATCGGCTCATTGTCAACTGGGGCAGCAAGGACTGGTGGCTCTGCCAATTGCTTCTTCAGGTCCTCAAACGCAGCATCAGCAGCATCACTCCAGACGAAGTGATCTATCTTTTTCATCATCTGATAAAGCGGGATAGCCTTCTCCCCCCAAACGGCTAATAAACCGGCTGAGCGCCGCAATAAGGACCACCACGCGTTGGACATCGTTGATGCACGCCGGTTTAGCCAAGGATGTAATCGCCTTGATCTTCTCCGGATTAGCTTCAATTCCCCTGTTCGATACTAAGAACCCCAGGAGCTTGCTTGCCGGAACACCAAAAACATACTTCTCCGGAATAAGCATCATTTTATAAACTCGGAGATTGTCGAAGGTTTCTTTTAGGTCTGTTACCAATGTCTCCTCCTTCCTGGATTTCACCACAATGTCATCCACATATGCGTGAACATTCTGCCCAATCTGTCCATGAAGGCAATTCTGCACACAACGCTGATAGGTCGCCTGGGCACTCTTAAGCCCAAATGGCATACATACATAGCAGAAGGCTCCAAAAGGAGTTATAAAGGCCGTCTTATCCTGGTCCTTAACTGCCATCTTGATCTGATGATAACCTGAGTATGCATCCAAAAAACATAGTCGCTCACATCCTGCCGTAGCATCAATGATCTGATCAATACGGGGGAGGGCAAAGGGATCAGTTGGGCAAGCTTTGTTCAGATTTGTGTAATCAACACACATTCGCCAAGTGCCATTTTCTTAAGTACTAGCACCGGATTAGCCAACCACTCTGGATGAAACACCTCAACTATAAAGCCTGCCGCTAAGAGCCTAGCCACTTCTTCTCCAATAGCATTGCGCCTCTCTTCATTGAAGCGGCACGGAAATTGCTTGACTGGTTTAAACTTAGGATCAATATTGAGATTGTGTTGAGCGAGTTCCCTCGGTACACCTGGCATATCAGAAGGCTTCCATGCAAAGATGTCCCGATTCTCACGGATGAACTCGATGAGCGCGCTTTCCTATTTTGGATCTAGGTTAGCACTGATAGTGAACTGCTTGGTTGAATCGCCAGGAACAAAGTCAACATGCTTGGTCTATTCAGCTGATTTGAACTTCAAAGCCGGATCATGCTCTATGGTTGGTTTCTTCAGTGGAGACATATCTGCCGGATCAACATTGTCCTTATAAAACTTCAGCTCCTCGGTTGCACAAACCGCTTCAGCATAAGCTGCATCACCTTCCTCGCATTCCAATGCAATCTTGCGACTCCCATGGACCGTAATAGTTCCCTTGTGGCTTGGCATCTTGAGCTGTAAATAGACATAACATGGCCTAGCCATGAACTTGGCGTAAACCGGCCGCCCAAACAAGGCGTGATATGGGCTCTTGATCTTTACCACTTCAAAGGTCACGGTCTCTGACATGGAGTCGTGTTCATCTCCAAAGGTAACCTCTAGATCGATCTTGCCAACTGGATACGCCGATTTACAGGGTACCACCCCATGAAACACTGTATTGGATTGTCGAAGCTTCTTATCTGTCAGCCCCATACGCCGGAAAGTCTCATAATACAGAATGTTGATGCTGCTGCCTCCGTCCATAAGCACTTTGGTAAACTTGTAGCCACCTACCTGCGGTGCCACAACTAGAGCCAGCTGACCCGGATTATCAACCCGGGGCGGATGATCCTCTTTGCTCCACACAATGGGCTGCTCCGACCAACGTAGGAAACGTGGCACTGCCGGTTCAACAGAATGTACTGCCCTCTTTAGAACTTTCTGATCACGCTCGCATAAGCTCGTGGTGATGACATGATACTGCCCACTGCTCAGCTCCTTCGGATTATTCTGATATCCAGATTGCTGCTGCTGTTGACATTGTTGATTTCCCTAATTGTTATATCCCCCCTGACCATGCTGCTGGTTATGCTGATTGTGCCCATTGTGGTTGCTGTTATTACCTTGGTGTCCTGAACCGGATCCACCACCTTGATAACCCGGACCCTGGAAGCCAGGGCCTGATCCGCCGGAGGGCCCGTGATCGTACCGAGTCCGGTTCATGAATTCTTGCATAATAAAACAGTCTTCCCAGAGATATGTAGCTGGCTTTTCTGGTGTACCGTGCTTCGGGCAAGGTACATTCAACTAGCATTCCAGATTAATAGGTGGCCTCCCATTACGTGGAGGCGGTCTACCCTTGCGGCGCTGTCCATCCTCCTGAGCATTGGTGTTGGCCATAAAATCCGAATTACCATCCGCTTTACGCTTACCATTGTATCCTTGATTCGCCAGGTTGGGCTGCGGTGCCTTACCATTCTTGCTTGCCTTCCCTGACTTATCTCCATCAGCGTCTGGGTATTTGGTATTATCGGAGTCCCCATACTTCACTAAAGCGCACATGAGTGTCCCCATGTCATTACAATCATGTTTAAGCTGTCCCAACTTTAGTCTCAAAGGTTCAAACCGGCAATTGCCCTCCAAGGTTACCACTGATGTACTTGGGTTGATGCTATTGGAGGAATGCAAGATCTCTGACACCCGACGCACCCATCTGCTTGTAGACTCCTGCTCTCCTTGAATGCAGGCAGCTAAATCGATGACAGACATTGGCTGCTTGCACGTGTCCTTGAAGTTATTGATAAACCGGCGCCGCAATTCGGCCCATGATCCGATGGAATTAGGTGGTAAACCCTTCAGCCAAGTGCGAGCCATGCCTTCGAGCATCATTGTGAAATACTTAGCGCATGTTGCATCATCCACATCTAGCTTCTCCATTGCCATCTCATAACTCTCAACCCATGCCTCCGGAGCCAGATCCGCTGTGTAATTGGGCACTTTGCGTGGTCCTTTGAAATCTTTGGGCAGTTTCACGCTCCGTAAAGCGGGGGTAAGACAAGGCACTCCCAAAGAGCTAGACATGACCCCCGGTTCAACTGTGGTAGTGGGATGAACCGGCGTCGCCTGACGGGCTTCGTACTGGGCTGTTACTTCGGCCTCCCGGCGCTGCCTGGCCTAATCCACCACGTCCTGAGTGTTCGCCTCTCCTCCTGCCGAATTATCCTGCCTCGGCGGATTACGTCTTCGTGCACTGCTTGACACGGCCAGTTCATCCAGACGCCTAGTATAGCTCCGGCTTGGGCGGGGAGTCGAATGAATCCTCTCCCGGCTGTGAGAATAAGCTTGCTGTTGAGTTAGCGTCGTGTCCAACCACTCTCTGGCCCATTCTGCCTCCACTGCTATGGGGGACGTTCCTTCAATGGGAAGGGCGGCCAGCTGTGAAGCGGCGGCGACTATGTTATCCAACGGATTAGAGTAATGACCAGGAGGGGTGGGCACATGCTGCGATGGTACAACCTGGCGGGTTGGCTCTGCGGCTGGCGGCTGAACCGACGCTCCCGTGCCTGGTGCCCCTCCCCGGTTCACCTCCAGCTGGTTGCTGGTTCCTGCTCCTGGCTTGCTAAAGAGATTCCTCGCTCATAAACCGGTGGCAAGCGAGATCGTTGCCTCCTCATCATTACCTCGTGTGCAGCGGTCTGGTACAACATGAGTCGATAGGCCTGAGCATCAAGCTCCGCCTGCCTTGTAACCATCCTGGCTTTCTCAGCGGGTAGGTCTAACTTGGCTTGTTCAATCCGGCCCTTCACCTGAGCAACCTCTGCATCATGCTGCTCCTTGTTGGCCTGAGCTACCTATGCTATTAATAGCACTGTCGACGTATCAACCAAAACAGATAAGGTTTCAGATGGTGACGGGGCAGGATCTCCAATCCTAGCCTGTAATGCCCAGGATGGGACTATATCTCCTACGTGTCGAGGCACGACTTAGAGACATAACCCCATGCTGGAATGATCGCAAGTCTGGTATCTTTGCACAACTCATGTAAAAGATGGGGATGGAAAACATAAAATAGTTGGCTTACACTCGCCACGTCACACAAATACAATACATGTCTCAAACATCATCAATAAAACATCACAGCCCTCTAAGGGTAAAATCCAAATGACAAGATACCAAACATAATTTAAAACCACAGGTCGGATCGGATCCTAGTAGAAGTCTCCACTACTGATCATCAGGATAACGAACATAGTATCGACTACGCTCCTCGTCGTACTCCCAGTCTAGCTCGGTGCCATCACCTGGATAGCTCACCATCGGACCTGCATCTGGTGTGGTGAAGTAACTGTGAGCCACAGAGGACTCAGCAATCTCGTTCCCGGGTAACAAGACTATTTAAGCCTTGGGAGAGGTAAGGCTAAAGAAAAGAATAAGTGTCTGCAGCAGCAACTAGCACTAGCTTAGGTGAAAGAGTGCAAGAAGAGAAGTGCCTCGGTCGAGAGGTGATCACGAAGTGATCCTAGCTAAAGCTCAACAAACATAACCCCACCGTGTTCAACTTCCGAATCCCTATTCGGAAATTCACAGTCACGGTACACACGCAGGTAGTGTATTGGAACATTGTGTCAAGTTATCTACAACCGGATATTAACAAGCTCCCATCTGCCACATAACCGCGGGCACGGCTTTCGAAAGTTCATAACCCTGCAGGGGTGTTCCAATTTGGCCCATTACAAGCCCACGATCCGCGGAGTCGCAACTCCAAGGTGGGAAGACCCGAGTATTCTCGGAATCCCGTGCTCAAGATACTCCGAACTAAGGTAAGGCTAATCCAGCAAATCCTCCCGGTGTGTCGACACCCTGATAGTAGCCGCGTGTATCTAGTCTCAGGACACGTCCGGATGGGTGAAGCTACAGGTGTATGCCAGATACCTCAGGTTTCCCCAAGGCGGCCCCGCAGGCTCCCCGTTTCGGACCAACAATCATGTGGAGCACTGGCCCGGGGTTGTTAATTAAGAAAGAGGGTTAATTACTCCCTATGCAAGTTTAATTTGTTATTAGGCAAATAGTACCAATGTTGGGACTTGCTGGAAAATACTTAGCACTTAGCAGTTTATCGAGGGGGTCCCATACACCCCAACCGTGTTAGGAACACATAATCAAGGAACATAACACCGGTTTAAATGGTTCCTAACGGCATGAGTGGAACAAATCACCAAGCAAAAGGCTTAGCCTTCCACCCTTGCCAATATATAGATGATTTCATTTTAAGCATTTATATAGTGTGATATAACCCAACAAAACTTCAACATGAAGCAAGCATCTTCGATCTTCACCTGCAACTAGCAATGCTATAAGAAGGGCTGAGCGAAGCGTACTTAGCCAAGCAACGGTTTGCATAGGTAGGGTGGTTAAACATGGACATGGTTACAAGTAGGAGGCTGACATGAAAGACATGGGCATCGAGGCAAAACTATAGAGCGGAACTACTAGCAATAGGCAAAGATAGTAATGTTATCGGGGTTCGGTCATCTTGCCTAAAGAGTAGTCGTTTGGATCGTAAGAAGGGTCCTCGTGCTCAACCTCGTTGGTAACCTCGTGCTCGTACTCGTACTCGGTCTCAGCTTCCGGCTCTAAACAATACAATCACACAAGGCACGAATCAACAAGATGCAATGCGCACTCAAAAATGATGGAAGCATGATGGATGCACTAAGGGAGCACACGGAGCACGGAAAATAGCACTCAAGAAAATCACTTCAAAACATGGCAACAATAGGAGATTATGAATCTACACAGAAAATCAATCAAGTTTCATATAAGACTCGCTGAAAACGGAGCTACGGGCTAAAAGTTATGCCCGAAACAAGAAACGAGCGAAAGCTGAAAATTACAGCAACATAGCAACTTCGGAGCACTAGAAAAATAAGCTACAGCACTCAAACAACATGGCAAAGAGCATGAACATAAACTAGACATATCCTACAGCAAATAAGTCCAAAGGTGCACCCCCAAAGGAGCCACAGATCAATAGCAATAAGCTTGGACATATTGAACTTGACAACAAAATTCTGACAGCAGAATTTTATTGAAACTTTGGAGCAAAAGTTAAACATGCTACAGCCACTCAAATAAGCATGTGAGAACATGAATGGAAAGCCAATAATATCTACTACAAGGAACCATCAAGAGACACTCCAAAACTATCATGGTTTGTCCTAGAACAGCACGCAAACATGGCATCGGAACATTACAGATTCCAGACAGTGAAAATCCACTAAGTCTTAAAACAGCAGTTTCATCATGGCATCTAAAAGAGCAAGTTTAAGTCACCTCGAAACTAAACATGGCAAGTGGTAAGAACCACATCAAAGTACACATGATGGTGATTCCGAAGCATACAAGCATGCATCATGGAGATAAACACAACGATAGCAATGAGCTCAACAAGATGGCATTTCATAACAAGTGAAACAACATCACAGCCACATGGCACTTTGCAACGAAGATATACATGGCAAGAATAAATCTATCATGCAACCTAACACAAGCAACATGTAGAGCATGGCAAGACGAACACGTGGACATGTCATTTGCATCATTCGGATAAACGAGCTAAAAGATATCACATAGCAAAGATGGCATAAAAACATCACATAACAGCAGTTTATATCGGGATGCACTCTTGCAACAGAAAAATAAGTATCTAGATGATCTCTAACATGCATGGCACAATGGAATGAATCGTAGTGCTAGTCACCACGAACGTCTGGACACCTCATTTGCGCAAAACGGAGCAACACACACAAAGTTATTGCAGTTTGAAACTAGCATCAGAGAACAAAAATACAGGGACTTAGAAGGAGAGAGAGCAACCTTCTCATATCTGGAAAACGGGCTACGGGCCGGATCGGGAGCAGGCGGCCCGGGATCTGCGGCGGCTGGGGCAGTGCGAGGCCGGCCCGGCGGACTGGTGGGGCGGACGGCTGCGGGGCTCGGGTCAACGGCCTGCCGCGGGGCGGATCTGGCGGCTGGATGGGCCACGGCCCGCGCGAGAGCTGGCGACCGCGGGGCGGCTCGGCAGGCGGCTGGCGAGGCCCGGCTCGGGCGGACGTCGCGGAGGAGGCCCGCGAAGGCCTGGGCGGAGGAGCGGCCTGGATGGCCTCGGGCGATGCAGCGAGGAGCCGGCCCAGGGACCGATGCGGCGGCACGGCCCGTTGCTGGAGCGGCCGACCTGGGGCGTTGGGGGCCTAGCGATGCGGCTGCGGAAGTGGCCTCGGGCGGCTTCGGCCCACCGAAGGAGGGAAGGCGCCCCGCGCGGTCGGGCCTTCGGGCGGCCGAAGCGGAAGGAGGCGAAGGGCCCAGGCGGAGAAGCTGCGATCGAGGCGGCGATGTGGTCCACGTCGGGGCGAGCGGGAAGGCCCCGGTGGCCTCTGCGCTCGGTGGAGGCGAGCGTTGACCTGGATCGATCGATCCAGGCACGCGGCTGCGGCTCTCTTCGAGCGAAAAACGGCGGCAGGATTCCTTCGCTGCGGGAGGGAACTGCCAAGTGGCGAAGGAGAACTGGCCAGATCCGAAAATTGAGGGGAGGAGGAGCTAGAGGTAGGTGGAGGGAGTGTAGGCTGCCAAAAATGGCATGGGGATGTTATATATATGGTAGGTGCTAGGGTTTGAGGGATTTGGGGTGTTTTGGAGCCCTCCGATCGCGATCCGACGGATCCGATCGCGAGGGGAGTTAGGATGGGCCAAGAGGAGGGAAGTGGGATGTTGGAGGGGTGTCTTGGGCCTCAAAGTGGAGGCACTTTGAGCCCACACGAATAACTGATGGGGTAGCAAACAGACTCGAAACGCGACGAGATTTGACAGGCGGGTTACACATACCAAAACAACAACACACGACAAGTCTCGCGCCACCCCGGTAACGTTACACGGCCAAACACCAAAGTAGGCCTACGGGACGCCACGGACACGTGAGGGAGCTCTGGAACGCGAAACGGACAACGGGAAGAAACGCGTGGAACCGGATGCAACCGACAACTCAAATGCAATGCGATGCACATGACTACATGATATGAATGAATGCCACGCACGCACACAACAAAACGACGAAAACCCGAAAGACAAAGAACCTGAAATGGAATAGATGAAGCCAGAGATATATTATATGCCCAAAAGGGAAAGTATTACATCCGGGGCATTACAAACTCTCCTCTACTACAAAAAGATCTCGTCCCGAGATCTAGGACTAGAAAAAGGAAGGGTACTCGGAACGAAGATGATCTTCTCTTTCCCACGTAGCCTCTCGGTCGGTGTGATGTGACCACTTGACTTTCAAGAATTTGATGGACTTGTTGCGGGTCTTGCGTTCGGTTTCTTCGAGAATAGCAACGGGATGCTCTCGGTAGGACAAGTCTTGTTGAAGATCAATCTCTTCAAACGGAATCATGCGTTCAGGTGCCTTGAAGCATTTGCGGAGTTGAGACACATGGAACACATCATGAACATTGGCGAAGTTTGAAGGGAGCTCAAGTTGATAGGCTAGATCGCCTCTTTTGCCAAGAATCTTGAAAGGCCCGACGTATCTAGGAGCAAGCTTTCCTTTGATACCGAATCTTTGGGTGCCTTTCATCGGAGAAACACGGAGATAGACATGATCACCAATGTTGAATGCCAAATCACGATGCTTGCCGTCATAGTAGCTCTTGACGCGATTGAGCGGCCTTGAGATTTTCACGTATGACTTTGCACATCTCTTCAGCTTCTGAGATCAAGTCATTGCCCAGAAGTTGACGTTCGCCTGTTTCAGACCAGTTGAGAGGGGTACGGCACTTTCTGCCATAGAGGATTTCAAACGGAGCTTTGCCTGCACTTGCTTGAAAGCTGTTGTTGTAAGAGAACTCGGCAAATGGAAGGCAGTCTTCCCATTTCATGCCAAAAGATATGACACAGGCTTTGAGCATGTCTTCTAGAATCTGATTCACTCGCTCGACTTGACCACTAGTCTGAGGGTGAAAAGCAGTGCTGAACCTGATCTTAGTGCCCATGGCAGACTGAAAGGAGTCCCAGAACTTGGATGTGAACAAACTTCCACGGTCTGAGGAGATAACTTGAGGAATGCCATGTAAGGACACAATTCTGGAAGTGTACAGCTCTGCCAATTGAGCTGCATTGATGGATTCTTTGACTGGAAGGAAGTGAGCGACTTTGGTAAGCTTGTCAATCACCAAAAAGATAGAATCATTCCCTCGCTTGGACTTAGGAAAACCAGTGACGAAGTCCATTTCAATGTGGTCGAACTTCCACTCGGGAATAGGAAGAGGTTGGAGAAGACCGGCTGGACGTTGATGTTCTGCTTTCACTCTTCTGCAAACATCACATTCATTCACGAATTGGGCAATCTCCCTTTTCATGCATGTCCACCAGTAAGATTGCTTCGGGTCTTGGTACATCTTGGAACTGCCAGGATGAATGGAAAGGAGAGAATCATGTGCTTCTTCCATTATGAGCTTCCTGAGATCACCTTTGGGAACAACGAGTCTGTCCTCGAAGAACAAGGTATCTCTCTCATCAACACGAAAGCACTTGTATTTTGGAGTGCCCTTTACAATACCATGTTTCACCTTCTGCACCATGGCATCACTGAGTTGGACCTCACGGACCTGATCTTCCAAGGTAGGAGCAACTTGAAGATTTGCAAGAAAACCCTGCGGAACAACTTGAAGGTTGAGCTTCCTGAATGCTTCACAAAGCTCAGGCTGGAACGGCTTGATAAGAAAGCTGTTGCAATATGCCTTTTTGCTCAAAGCATCTGCAATCACATTCGCCTTGCCAGGAGTGTATTCAATGCTGGGATTATACTCTTGGATCATTTCAACCCAACGAGTCTGACGGAGGTTCAGGTTCGGCTGTGTGAAGATGTACTTCAAGCTCTTGTGATCGGTGAAGATATCGACTTTTCTGCCCAACAACAGATGTCTCCACGTAATCAAAGCATGTACCACAGCTGCTAGCTCGAGATCATGTGTGGGATAGTTCTTCTCACTTGGCTTCAGCTGACGAGAAGTATATGCCACAATTCTCTTATCTTGCATAAGCACACCACCAAGACCTTGAAGAGAAGCATCACAGAATACTTCATAGGGCTTGGACTCATCTGGAGGAGTCAGAACTGGAGCAGAGACGAGCTTTTCTTTGAGAGTTTTGAATGCCACTTCACACTCTGGAGACCAAAAGTATTTGACATTCTTCTGAAGCAAGTTGGAAAAAGGCTTGGCAATCTTGGAGAAGTTCTCAACGAACCTTCTGCAATAGCTGGCAAGACCCAGAAAACTGCGGAGTTGCTTGACGTTCTGAGGAGCTTCCCAGTTGACAATTGCTTCAACTTTCTCGGGATTTACCGCAATACCGTCAGCTGAGATGATATGGCCCAGGTACAAAACCTTATCGAGCCAAAATTCGCACTTGGAGAACTTGGCATAGAACTTATGCTCTCGGAGTCGATCAAGAACCAGACGTAAGTGCTTTTCGTGATCTTCTTCATTCTTGGAAAACACCAGAATATCATCCAGATACACAAGCACAAACTCGCCAGTATAGGGGTTGAAGATGTAATGCATCTTCCTCGAGAAGGTAGGAGGAGCATTGGCGAGACCAAAAGACATGACTGTATACTCGTATGAGCCGTAGCTCGTTCTGAAGGCAGTCTTGGGAATGTCTTGCTCGCGAATGCGTATTTGGTGATAGCCCATTAGGAGATCGAGCTTAGAGAACACTTTAGCTCCTTTGAGCTGCAAGAAGAGTTCGTTGATGTTGGGGAGCGGATACTTGTTCTTTATTGTCTTCTTGTTCAATGGCCGGTAATCAACGCAGAGACGCTCCGTGCCATCTTTCTTCTTGACAAATAAGACACCACAGCCCCAAGGCGACATACTAGGCCTGATGAGACCCATACGCTCCTGTTCATCAAGCTGCTTCTTCAATTCCTTCAATTCTTCGGGAGAGAGCTTGTACGGACGCCGGCATGCTGGCTCAGTACCCGGCTCGAGTTCAACGACAAACTCCACCTGACGGTGTGGAGGCATGCCTGGAAGTTCTTCAGGAAAGACGTCTTGGTATTCGTTAACCACCGGAATTTGAGATATGGCATTAATTTCGCCCTTATCATTGAGAGAGAAAAGCCTGATAGTGTTATCCCTGGAGGCGAAGATAATCACATCTTCATCAGGATGAGTCATCTTGACTTCCTTCTGTGCACAATCAATGTGAGCATCATGCTGAGAAAGCCAATCCATTTCGAGGATGAGGTCGATGTCAGAATTACCAAGAACCACCGGTTTAGCCAGAAAGCGATAATCTCCCAAGCGAATAGAAACATCCGGAGCATATAAATTAGAAGTCATACGTCTCCCCGGAGAAATAACTTGCAACCTCTGAGGCAATTTTTTGGTGACAATGTTGTGCTTGGATGCAAATGGAGATGACATGAAGGAACATGTAGCACCTGAATCAAACAACACTTTAGCTGGAAAAGAGTTAACTGAGAGGTTACCCAAAATCACATCAGAAGAATTCTCCGCTTGCGCTGCATTCATCAGATTGACCCTTGCAGACTTTGGATCATGCTTGACAATAGCTGAACTGACAGGCGGAGGAGGTGGAAGACGCTTTGGGTTCGGACATCTGTTGGCATAGTGACCCTTCTGGCCACACTTGTTGCAGACCACTTCTGAAAGAGGACGGAAATGATAACCACTTGACTTGGAGCCTTGAGACTGAAACTGCTTCCTCGACTGGTTGCTCGGGTTGGGTGGGTGGGAGAAACAACGTCCACCTGAGTTCTTGTTGCTGTTGGAGTTGTTGTAAGGAGCTCGAATCACTAGAGGAGGAGGAAGCCAAAATTTCTGTTGTTTCGCAGCCAACTGAGACGATGAGGAAGAGTGAACGGCATCTCAAATTCTCTTTTTAGAAGCCTCCATCTTAAGCTGAGCTGCCTCTTGTTTCAAAGCCATGTTATAGAATTTGTCGAACTCATCGGGCTCGAACAAGGTGAGAGCAAGTTGAAGTTCATCTTTGAGACCTCCACGGAACTGGTAGATTTTGCTCTTGGCGTCAGGAATGTCTTGCTTAGCATAGCGGGCGAGGTTTTGGAACTTGACATTATACTGGTAGACTGTCATAGAGCCTTGCTTCAGGTTGCGGAATTGCTCACGCATACCCTCGATGACACTTGTTGGAATGTGGTGAGAGCGAAAGTCCTTGCAGAAATCCTCCCAAGAGATCACACGACCTGGCCTGGAGTCTTTGTACTGCTGCCACCAGTCAGCTGCTTGGTCTTTGAGTTGGAAGGCTGCAAACTTCACATAATCCTCTTCTCTTACGTTACTGCACTCAAAATGCTTCTTTATGTCGGTTAACCAATCTTCAGCATCAAGAGGGTCGACACAGTAACTGAAAGCTTTTGGATTATTGGCCAAGAACTGGTTGAGAGTAGCATGGTGCTGCTGGTTGAAGAAGTTGCCTTGATTCCCTGGAACACCCTGATTAGCTTGATTAGCTTGCATCTGCTGCATCATCTGCATCAACATCTGGGTGTTCTGAGTTGTAGTCTGCATAATCGCTCTCCAAGCCTCAGACGGAGGAGGAGGGGAAGGAGGACGATCTGGGACCTCTTCACCCTCTGGGTTAGCGTTGGGAACCCTTTTCGGAGCCATCCTGAAAGAGATGACCACGAATCAGCAATTGATTTACAGAAGGTATAAGCTGAATCAATGGCATGAATTGCAACAAGTCTTCACAATAATCATTCGAACAATAGGAACGAATGAAATCATTCGAACAAGAGGAACGAATGAAATTCTCAGTTAAATGATAACATCAATCTTCATGAGAAGCCACATAGGGGACAAAAGGTGAAATAAGAAAAACAACAAGGTACAGACGGGAACAAACACAAGATAGGAGCTTCGTTCTTACATCTTTGTGCTGAAAGCATATGAACGCGTTACGAAAGGGTTTTGCAATCCCCGGATCAGCATAGCCAAGGACCCTTTAAGATGCAACTCCCAATCGGAACATCGGTCATAATACCACTTCACTCAATGTAGAACCCCGAACTCACTAACCTGCATTCGTTGGAAGAATGCCTACGATCTACTGGATAAACCCACCTATTAATTTCCGAAAGATTCCAGTTATGCAATCAGGTGTTGGGGATACAGGGGAAGCACCGCGCAATCAACTCTAAACCTACATCCAGCTGTATCCATCCTTCAACACATAACCAGTCTTTCTCGGAAACTGTTTACCTCGGACCTTCGAAAAGCATCCACTATAACAAGCTATGGCAATACTCCCGAACTACCTCCCCAATACTGGGTGATGTCGGGGTTATCTTGCCACTAATCGTATAGGAGAGATTTTCGATGTCGGTCGTCTTAAGTATTTAGTACTGCCGCGATATGCTTGTGACGACAATACCCCGAAGCTCAACTCCCCGGGACACTGCCACAACCCCTAATGTCAGGAGGCATCGAGAACAATATTCTCGTCACAAGAACATCGAAACAATCCCAGAATACTCGCGAGATTCCTAAAAAAAATTTGGTGCAATTTTTGAAAGTAGAAGAGGCAAGAGTAGACGTCAGGAGTCCTCACAAGAGAGAAAGGGGATGAGAAGCAAAGAAATCCTACTCTCCGATATAATATAGGACTCAAAATATTTTCAGTGTGTGCCTAGACTCGACCGTCAACGATTCGATCAATCAGTGGGGGCTCCTAGGTCGGAGAAGGCTCTGAATACCAACTTGTAATGCCCAAGATGGGACTATATCTCCTACGTGTCGAGGCACGACTTAGAGACATAACCCCATGCTGGAATGATCGCAAGTCTGGTATCTTTGCACAACTCATGTAAAAGATGGGGATGGAAAACATAAAATAGTTGGCTTACACTCGCCACGTCACACAAATACAATACATGTCTCAAACATCATCAATAAAACATCACAGCCCTCTAAGGGTAAACTCCAAATGACAAGATACCAAACATAATTTAAAACCACAGGTCAGATCGGATCCTAGTAGAAGTCTCCACTACTGATCATCAGGATAACGAACATAGTACCGACTATGCTCCTCGTCGTACTCCCAGTCTAGCTCAGTGCCATCACCTGGATAGCTCACCATCGGACCTGCATCTGGTGTGGTGAAGTAACTGTGAGCCACAGAGGACTCAGCAATCCCGTTCCCGGGTAACAAGACTATTTAAGCCTTGGGAGAGGTAAGGCTGAAGAAAAGAATAAGTGTCTGCAGCAGCAACTAGCACTAGCTTACGTGAAAGAGTGCGAGAAGAGAAGTGCCTCGGTCGAGAGGTGATCACGAAGTGATCCTAGCTAAAGCTCAACAAACATAACCCCACCGTGTTCAACTTCCGAATCCCTATTCGGAAATTGACAGTCACGGTACACACGCAGGTAGTGTATTGGAACATTGTGTCAAGTTATCTACAACCGGATATTAACAAGCTCCCATTTGCCACATAACCGCGGGCACGGCTTTCGAAAGTTCATAACCCTGCAGGGGTGTTCCAACTTGGCCCATTACAAGCCCACGATCCGCGGAGTCGCAACTCCAAGGTGGGAAGACCCGAGTATTCTCGGAATCCCGTGCTCAAGATACTCCGAACTAAGGTAAGGCTAATCCAGCAAATCCTCCCGGCGTGTCGACACCCTGATAGTAGCCGCGCGTATCTAGTCTCAGGACACGTCCGGATGGGCGAAGCTACAGGTGTATGCCAGATACCTCAGGTTTCCCCAAGGCGGCCCCGCAGGCTCCTCGTTTTGGACCAACACTCATGTGGAGCACTGGCCCGGGGTTGTTGATTAAGAAAGAGGGTTAATTACTCCCTATGCAAGTTTAATTTGTTATTAGGAAAATAGTACCAATGTTGGGACTTGCTGGAAAAGACTTAGCACTTAGCGGTTTATCGAGGGGGTCCCATACACCCCAACCGTGTTAGGAACGCATAATCAAGGAACATAACACCGGTTTAAACGGTTCCTAACGGCATGAGTGGAACAAATCACCAAGCAAAAGGCTTAGCCTTCCACCCTTGCCAATATATAGATGATTTCATTTTAAACATTTATATAGTGTGATATAACCCAACAAAACTTCAACATGAAGCAAGCATCTTCGATCTTCACCTGCAACTAGCAATGCTATAAGAAGGGCTGAGCGAAGCGTACTTAGCCAAGCAACGGTTTGCATAGGTAGGGTGGTTAAACATGGACATGGTTACAAGTAGGAGGCTGACATGAAAGACATGGGCATCGAGGCAAAACTATAGAGCGGAACTACTAGCAATAGGCAAAGATAGTAATGTTATCGGGGTTCGGTCATCTTGCCTGAAGAGTAGTCATTCGGATCGTAAGAAGGGTCCTCGTGCTCAACCTCGTTGGTAACCTCGTGCTCGTACTCGTACTCGGTCTCAGCTTCCGGCTCTAAACAATACAATCACACAAGGCACGAATCAACAAGATGCAATGCGCGCTCAAAAATGATGGAAGCATGATGGATGCACTAAGAGAGCACACGGAGCACGGAAATTAGCACTCAAGCAAATCACTTCAAAACATGGCAACAATAGGAGATTATGAATCTACACAGAAAATCAATCAAGTTTCATATAAGACTCGCTGAAAACGGAGCTACGGGCTAAAAGCTATGCCCGAAACAAGAAACGAGCGAAAGCTGAAAATTACAGCAACATAGCAACTTCGGAGCACTAGAAAAATAAGCTACAACACTCAAACACCATGGCAAAGAGCATGAACATAAACTAGACATATCCTACAGCAAATAAGTCCAAAGGTGCACCCCCAAAGGAGCCACAGATCAATAGCAACAAGCTTGGACATATTGAACTTGACAACAAAATTCTGACAGCAGAATTTTATTGAAACTTTGGAGCAAAAGTTAAACATGCTGCAGCCACTCAAATAAGCATGCGATAACATGAATGGAAAGCCAACAATATCTACTACAAGGAACCATCAAGAGACACTCCAAAACTATCATGGTTTGTCCTAGAACAGCACGCAAACATGGCATCGGAACATTACAGATTCCAGACTTAGTGAAAATCCACTAAGTCTTAAAACAGCAGTTTCATCATGGCATCTAAAAGAGCAAGTTTAAGTCACCTCAAAACTAAACATGGCAAGTGGTAAGAACCACATCAAAGTACACATGATGGTGATTCCGAAGCATACAAGCATGCATCATGGAGATAAACACAACGATAGCAATGAGCTCAACAAGATGGCATTTCATAACAAGTGAAACAACATCACAGCCACATGGCACTTTGCAACGAAGATATACATGGCAAGAATAAATCTATCATGCAACCTAACACAAGCAACATGTAGAGCATGGCAAAACGAACACGTGGACATGTCATTTGCATCATTCGGATAAACGAGCTAAAAGATATCACATAGCAAAGATGGCATAAAAACATCACATAACAACAGTTTATATCGGGATGCACTCTTGCAACAGAAAAATAAGCATCTAGATGATCTCTAACATGCATGGCACAATGGAATGAATCGTAGTGCTAGTCACCACGAACGTCTGGACACCTCATTTGCGCAAAACGGAGCAACACACACAAAGTTATTGCAGTTTGAAACTAGCATCAGAGAACAAAAATACAGGGACTTAGAAGGAGAGAGAGCAACCTTCTCATATCTGGAAAACGGGCTACGGGCCGGATCGGGAGCAGGCGGCCCGGGATCTGCGGCGGCTGGGGCAGTGCGAGGCCGGCCCGGCGGACTGGTGGGGCAGACGGCTGCGGGGCTCGGGTCAACGGCCTGCCGCGGGGCGGATCTGGCGGCTGGATGGGCCTCGGCCCGCGCGAGAGCTGGCGACCGCGGGGCGGCTCGGCAGGCGGCTGGCGAGGCCCGGCTCGGGCGGACGTCGCGGAGGAGGCCCGCGAAGGCCTGGGCGGAGGAGCGGCCTGGATGGCCTCGGGCGATGCAGCGAGGAGCCGGCCCAGGGACCGATGCGGCGGCACGGCCCGTTGCTGGAGCGGCCGACCTGGGGCGTTGGGGGCCTAGCGATGCGGCTGCGGAAGTGGCCTCGGGCGGCTTCGGCCCACCGAAGGAGGGAAGGCGCCCCGCGCGGTCGGGCCTTCGGGCGGCCGAAGCGGAAGGAGGCGAAGGGCCCAGGCGGAGAAGCTGCGATCGAGGCGGCGATGTGGTCCACGTCGGGGCGAGCGGGAAGGCCCCGGTGGCCTCTGCGCTCGGTGGAGGCGAGCGTTGACCTGGATCGATCGATCCAGGCGCGCGGCTGCGGCTCTCTTCGAGCGAAAAACGGCGGCAGGATTCCTTCGCTGCGGGAGGGAACTGCCAAGTGGCGAAGGAGAACTGGCCAGATCCGGAAATTGAGGGGAGGAGGAGCTAGAGGTAGGTGGAGGGAGTGTAGGCTGCCAAAAATGGCATGGGGATGTTATATATATGGTAGGTGCTAGGGTTTGAGGGATTTGGGGTGTTTTGGAGCCCTCCGATCGCGATCCGACGGATCCGATCGCGAGGGGAGTTAGGATGGGCCAAGAGGAGGGAAGTGGGCTGTTGGAGGGGTGTCTTGGGCCTCAAAGTGGAGGCACTTTGAGCCCACACGAATAACTGATGGGGTAGCAAACGGACTCGAAACGCGACGAGATTTGACAGGCGGGTTACACATACCAAAACAACAACACACGACAAGTCTCGCGCCACCCCGGTAACGTTACACGGCCAAACACCAAAGTAGGCCTACGGGACGCCACGGACACGTGAGGGAGCTCCGGAACGCGAAACGTACAACGGGAAGGAACGCGTGGAACCGGATGCAACCGACAACTCAAATGCAATGCGATGCACATGACTACATGATATGAATGAATGCCACGCACGCACACAACAAAACGACGAAAACCCGAAAGACAAAGAACCTGAAATGGAATAGATGAAGCCAGAGATATATTATATGCCCAAAAGGGAAAGTATTACATCCGGGGCATTACATAGCCCCCGCCGCGTCGAATGTCAATGCCGCTGTTGTTGAGGACTGCTGCACATGTTGTGATCCGGCCATAAAGACAGCAACCTGGTTTGGCGGATCGAGGGGTCCGGAATACTGTCACCATCGGAACAGCCCTCAGATCGGCCACCCTACAGCAAATATAAATATTCTATCTCTCCGGAAGAAGATTCATCGCCGGAATAGACAACAGTCTCGCCACCAGAGTCCGATCTGTCCTCGGCTTGTACTTCATGCACTGCTCCAACGAAAACGTGCTTCACGGCAAGCTGAATCCGGGCAGGTCTCGCACGCTGAGCCTGCTCGCCGATGTTGGGGAAGATGTCCGGCTCAGGGCTCGGTTCGCAGATCTTGCCGATGAAAGACGTGGACGCCGCTGAAGGGGACCCGGTACTCATATTCGATTGAATCGGCCTCGGGGCCCCAGCCTGCATCGTCGATGTAGATATTGCCGCGACGACTCTTAGTCATCCGGCCCACTACGTAGCCCTTGAGTCCTTCAAAGCTACCCTTCAAGAACTCGAAACCATCATGCGATAGCCCCACGGTGGGCGCCAACTATCGTGGTTTTGTCATTGCAGATGTCCTAGCAAAAGGACTTAGTCGTGGGGCCATCGCTACGGGTTAGCTTAAAGGGTTAAAGCGGACAAGGACACGGGGATTTTATACTAGTTCGGCCCCTTCGATGAAGGTAAAAGCCTACGTCTAGTTTGGTGTGTATTGCTAAGGTTTCGATGACCAGGGAGCGAATCCGCTTTGCCTGTGTCTCGATCTGTCGTTCTCTGTCTTGAACCGTCGCCGGGTCGTCCCTTTATATAAGAGGTGACGCCCGGTCTGGTTTACAGAGTCCCGAGGCCGGCTCATAAACGTGTCCGCCTCGCTCTCTACTCTTTCTATCTTACATCTCACGTTACATAGTATGGCGGTTTACAAATCATGGGCCCTAACACTTGGGCTCTAAACCTCTTGGGCTGAAATCTTCTACTTCATGCTCCACTGGGCCTTTGATAAAATAATCTTGATAACATAAACCGGCCCCACCTGGGCGGTTTATACTTGGTAGTAATATCCCTGGCAGATTGCAAAGTGAACAAAGCTATACTTGATATACATGTTATTGATGTGTGCTTTACTAGTGTTTATAGCAACCCCTCGGTATTTGATATTGGTTTAGTTGCTAAGAGTAGTAACTCAAAACGGGAGTTGCAGAATGAACAGAGACTAGTTAAGGGTGAAGTGACGATGTGTGCTAGAAGTGATTCCAAGATTGATATGATCATCATCGCACACTCCCTATACTTTCGGGATTAGTGTTGAACCTAAATAAATGTTGTTTGATGTTTGCGTTGAGCATGAATATGATTTGATCATGTTTTTGCAATACATTTATTCATTTAAAGTCAGAGAATAAGTGTTGTTCTGTTTACGTGAATAAAACCTTCGATGGTCATACACCAAATAAAAATAGTTTGTGGGGTCTCGATCGTAGTGATACACATATTCATAATATTGAAGCCAAAAGATATAAAGTTAATAATGATAGTGCAACTTATTTGTGGCACTACCGTTTAGGTCATATTGGTGTAAAGCGCGTGAAGAAACTCCATGCTAATGGGCTTTTGGAATTACTTGATTATGAATCATTTGATGCTTGTGAACCATGCCTCGTGGGCAAGATGACTAAGATTCCGTTCTCCGGAACAATGGAGCGAGCAACTGACTTATTGGAAATAATACATGCTGATGTATGCTGTCTGATGAGTGTTGTGGCTTGCGGCAGGTATCGTTATTTTCTGACCTTCACAGATGATTTCAACAGATATGGGTATATCTACTTGATGAAACATAAGTCTGAAACATTTGAAAAGTTCAGAGAATTTCAGAGTAAAGTGGAAAATCATCGTAACAAGAAAATAAAAGTTTCTACGATCTGATCGCGGAGGCAAATATTTGAAGTTACGAGTTTGGCCTTCATTTAAAACAATGTGAAATAGTTTCACAACTCACGCCACCTGGAACACCACAGCGTAATGGTGTGTCCGAACGCCGTGACCGCACTTTATTAGATATGGTGCGATATATGATGTCTCTTACCGATTTACCACTATCGTTTTGGGGTTATGCATTAGAGACAGATGCATTCACGTTTTATAGAGCACCATCTAAATCCGTTGAGACGACACCGTATGAACCGTGGTTTGGCAAGAAACCTAAGCTGTCGTTTCTTAAAGTTTGGGGCAGATACTTATGTGAGAAAGTTTCAACCTGATAAGATCAAACCCAAATCGGAGAAATGTGTCTTCATAGGATACCCAAAGGAAATTGTTGGGTACACCTTCTATCACAGATCCAAAGGCAAGATATTCGTTGCTAAAAATGTATACTTTCTAGAGAAGGAGTTTCTCTCGAAAGAAGTGAGTGGGAGGAAAGTGGAACTTAATGAGGTAATTGTACCTTCTCCCGAATTGGAAAGTAGTACATCACAGAAACTAGTTCTAGTGATTCCTACACCAATAAGCGAGGAAGCTAATGATGATGATCATGAAACTTCAGATCAAGTTACTACTGAACCTCGTAGGTCAACCAGAGTGTGTTCCGCTCCAGAGTGGTATGGTAACCCGGTTCTGGAAGTCATGTTACTACACCATAATGAACCTATGAACTATGAGGAAGCGATGATAAGCCCAGATTCCGCAAAATGGCTTGAGGCCATGAAATCTGAGATGGGATCCATGTATGAGAACAAAGTGTGGACTTTGGTTGACTTGCCCGATGATTGGCAAGCCATTGAAAATAAATGGATCTTTAAGAGGAAGACTGACGCCGGTGGTAATGTTACTGTCTACAAAGCTCGACTTGTTGCGAAAGGTTTTCGACAAATTCAAGGTGTTGACTACGATGAGATTTTCTCACTCGTAGCGATGCTTAAGTCTGTCCGAATCATGTTAGCAATTATCGCATTTTATGAAATCTGGCAAATGGATAACAAAACTACATTCTTTAATGGATTTATTAAAGAAAAGTTGTATATGATGCAACCAAAAGGTTTTGTCAATCCTAAAAGTGCTAACAAAATGTGCAAGCTCCAGCGATCCATCTATGGACTGATGCAAGCATCTCGGAGTTGGAATATACACCTTGAGAAGTTGATCAAAGCATATAATTTTATATAGACTTGCGGTGAAGCCTGTATTTACAAGAAAGTGAGTGGGAGCACTATAGCCTTTCTGATAAGTATATGTGACTGACATATTGACGATCGAAAATGATGTAGAATTTTCTGGAAAGCATAAAGGAGTGTTTGAAAGGAGTTTTTCAAAGAAAGACTTAGGTGAAGCTTCTTACATATTGAGCATCAAGATCTATAGAGATAGATTAAGACGCTTGATAAGATTTTCAATGAGTACATACCTTAATAAGATTTTTAAGAAGTTCAAAATGGATCAGTCAAAGAAGGAGTTCTTGCCTGAGTTGTAAGGTATGAAGTTGAGTAAGACTCAAAATTCTACCACGACAGAAGATATAGAAAGAATGAAAGTCATTCCCTATGCCTCAGCCATAGGTTCTATAAAGAATGATATCCTATGTACCATACCTATCGTGTACCTCACCATGAGTTTGGCAAGAGGGTACAATAGTGATCCAGGAGTGGACCACTGGACAGCGGTCAAAATTATCCTTAGTTACTGGATGACTAAGGAAATGTTTCTCGATTATGGTGGTGATAAAGAGTTCATCGTAAAGAGTTACGCCGATGCAAGCTTTGACACTAATCCAGATGACTCTAAGTATCAATTTGGATACATATTGAAAGGGGAGCAATTAGCTAGAGTAGCTCCATGTAGAGCATTGTAGATGTAGAAATTTGCCAAATACATACGGATCTGAATGTAACAGACCCGCTGACTAAACTTCTCTCACAAAGAAAAACATGATCACACCTTAGTACTCTTTGGGTGTTAATCACATGGCGATGTGAACTAGATTATTTACTCTAATAAACCCTTTGGGTGTTGGTCACATGGCGATGTGAACTGTGGGTGTTATTCACATAACGATGTGAACTATTGATATTAAATCACATGGTGATGTGAACTATATTATTGACTCTAGTTCAAGTGGGAGACTGAAGGAAATATGTCCTAGAGGCAATAATAAAGTTGTTATTTGTATTTCCTTGTATCATGATAAATGTCTTTTATTCATGCTAGAATTGTTTTAACCGGAAACTTAGTACATGTGTGAGTACATAGACAAAACAGAGTGTCCCTAGTATGCCTCTACTAGACTAGCTCATTGATCAAAGATGGTTATGTTTCCTTGAGTTGTCATTTGATCAACAGGATCACATCATTAGGATAATGATGTGATGGACAAGACCCATCCGTTAGCTTAGCAACTTGATTGTTAAATTTTACTACTATTGCTTTCTTCATGACTTATACATCTTCCTATGACTATGAGATTATGCAACTCCCGAATACCGGAGGAACACCTTGTGTGCTATCAAACATCACAACGTAACTGGGTGATTATAAAGATGCTCTACAGGTGTCTTCGAAGGTGTTCGTGGTGTTGGCATAGATCAAGAATAGGATTTGTCACTCCGAGCATCGGAGAGGTATCTGTGGGCCCTCTCGGTAATACACATCATAAGACTTGCAAGCAAATGACTAATGAGTTAGTCACGAGATGATGTATTAAGGAATGAGTAAAGAGACTTGCCGGTAACGAGATTAACTAGGTATAGTGATACCGACGATCGAATCTCGGGCAAGTAACATACCGATGACAAAGGGAACGACGTATGTTGTTATGCGGTTTGACCGATAAAGATCTTCGTAGAATATGCAGGAGCCAATATGAGCATCTAGGTTCCGCTATTGGTTATTGACCAGAGATGAGTCTCGGTCATGTCTACATAGTTCTCGAACCAGTAGGGTCCGCACGCTTAACGTTCGATGACGATCGGTATTATGAGTTTATGAGTTTTGATGTACCGAAGGTAGTTCGGAGTCCCGGATGTGATCACGGACATGACGAGGAGTCTCGGAATGTCCGAGACATAAATATTGATGTATTGGACGACTATATTCGGACACCGGAAGTGTTCCGGGTGTTATCGGATAAAACCGGAGTGCGGGAGGGGTTACCGGACCCCCCCCCCCGGGGAAGTATGGGCCATAGTGGGCCATGAGGGAAAAGAGAGAGGAAGCCCACTAGGGCTGGCCGCACCCCCCCCTAGGACACCTAGTTGGACTAGGAGTGGGGGGCGCCCCTCTCCTTCCTTCTCCTCTCCTTCTTCCTTTCCTACTCCTAGTAGGAATAGGAAAGGGGGATTCCTACTCCTACTAGGAGTAGGAAACCTACTCCTGGCGCGCCCTATAGGGCTGGCCGCACCTCCCCCCTTGCTCCTTTCTATACGGGGGCAGGGGCACCCAAGAACACACAAGCAACATTGTTTTAGCCGTGTGCGGTGCCCCCCTCCACAGAAACACACCTCGGTCATATCGTTGCAGTGCTTAGGCGAAGCCCTGCGCCGGTAGCTTCATCATCTCCGTCACCACGCTATCATGCTGACGAAAATCTCCCATGAAGCTCAACTAGATCAAGAGCTCGTGGGACGTCATCGAGCTGAACGTGTGCTGAATGCGGAGGTGACGTACGTTCGGTGCTTGGATCGTTTGGATCGGGAAGACGTTCGACTACATCAACCGCGTCACTAGACGCTTCCACTTTCGGTCTATGAGGGTACGTAGACACACTCTCCCCTCTCGTTGGTATGCATCTAGTAGATAGATCTTGCGTGATCGTAGGAAAGAATTTAAATACTACTCCCTCCGTCCCAAAATAAGTGTCTCAACTCTAGTACAACTTTGTACTAAAGTTAGTATAAAATTGAGACACTTATTTTGAGACGGAGGGAGTATGTTCCCCAACAGTTTCTTAACTGGGGGAAATATTTTCTACTGTTGTGCTACATCACCTTTCCTCTTCGAGGAATCGAACAACTCCTATGGGAGAAGGAGAAGAATTGCCCACGTCGTTGCCGGGGAGTTAACACATACCAATTCAGGTACCTACACACAAACCTTTTATCTTTTGGTTGTTTTTATTTTCCCTTTTTCTCTGCTTGCCAACTTTTTTCGAAAACAACCAAAAAACGGGTGGCCTTTTCTTCTTGTGTTGCATTCATGTCTACTTTGGAAGAAGTTGTTGTTGAAAGTGCTAGTGAGAACAACTCTTTAGAACATAAACATGAGACATCTAAAACACCTACCCTTGATAGTGATCCTCATGATAATGAAATTCCTTTAACTTGGAAGACAAAACGTTTGACATAGGAAGTGGAAATGTTATTGGAAAAGGTGTTATTCAAGAGTTTTTTACTTGCACGGGAGTCATTCGAGCAAATGGTGAAACTATTCAAGAAAACTAATAAGTATTGCTACTTCTCGAGCTTGTGTTGTATTCCCTCGAAGAGGAAAGGGTGTTGCAGCATAGTAGCGTAAGTATTTCCCTCAGTTTTTTAGAACCAAGGTATCAATCCAGTAGGAGACCACGCGCGAGTCCCTCGCACCTGCACAAACAAATAAGAACTTCGCAACCAACGTGATAAGGGGTTGTCAATCCCTTTACGGTCACTTACGAAAGTGAGATCTCATAGATAGGATAGTATAATATTTTTGGTATTTTTTATATAAGAATAAAAAGTAAATAATGCAAAGTAAAGTAGATGAAATATTAATATGTTGAGAATAAACCCGGGGGCCATAGGTTTCACTAGTGGCTTCTCTCATGATAGCAGAATTCTACGGTGGGTGAACAAATTACTGTCGAGCAATTGATAGAAAAGCGCATAGTTATGAAAATATCTAGGCATGATCATTATATATAGGCATCACGTCCGTGACAAGTAGACCGAAACGATTCTACATCTACTACTATTACTCCACACATCGACTGCTATCCAGCATGCATCTAGAGTATTAAGTTCATAAGAACAGAGTAATGCTTTAAGAAAGATGACATGATGTAGAGGGATGAACTCAAGCAATATGATATAAACCCCATCTTTTTATCCTCGATGGCAACAATACAATACATGCCTTGCTGCCCCTGCTGTCACTGGGAAAGGATGCCGCAAGATTGAACCCAAAGCCAAGCACTTCTCCCATTGCAAGAACAATAGATCTAGTAGGCCAAACCAAACCAATAATTCGAAGAGACTTGCAAGGATATTATAATCATACCTAAAAGATTTCAGAAAAGAATCAAATATTGTTCATAGATAATCTTGATCATAAACCCACAATTCATCGGATCTCGACAAACACACCGCAAAAAGATTACATTGAATAGATCTCCTCAAAGATCGAGAACTTTGTATTGAGATCCAAAAAGAGAGAAGAAGCCATCTAGCTAATAACTATGGACCAGAAGGTCTGTGGTAAACTACTCACAACTCATTGGTGAGGCTATGGCATTGATGTAGAAGCACTCCGTGGTAGATCCCCCCTCCAGCGGAGCTCCAGAACAGGCCCCAAGATGGGATCTCACGGGAACAAAAGGTTGTGGCGGTGGAATTAGGGTTTTCTGTATTGCCTCGATGTTTTCAGGGTACATGGATATATATAGGAGGAAGGAGGGCATCGGGGGAGCCAGAGGGGGCCCATGAGGCTGGGGGCGCGCCCTGGACTCTCGTGGCCGGCTCCTTCATTCCCTTCCGTGTACTCCAAGTCTTCTGGGTTGATACGGTTCCAAAAATAACTCTCCCAAAGGTGTCGTTCTGTTTGGACTCCGTTTGATATCCCTTTTCAGCGAAACTCTGAAATAGGCAAAAAAAACAGCAATTTGCACTGGCCGTTGGGTTAGTAGGTTAGTCCCAAAAATAATAGAAAAGTGTATAATAAAGCCCATTAAACATCCAAAACGTAATATATAATAGCATGGAACAATAAAAAATTATAGATACGTTGGAGAGGTATCAAGCATCCCCAAGCTTAATTCCTGCTTGTCCTCGAGTAGGTAAATGATAAAAACGGAATTTTTGATGTGGAATGCTAACTAACATAATTCTCAATGTAATTCTCTTTGTTGTGGCATGAATGTTCAGATCCGAAAGATTCAAGATAAAAGTTCATATTGACATAAGAATAACAATACTTCAAACATACTAACAAAGCAATCATGTCTTCTCAAAATAACATGGCCAAAGAAAGTTCATCCCTACAAAATCATATAGTTAGGATATGCTCCATCTTCGTCACACAAAATATTCCAATCATGCACAACCCCGGTTTCAGTCAAGCACTTGTTTCATACTTTAATTTTTTCAAACTCTTTCAACTTTCACGCAATATAAGAGCGTGAGCCATGGACATAGCACTATGTGGAATAGAGTGGTGGTTGTGGAGAAGACAAAAAGAGGAAGATGGTCTCACATCAACTAGGCGTGCGGATGGGCTATGGAGATGCCCATCAATAGATATCAATGTGAGTGAGTAGGTATTGCCATGCAACGGATGCACTAGAGCTATAAATGTATGAAAGCTCAACAAAAGAAACTAAGTGGGCGTGCATCCAACTTGCTTGCGCACAAAGACCTAGTGCATTTGAGGAAGCCCATCGTTGGAATATACAAGCCAAGTTCTATAATGAAAATTCCCACTAGTATGTGAAAGTGACTAAACAAGAGACTCTCTATCATGAAGATCATGGTGCTACTTTGAAGCACAAGTGTGGAAATAGATAGTACCATTGTCCCTTTTCTTTTCTTTTTTTTCTTTCTTTTTTTCTTTCTTTTTTTGGGCCTTTCTTTTTTCGTTGGCCTTTCCTTCTTCTTTTTTCTTTTCTTTTTTTTCTTTTTTTTTCTTTGGGACAATGCTCTAATAATGATGATCATCACACTTATATTGATTTACAACTCGATATTACAAGTCGATACTAGAACAAAGTATGACTCTATATGAATGCCTCCGGCGGTGTACCAGGATGTGCAATGAATCAAGAGTGACATGTATGAAAAATTATGCATGGTGGCCTAGCCACAAATACGATGTCAACTACATGATCATGCATGGCAATATGACAATGATGAAGTGTGTCATAACAAATGGAACGGTGGAACGTTGCATGGCAATATATCTCGGAATGGCTAAGGAAATGCCATGATAGGTAGGTATGGTGGCTGTTTTGAGGAAGGTATATGGTGGGTGTATGGTACCGTCGAAAGTTGTGTGGTACAAGAGAGGGTAGCAATGGTGGGAGGGTGAGAGTGCGTATAATCCATGGACTCAACTTTAGTCATAAAGAACTCACATACTTATTGCAAAAATCTACAAGTCATCAAAACAAAGTACTACACGCATGCTCCTAGGGGAAGGGTTGGTAGGAGTTAACCATCGCGCGATCCCGACCTCCACACAAAGGATGACACTCAATGAAATACCTCATGTTTCAAATTTGTCACACAACGGTTACCATACGTGCATGCTACGGGACTTGCAAACCTCAACACTAGCATTTATCAAATTCACAACTACTCTACTAGCATGACTCTAATATCACCATCCTCATATCTCAAAACAATCATCAAGTATCAAACTTCTCTTAGTATTCAATGCACTTTATATGAAAGTTTTTACTATACCCATCTTGTATGCCTATCATATTAGGACTAGTTTTAGAACCAAAGCACGTTACAATGCTTTTCTAAAAGACACTCAAATAGATATAAGTGAAGCATGAGAGATAAACAATTCCTACAAAATAAAACCACCACCGTGATCTAAAAGATATAAGTGAAGCACTAGAGCAAAACTATCTAGCTCAAAAGATATAAGTGAAGCACATATAGTATTCTAATAAATTCTAATCCATATTTATCTCTCTCAAAAGGTGTGTCCAAAAAGGATGATTGTGGCAAACTAAACAGCAAAGACTCAAATCATACATGACGCTCCAAGCAAAACACATATCATGTGGTGAATAAAAATATAGTCTCAAGTATAGTTACCGATAGATGAAGACGAAAGAGGGGATGCCTTCCCGGGGCATCCCCAAGCTTAGGCTTTTGGTTGTCCTTGAATTTTAACTTGGGGTGCCTTGGGAATCCCCAAGCTTAGGCTATTGCCACTCTTTGTTCCATAGTCCATCAAAGCCATACTCAAAACTTGAAAACTTCACAACACAAAACTTAGCCAAAAATCTCATGAGCTCCGTTAGTATAAGAAAACAAACCACCACTCAAAGATACTGTAATGAACGCATTCCTTGTTTATATTGGTGTTAAACCTACTGTATTCCAACTTATCTATGATTCATATACCCCAATAATACTCATAGATTCATCAAAATAAGCAAACAACACATGAAAAACAGAATATGTCAAAAACAGAACAGTCTGTAGTAATATGTAACTTTCAAATACTTATGTAACTCCAAAAAAATTGAAATAAATTTTTAAACGTGAGGAATTTTTCTATTAATCATCTTCAAAAAGAATCAACTAAATACCACTCTCCAGTAAAAAAACACAGCCAATCTCGTGAGCGCTAAAATTT